>VZRR01007595.1:239107-727851 GCA_013398015.1 Oreocharis arfaki
CCCCCCCCCCCCACCCCCACCCCCCAAATTATTTGTTAAACTGGGAAATGCAATATCAGTTAGTGTATGCAGGTTCTGGGCCAGTGAAGGGAGCTTTGCTGTTGTCCTCTCTAAATTTAGTACCAAGTAATTTAGAAAGCTAATTTAATTTAATGTCAGATGAAGTCTTGCATTTATTTTGAGGGTATCTTTTGAGCAGATAGATTTTAATGGAGAACATTACATGATCTTTAAGCCAATATAGAAGCCCAGATTCTTTTAATCTAATCATAAGCCCTGAGCAGAGACACCCAAATTAATAGCACAGTTGCCTAGCTTCCCTCTAAAGCCAAGACAGAGAAATGGAGAAAACTAATATAACTTACTACTGGTCTACCTCACAATGTCAAGGTCCTCTCTTTCCACTGGTTGTCTATGGAGCTTAGCATGATTTTCATTTTAAGCTAAGATTTAGGTGAGAGAATCTAAGTTTGCTCAATTTCTCATGGGATTTCAGGAGAATGTTGAGAGAAGGTCTAGTAAACAAGCAATTCAATCAGCCTCCATTTAACCTCGGCTCTTAGACCTAAATGTCTTCTCAAACCCAATTTTATAACTTTAATGTACTAAATTTATTATGCATTTGAAACTTCTCCAAATAAGGTTAATACCTTAACAGTAACTGCTGCTCTCTCACACTTGTCTCTCTCTGTTTTGGACATCAGAGCACTTCAGCGCAAAGTATTAGTTGCCAGGTTAAATCAATCTTTTTCTGATGTCTCATTCCAGGATGTGTATTGTGTTAATTTAGGGCTATCAAAACCCCTAAGGTATTTCATTTATTATCCCTCCTGCATGAAATAATCTCTTTTTGGGCCAGAGAGATGTTCGTGTAGGAAGTATCTCTAAAGAAGACAAGATTGCAACATGTGTTCCAAATACAGAGAAATTAGTTGAAATCATTCTCTTGTGATGGCTAGGGAACTTTTCCTATGTAAAGACAAGCGTCCTCAAATTAGGAAAAAAAGCAGTAGTACAAGCCAAGGATGATAGTGCTAAAAATCTTTGAATCTATTACTTCATCCACCCAGAGACCTCTGAATAAGGGCCTGCATATTCCTTTTGTAGGTATTTGTCCATATGCTTCCATAGACATTGAAACATATCAATGAGGTTAAATCCAATGTCTGTTGAATCAAATGCAATTATATCCCTTAAATCTAATAAGCTCTGTGTCAGTCTTGTAAATTTTACAGTAGTCTGCACTATATTCTAATAGCTGTCTGAGTCTAATGCCTGTGGGGCAATTGGCTGCTCACTGTTCATATCTTATTCTACATAAATGGACAAGAGATTCAGAAATTTTGGAGGGAACAAGTGTTCCTCCTTTTTTGCATAAGGCTTTGTTCTGTTAGATAAACAAGTTCTCTAAACAAGACCCTCAGGTCAGTAACACTTTTTAATGCTGAGGAAAGATTTTTTTTAGTAGCATTCACAATTCTGTAATAGAAAACAAAATATATGAGGTTTGGTTTGGTTTTTTTTCCCTTGGAAAAAACCCCGAGAATTTATCTAAATATTTTTCTCCTTCCCCGCCCTGCCATGAATAGGAGCATGTTTACATAAGCACTTCAGTAAGTACCATGAAAAACAGTGCCTGTGTAATAGTGACATTCATAAATCTATGTATTTGTTGCAAGCTTTCATGTTTTTCGGATAAGTCATGACCAGCTGTGGCATTGTTACATATTATGCCTTTTGGAAATAATAGTCCTCATCAAAAGCAAAACGTAGTACAATACTAGACTGTCAGCTGCTTATATCAGAATAATAATACTTTTGAGCCTTGTTGCTCACATTGTTCTATAAATTAATATTTGAAACCTGTAAGATTCAAGAGGTGAAGTTTGACATACATGTTTTACAATCTGCTGTAAATCTGTTGTTGCTTTCTTTCTTTTTTTTTTTTTTCTTTTAATCTCTCATTTTGCAGAGGAAATTAAATAAATCTTAGGGTCAGACTCAGGTGTCCTTATACATGAGCAATAGCCCTGGTTTACTGGAATAGCCCTCTCAAATTACGGCAACAAGCTTTCAAGTAAGTTACTAATCAGTTTGGGGACAAGTTCCAGACCCCAGTTAATGTTCAAATTACACCTGAAAATAAGACATTAAGAAATTCACAGTTGACTGTGGCTTTTTATATGCAGTGTGTATCATTTTTTAAAAGAAAATAAATATGTATGTATATGCACACACACACAGACACATGTACACTTATATGTATATAATTAGCCCTGGGTAGCTTTGTTTTCTTTAGGAAACACCAATGGTAAGAAGTAGTCTCTTAAAAAGCCTTACACCTTATTATCATAATCCAGAAATTACAAAAAAAATTCCATGTTTGACTTCTGTCATTGACCCTGGTTTGTTTAATAACGATGCTATTATTTTTAATTTGACTTTTAGTTTATTTTATTGTCATCTGACGGACTTCCTATAAATACCAAATAAACATTATTAACAAAAATGGTTTTGATGTTTTTAGTAGCCGGCACATTTTCAACACTCTGCACTTCAAGTGTCTTATTTATGAAAAATAAAGGGCACTTCATATTTATGAGTATCTTTTTTAAAGACAGTTTTTATACCACACTTTGAAGGCTGAGAAGTTTTCAGAACCTTTACTGTAATCCTTGCCATACTCTTAAAATAGCAAAACAAAACAAAAACTCACACCCAAGCTTTCCCTATGGGTGCAATGTCATGAGCAAAATGTTGGCTCCTGAGTGATGGAATGTGACACACTCCAAATCCAGAAAGGATTTTACACAGAAATGCCATAGCTCATCATGTTAGTGTCTCTGTCAAACAGAAAAATTACATCTTCATGAGCAGTTGGTTACTTTTTCTGTTCAATTTATGTCTCTCTTACATTGTAACACTGGCATTTGATAGTGGAAAAGTTGGAGGACACAGACTAAGTAATTAATGGTTTTCTAGTGTTCAGCAAGATAATGTCAATGAACTAGGTGTCATGAGGCAGGAGGGAAAAGGAAGGAAAAAGCAATTGTGAAAACAGAAATTTTAACTTCATTTTTTTAAAGAGAATAAAATTGTCGCTATTTAGTGATCCACAGGGCTCATACATCAAGCATAAATTTATGTGACAGGCTGTCATCTGAGCACTATTTCTGACATGGCTTTAGGATCCAATCACAAGTTATTTAAAAGCTATCATTTTTTAATTACTTACAAATAGTTCTAATGAGCATGTTTCAGAATTTTGCTATTTTAAACCCTTTTCAAAAACCTCATTAAATAAGGATTAATTTTGACATTGTTCTAAGCAAGAAATCTAAAATGATAATCATCAAATTGGCTCAGCCTTGTTTGGGTAGGAGCAATAAATTTGGTTAAAGTAAGATGCAATTTGAATTAATAAAGATTCTGACATCTCTTTCTTAGTCAGTTCATGTCTATGATGCTCAAGAAAAAGAACATTTTGGATGTGTTTTGTCACTATGTAAATGAGTATGTATAAAGTACTAATGAATGGTAAGTGGAGATTGAACTTTCTGATTGTCATAGCTTTGAGAAAGTTGTTGTTTTAAAAAGAATGTCTCTATTTATGTATATGTATATTTTGAAGAACAACCTGTCTAGCATTTTCATTAGTTTGAGGGCTTGGTTTAGCATTTTCAGAAATGAATATTAGTGATTAAAAAGTGTTGATAGCAATGCCGTAGCATATGCTAGAAAAAACTTGAAATAGAGTTGCAGGGAATGGGTTTTATTTAACTAAACTTTAACATCTTATAACCTCAGCATTTGAAAGCCAAAAAAGCATTGAAACTTTTTTTTAATCACTAAAGCTAAAAACTGAGGCCAGATGAAATATTGTCTCTAAGAATAAACTGTTTTTATTATTCTCTGTTTTCCGATTAGCTGCTATAGCATCGAAAACACGTTGTACAATTTTCTTGTTTATTTTGCCTCTCTTTGGAAGAGAATCTCAAGTTCTCTTTAAAAAGCCTTACTCTTTCTGATTTAAAAGATGACCATAACTATTTTCTTTCATTGCCATCAGACAGGTGAGATGGCTTCCCTGATTCTAGATGAGATTTAAAAAACTGACAAGAGGGATAGGATATGCCCCATTAATCTCAGTTAAGGCCTAATCTAAGGTGATGTTCTGTGGTCAGAGAATTAGGCATTTGTTCAGATTCCATGGGACTTAGCTTTTTTGTTGGAGAATTCACCTTTTGGCTGAACTTGGAAATTAATAAGTCTTTGAAATTGTTTCTGTATTCCTTGTCATCCACATTCTGCTTGCAATTATGCCTTGCTCTTCAGCCCTCCTCATAAAACAGCATTTGGGATTTATGGTGGACTCCCCTCCCATGGAGCTAGGCAGCAGACAGTCTGGGGACTGGAGCGGGGTCCTGCTCTGTGCAGCAGTGAATGAAGGTTGCTGGTTTCTCGTGCCTGGGGAATGCTACCAGCCAGCAACTAGGAAGCCATACAGATAAATAATTGAGGCCAACTGGCACACACATGGGAAAGATAACAAGCCTGCCAGAATGACTCCATAGGAGAGGTCACTCAGGAATTGTAGCTGGACTTAGGAGGGAGGAAAGTATCAGGATTCTATCCAGATATAATCTGTACATAAAAAGTACCTTACATAAATGCGTACTAAAGGGCTTTGGACTATCTGGGAATTAATTTCAGCTGAGTTCTTGCAGAGAGTATGAAGAAAGATGATATAAGGTAGCATTTTGAGATTGAAGAGAGTGCTGCCTTGCTGCAGAACACAGCAGGTGCTGCATTGGACTCCGCCGTTGCCATGGATGCTCAAGGTTAATCTTGCTCAGTATAAGTTCGAAGCTCTTGGTTGCTTATTTAATGTGTTAGTATTAACTAGGAATGTTTTCCAGTTGTAGCTAATGCTCACTGTTTTTATGTAATTTCTGATGTTTGGGGAGGAAGTGTTCTAATTTCAGGAGGTGGGTGGTTCAAGCATGTCTAAGCTCCTATTAAAAGACGCTATTTACATCTTCCTTTTTTTTTTTTTTTTTAAGTCCAGCTCTCTTGAGAATTTGGCACTGCATTTTGTCCACATTTGATAAGAACACTTCACCTTATCATTAGCTACTAATTTTCATCTTCTTACTTTCTGCATTCAGAGAGACATGATTTTGCCCAATATATTTCACTCATGCTTAGAATAACATCCTCAAGTCTACAAGCACACAGTGTGGCTGACTCCAGTTTAAGACTGATTCTCTCTTCAAGTGGGCTAATGGTGCATGCCACCAGACTTCTGAGGTCAAGGCAGATTCTGATTCACTTCTGCCTTTGTGTGGCTCCAGACAGCATGAAGACTTAGGTCACTGCGAGAAGGCTGGAGTAAAGCAAACATGGGAACCTTTCTTTTTGCTCTTTTTGTAGGTTTGGTGGTTTGCCTGTTCAAGAAAAACATGCATTATATTCATTGAACAAGAAAATACACAAAATGTTTTGTAAACAAGAATTCAGAGTCCTTACCAAGCTTAAGCTGTGCAGTCATGAGAGAACAAAGATGCTGTAGGGAGGTTGCCCGAATCCATTGCAAAGCAATTGCAATAGCCATCTTTACATCGCCTTTGCCTACGGCTGATGGAAATTTAGTACTCTAGCAAGTGAGAAGATGAACTATTAATAATGATCTCATTAAAATATGGAGCATTTTTTTTATCTGCTTTGAATGCTAAGATCCTGAAGCAGAAAAAAACAGCTCAGTAAACATACAGGAATATATTTTCTCCACAGCAGACTGATGAAAATGTATCAGATTGTGCTGTCTGCAGTTTCACTGCTGCTGTCTCCTCAGCTAATTTGAGAGACAGTACTTGGATCTTCAGGCATTGTAGCAGTGGTAATGGCTACACAGTCTGATGCTGAAAAAAATGTGATTTTTGTCCCCCAAAACACTGAGATACAAAATAAGCATGGAGTTTGTAGCATATTTTGTATGTCATTTTGTTATAAAGGTAAGCACTTTAAAGGAATTTTAATCACATTGATTTTCTTACTGGAAGTGAAAGAGCTCTATGTGAAAAATTAGTGTTAGTGGTGTTACGTTTTAACATTTATATCTTTCAAATCCTAAATGTGCTAATACTTTTCCTGTACTGATGACCTGGCAGTCCTGTGTGGTTATATCTTACTAAAATAGCTTAATAGCTACATATAATCTGAAAAATTGAGTCATTTAAAGAGTTAATAAATCTAGATCATCAGCTCCTTGGAAATGTATTCATTTTATTTTATTTTACTTAATTTTAATAATGTGCTCAAGTGTATTATTTGAATATTTAAAGTTCAGCACATGCTTTGCTGAACTATGGCTTGATTATGACTATGAGAGAATATTTTATTACATATGCAGGGAACTGAATTCATTAGTCTTCACTACTTTCTTGCTTATCATGTAGAGCTTAGGAGAAAATTTTAATTTCTACTTGAGATAAATATAAATCTTGATGGTAAAGTTGTGGATTAAACCTGGTCTATTGGGTTTGTGCGGCCAGGTTTTGCCATGACTGTGGGGCAGGGACAGGACAATAAAGGTGTCGCTTCTGTGAGAAGCTGTGCATGCTAGAAGCTTCCCCTATGTCCAGCAGAGCCAAGGTCAGTCAGCTCCAAAATGGACCTGTCTCACATTGGAGAAGTTCATGCAAGATTGTCTTCTGTGGGAGAGACCCCACCCTGGAGTATGAGTGTGAGAAGTTTTGCCCTTGAGGAGGAAGGAGCAGCAGAGATAATGTGTGATGAACTGACCACAGCCCCCATTCCCAGTCCTCCTGCACTGCTGCAGGGGGAGGAGAGAGAGAATTTGAGAGTGAAATTGAACCAGAGAAGAAGGAAGGGGTGGAGGAATGGTGCTTTTAAGTTTCATTTTTTTTTCTCAAAACTGATTTGACTGAAATTAAATTAAATTAATTTCCTCAAGTCAAGTCTGTTTTGCTCATGACGGTAACTGGTGAGTGGTATCTCACCTTGTCCTTACTCTGAACCATGAGCTTCTTGTTACGTTTTCTTTCCTCTATCCAGCTAGGGAAGGGAGTGATAGAGTGACTTTGGTGGCCACCTGGCCTCCAGCCACAACTGGTTACTGGATTTGGCTAAAGATGAAGGTACCTTTTTTTTATTTTGGAGGGAGCAGCCTGTGACTCAGTTATTTGGTTTATTATCCTGTCTTGTTCTGCAAGGGCACGTCGAAGAAGGCTGGAGATCAAAGGTAAAACAGAAAAAAGTAATTGGTGAGTGTGTGCCAAGAAGAATACCAAAGGTCTTCAACAGAGCCGTGGGAGAAATCTGGCTGTCTAGAAAGCTGTTTTTACTGTGTCCTAGTGAATCTTAGCTGAATTTTATGCACCTTGTGAAGGTATAGCACTTTGAAGAAGCCTCTGCCCTTCTGAATGAGGAGGCATAGTGGCCAGTAGAGGTTTCCTGGTACATCTCAAATGGCAGAAGGCAGTACCTCTCTTCAGGCCAGTTAACTGAACCTCTAATGTAATGGTCAAGAAACTCATATGTGGGCTTCTGCCATTCTTCTTTGTTTTCCTGATGTCCACCTAACTAAAGGGTCCTGACTGCTGGTCCCCTGCCCCTCCTCTGGATCAGTCTGCTGGGGCTGCTGGTACGTAGGGTAGGCCTGGGGACTTGATCTGTCATGTCACTGCTCTATAAAACTGGCTTCTCCATGACCACTGTTGTTCCCTCGCTGAGGGAGTTTTCTGTGGTGAATTAAACACATGTAAGTGTGTCATCTCACATGTAAGGTGTGCAGTCCTTGTAGACTCATGATTGCATGGAAGAACTACAACAGTACTTGATAAAGGTTATATCTTGATAAGGATGTGTATCTTGTTGTATTTTTGATATATTTTGTGATTTTTTTTTCTCTGCAAGACTTCTTATGCCATTATCCTAAGCTAATCAGGAGTGAAATAAAGAAAAAAAAATTGAAGAGGATTAGTTATGTAGGATGGAGAAAATATATTCATAAGTATATAGTGTCAATTATTTAATCATAAATTCTGTTATGAAGTGAAAGGATAGCTATATAATTTGAATTATACAAAGAAGCCTATTTTGACAAATGTCACAGTATTATATAAACACAATGGTAAATAATAGTAAGATTGAATAAGAAAAATATTAATGTTTTTGAGATTTTTTTTCCAAATAAAGTAAAGGCTGGATTTAGTAAATTTAATCTTCTTCTCCACAGTTTTAACAAAAATAAAGAATAAATCAGATAAAGAAAAGAGAGAAAGTATTTAGTATTCTTAAATTCATAGCTATTATTATAGCTATAAGGAAGAGAAAAATATTTGTATGTATTTGAAGTATTTCTGTGGGTTTTTTTCCAGTAAATCAGCTTGGGGAGATTACGTATACAGAATTATCTTGGTAAAATTTACCAATTTAGATGAGCTGTAGCCATCCTCACACAAAGGGCTCTATTAAAAAGTCTTTTATAATTTTAATAACATATCATGCAGCTATTTAATGGCATTTTGATATCCTAACTGCTCATTGAATATTTACTCCCCATTGCTTTTCATAGCTCATATTGCCAGCAGCGTGTTTTTTGCAATTCAAACTGTTTCTGTCGCCATTTTGAAAGAAAATATAGGCAAACCTCACAGTAGGATATTTTGAAATATTTAGTTAAGTGGTATAGTCTATTGAACAGTCGTCTTTTTAAGGTAAGAGAAAATCAAAATTATTTTATGAAGAGTATTGCAACTTCACTTGTATCAGACTAAATCTAAAACATGTGATTAAAAGCACAGAAGCTCTAAGCCGGCTGAGAGATATGTTTCCTGTACATACAAGCTATTGTCATTGAAAATCTATGAGCAATTTAGCTTTAGAAAAGGCTTGCTTTGCTCAGGAACAGTTGTAATATCATAAGGTGTTGGACTATTTTGTTTTAATTAAGAGGTAATTTCTCACCGATACCCTTAAATTAACTTTCCTGGATACTGCTGGCCTTTCTTTGTCTCTTTCTTACCTCAGCATTTGATGATTACTGTAACACATCTGCCAAGGAAAATTTAAGATAATGAACTTTCCCAAATACTCCCAATGCTGTCTCATCATAGTGCTCACTGATGGAGCTGCTCAGGCTGGAGCTACTCCTACAGACAGAAAAGGCAACAGTGGGATGAGATGTTCTCCATGACATTCTTTAGTTTTGGTACTTCTCGAAGTTCATAAATAGCCCTGATTTTTGACCCATGAGATCAGCTACTTTTCTGAGCTTTTAGAAAATATATGAAGAATAGAAATTAGCTGCAACTATCATGTGGGGAGTCTTCACATCACTTGTCTTGAATAAGAATTTGAGTGTATCTAGAAATTCAAGCCTACTGCTTCCTTCTCTAGTCGGACTCCTTTCCTTCTTTTTAGTTCTCCTGAATGAGTCTGAAATGTCATCTCTCCCAGCTTGCACGCATGTGATCTGGCACAGTTGTGGATTTCCACAGAAATCTGGTGGAATTTCACCTGTCATCATAGCTTGTTTGCTCAGCTTTGAATACTAGCCACTCATCATTAGGGCCTGCTTTGTCTGTGAGCATGCAGTGGAAGCAGAGCAGGAACACACCAGGGCTCTCTCCCATATTGTACAGAGCATCATGGTGAATCTCCATGGCCAGAGCAGTGCCCTCATGCAGAAGTTTGGTTCTCCTGGAAGCACAGAGGACTGTAGAGGAGGGGCAACAGGGCAGAGGGCATGGTTGCCTCTGCTTGAGGACCAGGCTATGGGGATGAGCTGTGTCTGTGGAAGAGAAGTGTAGCGAGAGGAGGAGTTGAGTCCCTGGGTAGTGTGTGAGCTCTTGGGGCCACTCAGTCACTCCTGCGCTTGAATGCCTTGCACTGTACCACTGTGTTTGCCAAAGCTTCAGGCTGAACCTAAATTAATGACATGCAATGGCACCAAACTGGAAATCAACTTAATTTGTCATGTACAGCAGTTCTGTTTAGTGTCCTAATTGTTCAGTCAAGAAAGACAATGCACATAATCAATATCAGTGTTGTAAGCTGAAAAATGTCCCTAAGCCTGACATTGTTCTGACTGTTGGCACTGATACAATGAGTTGCTGAACAGGAATTCACATTGAAGGCTTTTATGTATTCCTAAATAATTAATATGCATAGATTTTGGAATTAGCTAATACTTTCTAGGTGAAGATAATAAATGTGTTTTATTAATTCTTTTCTTCCTGCCACTTGATTTATCAATGCTTAAGATACTGAATTGCAAATATGTTATGGCTTTTTTATGTATGTCTCTTTCATGAGAGCTGCTAGTACATTTTTTTTTTCTGTTGAGTTACATGACTTAGTGATAGTCCTATTTAGTCAGGAACTTTGTGCACCATCCAGTGAAATATTAAAAAGCTTTTAACTATTAAATGCTTTTTATGTATATGCAGCATGCAAAGCACATCATACTGTGCACTAAGCAAATTCTTCTACCATTTTTATAACTAGAAATCTAAAATAAATAATAGATGGATTTATAAATCCTTTTGTAGACCTATTTAGGATAATGGCTCTGTTAATCATAAACAAGAAAGAATATTTGCTAGGACTGATATACTTACTGAAGAAAAAAGAATAGTAGTGCTGTGTTATATGCTAAGCTCTATTTTAAAAATATGTCTTTAGAGAACAGAAGACACAGCAAAATCTGTGAAGGAGTGAAGTTAATTAGCTGTAGTGGTCTTTTCAATAATATATCCATGACAATTCCAAGAAGAGGCATTAAAATAGAATGCAGTTCATGGAATTCTTGTACTAAGACTGTTACTGTATTTAATTTAGGCAATGGCATTGACAGCTGATTTCTTTAAGAGATGAATAAGCGATGCACTATTTTATACTGAATTCCTCTAAATCTGCACTACTTCTTTGTATTTCAATTATGGTTCAATGTTAGCTGGTTTTTTTCTGCACATTTAACTGTAAAGAAATCTCATATGTGAAATATATTCTATTTTCAGTGACCTTTTTCTTCCTTTTCCTCTTTGGTAATTTTAGGTTTATATAAGCATGTAGACATGATAGAAAAATGAGAGTGCAATTCAATTATTTTGATACTTAGTACATTTTTTCAATTCAATCAATAACCTGAGTTTTCATTACAATGCAGTGAGTATGCTCACCTCTTATGTGAATAGCTTAAATTGCAAAACCCTGTTGGATTGGAGCAGTCACAATTGTTACACTAATGTCACACAGCTATTCTGTGCTAACATGGAAATTTTATTAATTCTGGGGATTGACCACTGCATTTAAAACATATTTCTCTCTTACACATGATTTTTTGTGATTTTGTCTGTGCATATATGTGATACGTGCATCATTTTTAAGTGTATATTTTCACTGTTTAAGACTTTCTTAAAATAAAACCTCATTTATATATTTTCAGATTTTAAAAATATATTTTCTATCTAAATGAACATGTCTAAATTTGATAACTAATACAGGCTTTTACTGATTATATACTAGCCCTGTGAAAGAAAACATATATGGGATGTTTTATCTTATCTGGAGCTGCTGTTTCAGCTATCGAACTAATGGAACTGTAATGGAACACTTAGTAACAAAATTAATGGGCTGCATTCTTTTCTTTGTCGCTAGATCTGTGTGGCTCCATTAGGTCTGATCTCTTCAGTTACAAGAAGAAAGAACGATGAATATGCTGGCACTTTGCTATGTGTTAGAAAGGCACCTATCACTTTTTGTATTCATGAGCTAGTTGGCATCTTGTTACATCCACCTTCAGTGAGTTGATGTAAGTTAAAGAACATGTATTGGGGCATGGGTTTATTTAAAAAATAATTTATTGATTCTAATATTTGTGTTATTCTTGGATTCATAAAAGAAGGAGGTGAAGGATATTTGTTTCTTCTGTCACTGTTCATTATCCCAGATATTTCTACTAGAGGAGGTGGTTTCTCTGGGATTTTACTGTAATCCATAGGATTTTATTTTTATTGAGCCCTTTTCCTACTATTGCACTTGATAGTACTTGCTTCAAGGTCCAACCATGTACAAAAGATGAAATGTAATAGCAATCATGTTTACTTTCAATTAAAGTATCGATTTTTTTGAGAGATTAATTTACTGGGACAATTCTCTGTGAGACCATTTTACAGCTACCATCTAATATCAAAACCCAGTGCCACAACCTTTCTTAAAGGCGTGCAATCTAATTTGACACAAATAGCTGTTCCAGGCTTTATATTTTTGTTAGGGTTATAGCTGAAACACTGCGTAGTTGCATAAGTGTTTCTATCTTAAGGACTTCTTTTGATTTTGAGGACTGAAATATTCTTGAACTTTTTCCTCACCTTTTTCATTAGCCTGGTCCCTTTACACAGTTTTCAGCATCTGTGCAAATTTGCCATTCCCAGTCTTTAAGAAAATCAGTCATCAAACTGCAGCTGATTGGCTGATGGAATATAGGTAGTGGGGCTATGAACTACTAGATCGGAAAAAATTTATTGAAACTCTATGCCTACTCCAATGGTGGCACAGAGTTTCTCTAAATCCCTCATGGTTTTGCCATATTAGAAGATTTTTCATCTTATGTGTATTAGCACCTTTCAGAGCCTCTCTCGGAACTGGCAAGGATCCAGCCAGCAAAATATAGTCTGAATAGACCTCTGCAGCTCCAGAATTACTCCTGTCCACCCCCAATGAGTTTGTGTTATGAAACAGAAAATTTGAGATGGATATTTTGTATATACCTGATGTTCCATAGTGCTGTGTGAAAGGCTAAATGTAAAGCTTCTTAGCTAACCTGCATGTGAAAAAAAAACCGTAATGAGAATATACTACTTCAAGGAATAGAAAATGTAATTTGAAACACTGTGATTGTTTGTATTGCTTCATCATCTTTCTGTTTAAGAAAATGTTAGTTATTGGGTTTGCATGTTTATCATTGGCCATGACATTTGAGAGGCCTGTGCAATATTGCTAGAATGTAAAAGACTAAAGCAAAATGACTACAAAACCAGAGACTGGCCTTTTAAATTGTAATTTTCTCACTGTTGATGAAATTTCTAAAGTACACAGGTTATTATCTGTGGTAGTTGTAGTTTAGTTCTATTTCTAGTTTGTTGGGTAGTTATAGTTCTCTTTCAGTGGTATTTTAGGGGATTTGCACAATTTAAAGATTTATTATTGAGATCAGAAGACAGGAGTATTACATTTTTTCTAGGCTGAAATATGAGGGAACAAGATGATCTTTCTTCTTCAGAAGTATATTCACGCTCAAGTACTTATTCTAGTACACCCTCAGAGAGGATTTTTGTGTTGACTCAATGTTAAGAGTTACTGCTGTGCTTTATTATTTTCTTCCTATTACCTTTGCTTATTATTATCCTCTGTGGCTGATCTAGATATTCCTAGATTTCTAATTTTATACTCTGTAATGTGGTTATTACATCTTCTGTTACAAAGATGTAAGTGCTTCATGTATATTTCATGTTTTTATTGAAATAACTAAAATTTCAGTCACAATCCCCCTAAGTCAAAATACATTGTGAGGAAGTAATGAAACAGTCCATTTTCTAATTTTGATTGTTTTGGAGTTTTTTTTAATGGAAGAAATAGTGAAATGTATTAATTAACATTTCATCAAAATCACCATCTTGATTTCAGAAAATTATGAAAAGAAATGTCAAGCGAGGAAAAGAGAGGTAGCTTTTCTTTACTTTGCACCACTTATTGAGAGTTTACGTAGCCTCAGAAAATTAAAAGTAACAATGTTACAGTCAAAACTTTGTTGTGAGCAAACAAACAAACCAGCAAAATTCCATTATATGAGAATCCACCGAGTCACAGCTGCATTAAAATCATAACTATTTACAGTATTTTACTGACCGTTAATGGGATTAGTTCAGTTAGAAATATAGCTCCCTTTGCACTATAAATTTTCAAATTAATACACAATAAGTCTCATGAAAACAGTTTAAAAATGTCACACAACCACTTTCAAGTATCTATCTTTTTCTCAGTGGTTATGCTGCCCCTTTAGTTCCCAAGGTTGGCAGTACCCATCCTCCTCAAAATGATGTGAAAAGGGTGCTTTCTTGAGTTGTTGGCACCCTGAATTCTTCAATTTCTTCTTTCTCAATTTCCGGTAATTTAGCACATTTTCTAACATTTTTTTCCTTGTTCTTCATTGATTTTCAACATCACTTTGTACCCCTATTTATTATATTTTTTTACTTAATGGTAGTATATTTCTTGCTATTGTTCACTTTTTTTTCTCTTTGCTTGCCTTAGGACCCTTTTGACAGTTGGTTGTTTTATTTAATTACCATTTTCAGGCTGTTTTTATTATCTCATGCCTATGGTCCTGTATATGTCATTATTATTTGCAAATCATAAATATTTCATCCTATACAGAATATTTACTTTTTAATGTATATGTAAAAACTCTGATTATACCACAAGATTATGCAAATATAAGCAAATATAAGCAGTATAAGCAAAACTGTTACAAATTCTTCAATAGTCACCTGATCATTAGAAAATTTCTTGCAGCTAAACAAGCTGAATCAAAACTCCAAGCAGGAGAGGTAAGTTCAGACAAATCCTACGATTAATCTTGAGGCCTTGCAGAGCTGATACAAGGTCTACAGCTCGTTAGTGTCAGTGGCTGTACTGAATTGCAGAGCTATGATACAGCTGCACTAGCATCTTTGCTTTTTTTTGTTTTGTCTCTTTGTCTTATTACATGTCTGGAATTATTCAAAATGCATGTGGATGTGACACTTGTGGATATGGTTTAGTGGTGAACAACTTAATGGTTGGGTTCAATGATCTTGCAGGTCTTTGTCAGTCTAAGCAGTCTTTAGTTCTGTGATTCTATGGTTATCACTTCCAATTAGAAAATTGACAAGTTAGGAAGTCTAACTTCTTCTAAAGTTTTTAAAGGTTTGGATTTTTTGGTTCTGCATTGCAGTTTCTCAATTTATATTTAGTGGTGTTATACTTCCTTGTTTCAGAATTGTTACAGAATTTGAAATCTTGACTGTTTAAGGTACAGCAAAATCAAGAAGGCTTAAAGAAAAAAGACGCAAGGAGAAATCTGTGGGGAATATTCCTAAACCAAAGTGAACTCATGACTAGGAGCTACAATATTTGGATTTAGCTGTTTGCGTAGACTTTGCATTCTCTGGGAAAGTTGAGAATACCCTTGTTAGGGTGTGGTGGTTTCACACCAGCCAGCAACCCAGCTCCATGCAATTGCTCACTCACTCCCCCACCAACAGGATCTGGGAGAGACTTGGAAGGGTAAAAGCCAGAAAAGTCATGGGCTGAGATGATGACAGTTTAATGGTAGAAGCAAAAGCCATGCACACAAGCAAAGCAAAATAAGGAATTAATTCACTGCTTCCCATGGGTGGGCAGAGGTTCAGCCATCTCAGGGAGAGCAGGGCCCCATCACATGTAATGGTGACTTGGGAACTCAAACACCATCCTCCAAACCTTCCCTTCTTCCTACTTTGCCTAACTTTACATACTGAGCATGATGTCATACGGTCTGGAATATACCTTTGGTCAGTTGGCGTGACCTGTCCTGGCTGTGTCTCCTTCCAGCATCTCAGGCACCCCCAGTCTCCCTGCCAGTAGCAGTGGCAGTACGAAAAGCAAGAAAGGCCTTGGGTCTGTGTAAGCCCTGCTCAGCAACAACAAAAGCATCTCTATTTTATCAACCCTCTGTTCAGCGCAAGTCCAAAACACAGTCTAATACCAGCCACGGTAAAGAGAATTAACTCTACCCCAGCCGAAACCAGCACACAGGATCACACCCTTATCTGGACTTTCCTTTTCTCAAGATCCAAACTGAATACCTGTTACTTCCATAGAAATTTTGATGTGTTCCACTGTATGCTACATGTATACAGGACTCTTGTACAGTCTAAATACTGCTTTTCCCATTGTGGTGATGTATTTTAGAACCAGAGGAAGTGATATTATTGTAAGACTTCATACTAATAAAGGTGGTTTATCCCAGGCTGTTAGGACAAAATGAGCAAGATTGCTATAAGTACCACTGCAGATAGCGCTATCAGTCTCAGGCTTATCTTTTGCTAATGCAGTGCCAAAACTAATCAGTCTCCATACAACTAACATACTAACAACAAGCAGACACTGAGGAAATATGCTTTTAGCGCAGTAACAGTGTCAAAACAGTATTATTGGTTCAAAACTTACTTTGCAGATAGAATTGCTGTGTTAACAAAGTGACTTCTTAGTTGTTCAACTTATTATTCAAGGATTAAAAAAAAGCTGAAACAGTTCAGCTTAAGCACAATAATATGGATTCAATTTGATGTAGTGTCTGTTGTTGCCACAGCAAGAATAATGAATAGGTCATAATGTAGAAATAAGCCCCAACTGTTTAATTGCTGGCATCTATGTGACAGAAAGGAAATATGTTCTTCAAAGAATTTATGTCTGTAAAGTACTGATTTTTCTTATAGTTTCAAGGGGATAAACTTAATTTCTTAAGTAAAGGGAGAAAATAATGTCTATAAGTGAAGTGATTAATTAATAGATAATTTCAGTATTTCACTTTTACAACAGAAAGTGTAGCCTTTCAGTTCACCCTTCTGAGTTCATTCATCTCTAACCTTGATGAGGGTAAATCCATTAACAAGGGCAAGTTATTCTCTGCGAACAATTCTGTTCTTCCTGAGTGAAATTCATGGCTGCTGTGGTAAGTACAGAATAATAATAGGCAATGGAAAAAGTTATTATGGTTGTTTGCAGAAGTCAAACATCAAGGTGCTTTTAAAGTGAACCTTTAAGTTATTATAAAAGAAGTCCTATAGCATCAGTGTAATTTGTTATTTAGCAAAGGCTTCCATCACCCAACAATATCTGTTTTTCCTTTTTAACTCTAGTCATGTTGTAAATCATGTTTATAGGAAGGAGATTTCTTTATTCGTTTCAAGGCGGATGATGGTCAGTAGAAGTAATCCTCTGGGCAAAATTATTCCCAGCCCCAGCTTAAAACATGTTTTGATTCATTTATTATATTCTCAGTCTGTTTGCAGACCTCCTGCTGACATCAGTAACAAGCAATGTACTGAGAAAAACACAGAGCTTTGAACACAAGATGTTATTTGTCTTTGAAAAGAGTATTTTAACATTTTTCTCTGTACTAATGCTGTCACATTTTATATGCAGCTGTGGGATTTGCTTTGGTTTTATATTTTGGCACCAGCCTGTAATGTGTGTGCTATCATGCTGTATGCTCAGAGAAAAAACCCAACGCAGTAATATTATTATATTGGGTAATGTATGGGCTAATTAAGATAAAGGATGTTGTGAATTCCATAAATATCAACCAAACGACACAGAAGTGTGTCAAGACATTACAAAATGTTGCTCAATGCTGTTGAAAAAGAGTTGTCACTTAGCAGCCTGTTCTTTGCTTAAATGTAGGAGGAAAGATGCAATGGATCTGGGGAAAAAGTGGTCCCTGCAAGGGATCAAGCAAGTGAAATATGATACTAGATTGCAATTCAGTGATCCACTTCAGATTCTTTTAGATATCATGGGTTATTAAGTAACCAAATTATATTCAAGTAATTCAGCACCTGCTTCATCAAGCTACAGAATGTGGAATTAGATATATACCACTTCAGCTTCACTGATTTGATTATGTAGTAGAGAGAGACTGGTGAATATACATTAATCCTATGAAATTAAATCAAGAAAATTAGCTGAAGATATTCCTAGGGGCCTATTTGGTGTCTATTTGCATAAAATGCTGAATTACCTGCTTACTAAAATCACTTTTTCTTTTTTTTTTTTAATGAGAAATGGAATAGAACTGAGTTTACATAGGAATTTAAGCAGCAAAGTACAAGTTCAAACCAGAAATCCATTTTAATTCCTGGCTCTTACAGCAGCCAATACCAGATCATTGAAATACAAGAATAAAACAAGTATACATTTTTTCCCTCGGTGGTTCCTAATAGAGAGTATGGAGACTACACCGTTTGCTTGTGTTTGATTACCTGTGTTGGACGTTGCTTCCATCATTTTTTGAACCAGTTTGCCATTTTTTTCTGGTCTTTTCAGTATCCTGTATAATGTAGACAAGTATGATGTAATGCTGCACATACTGAAAAGCATTTCCTTTTTGTTGGCTTAAAAAGTTCTTTAGGATAATACCATCGATGTTTCCTTGTTCTTATGAGAAATAATGACATAAGAGGCAAATAAAGCCTATGCGTTTTCTAACCCATGCTATTACTAATTCTGTAGACTTATAACACTGTTGTGTATTTAGGAATCTGAATTATTTCATCTTTTCACAGACACAGACATTCCAGTATTTCTAACCATGTTTTTGTCCTGTTTATAACTTTTCTATTGGTGCTGGATGCTTATTACATGCTATTTTCTCTAGAAGACTAAACAAATAATTTAAGATGCAGAAGTTTATCCTGGAGGCTTTTCAAATTAACTGAGATTAACTCCATACAAAATGACTTAATATCAGTGTTAAGCATGGACTGTCTTATCTCAGTCTGAAATTGTGACGGTGTTATTCTTACTCTTAGTGTAGCCATTTTCATACCATATATGAAAAGGGTCTTGTTTATAATTTACTTAAGATTTTCTAAACCAAGTCATCTCTGATTCATTTTTAAGCAACATCAGAATTGAATTTTATTTTGATTTATTGAAGTAAAATATTAGTGAAGTAAAATTATTGAAGTAAACAGTAATAAATAATAAGATGGTAAAACATGTTTGCAAAACATATTAATTAAGTGTAGGTCATCCTAGCACTTCAAAAGTTTTTGATCTGTAGAGAAATACATTTTCATCCTCAGGGAAATCTTTGCAATTCACAGTAATTTTCATTTTTGGTTGAAGACAAAATGGAATTTTGAAGGAGACTGATAAATAGTAAACACAGCATGTTTAGAAAAGCCACTATCCTGGTGTGGTTAGTACACAGTGCTCAAATCAGAGACACAGATTCTGTTCAACTTATTCAAAAGAGATACTTGAAATTTGTTCTCTGGACCGAGAATAACTAATAACCAGAAAAGTTTATGTAGATTATGGAATACCTCATCTGTTTTGAGCAGCTTTTTTTCTTGAAAATGAAAAAAAAATTCCTAGTTCTTTGTTACAGACAGTGCATTTCAGCAAGCTGTTTTGAGTTCCAGAAAATGTTTTATCAAACAAAAGAGAAATAATTTGTTACTAAAGACATTTTCTTTTCCCCTCATTACATGCATGAGAGAGTACTCACTCTTCTGCTTTGTATTCTCTCATTGCTCTAGCAAATCATCATGTGCTTTGTATCTTTCACATACTGATTTATTTGCATTACCTAATAAACATCTCTGGTTTATATTTTGGTTGCAGGTTTCTCTTGGACTTCTACATGCCCGAGCTACTCATATTCTCTGGCCTCCACAACGCTGGCAGAAGTTACAGCCAATGCTACCTCCGGAGCGCAAACCGCTCCACAGAGAGCAAGAGTGATCTGAACGCTCAGGCAGGAAAACACTGACACGAAGTCTAACCAGAAAGAGTTGCAGCGGTTATACCACCACCTGTAAGAGCTTTGACATCAGGTGTCGTATCAGCAAACACATGTGACATCTTAATGTTACAATGCCACCAGAAATTCTTTATGTTTCTTTTGTTTGTTTGTTCTATTGTTTGGTGGGTTTTCAAAATGTCTAACATTAGGTCATTGTAGATTAATTCAGTTTGAAATAATTGGTTGTAGAAGGATTAAANGAAAAGTTTATGTAGATTATGGAATACCTCATCTGTTTTGAGCAGATTTTTTTCTTGAAAATGAAAAAAAATTCCTAGTTCTTTGTTACAGACAGTGCATTTCAGCAAGCTGTTTTGAGTTCCAGAAAATGTTTTATCAAACAAAAGAGAAATAATTTGTTACTAAAGACATTTTCTTTTCCCCTCATTACATGCATGAGAGAGTACTCACTCTTCTGCTTTGTATTCTCTCATTGCTCTAGCAAATCATCATGTGCTTTGTATCTTTCACATACTGATTTATTTGCATTACCTAATAAACATCTCTGGTTTATATTTTGGTTGCAGGTTTCTCTTGGACTTCTACATGCCCGAGCTACTCATATTCTCTGGCCTCCACAACGCTGGCAGAAGTTACAGCCAATGCTACCTCCGGAGCGCAAACCGCTCCACAGAGAGCAAGAGTGATCTGAACGCTCAGGCAGGAAAACACTGACACGAAGTCTAACCAGAAAGAGTTGCAGCGGTTATACCACCACCTGTAAGAGCTTTGACATCAGGTGTCGTATCAGCAAACACATGTGACATCTTAATGTTACAATGCCACCAGAAATTCTTTATGTTTCTTTTGTTTGTTTGTTCTATTGTTTGGTGGGTTTTCAAAATGTCTAACATTAGGTCATTGTAGATTAATTCAGTTTGAAATAATTGGTTGTAGAAGGATTAAATGTTCATTTTTTTTCTGGAAGCAGTAACATGCTTGGCTTACGTCTGTGCCTGTGCTTCTCTGGACAAGAAACTATTAAAACCTTCAATAAACTATTTTGTTCTGTTACATTCAGCTTGTTTTTTTTGTAACTGCATTGAACCTTTATTAATATCATTGATTGCATATGAAAAAAGAAAAAAAAAAACCAAAATATAAAATACTTTGGATTGTCCTATAATTTCTAGTAATGAAGAACTTCTGTAGGTGAAAAGTTTATAATTCAACTTATTTCTCTTATTAAACTGAGTACACATTACTTACTTTTATTTTCTTTTTCAGGATAAAAGTAATTTGTTTTATATAAATATTCCCTGTGTATCTTGTCGAGTTAGATATTCAGTCAAATGTACAAATGATATTTCAGTATCTGAAGGCAATGTTTAATTCATATTTCAAGTAGAGTAAATCTTCATTAGTACTGATTGCCACATTTCTTTGAAAATATGTAATTTGATAAATATGAGACTAATATTCTAGTATATAGTTAATATTATAAATATAGTCTGTGAATAGACAGTATAATGCACACACAAGTGAAAAGAACTTGGAAAATGACACATTTTCAAAGACAAATCAATATGAGCCACCTCATGTTCATATTAATTGAATTTTACTTCAGATAGTCTAGTACTTAAAAAATTTAACAATCACACGAAAGATCTTTCAACATTTTCAGCTAAAAACATGCAATTATCAGAATTTCAGATGAGATTAAAGTAAGTCTACAGCTCTTTGAACACACACATCTGCCTTATGAGTTAGATGATAGCTTCAATCACTATGAAAACTATCTATTACTATCTAACTTTCTTCTTAAATGCTCCAGGTCTGTAGACTTTCTGAATACTTTATTGTCTATGTGTGTCAGGATCTTTGTTCCAAAAAGGTGTTCTACAGGTCTCTGAACTCTCTTAGTTAAGCTAATGCAGTTTGTTTGGGTATTATTGTAGTAAATTCAGAGTTATTCAGGATCAGAAGGAGAATCCAGGGAATTACATGCCTATAAGCCTGCCATCGGTGCTGGGGAGCCTTGTGGAACAGATTGTCTTGAATACAATCACATGGCCAGCCAGGGTTGGAATGGGTTTAGCCAGCATGTGTTTAGGAATAGCAGGTTGTGTTTTACCAACCTGATCTCATTTTATGACCAGGTGACCCTCCTAGTGGATGACGGAAAGGTTGTGGATATTAAGCTGGACTTAAGTAAAATCTTTGACACTGTCTCCCACAGCAGTGTCATGAAGAAGCTGGCAGCCCACAGCTTGGACAGGCGCTCTCTTCACGAGGTTAAAAACTGTATTCTTCTTTCTACATTTTTCCACACTCAATCCTCCCCAAACCATCCCCATTTCACTGACTTTTATCCCCTAAACATCTTAGAAGTCTTGTGCAGTATTGAAATGCTCTGCCCTGCACTCCACAGCAAAACCCATAACCCTGGGCAGTGTCACCAGTCAGCAGAGCAACCCGGCTAGCCTCCCTTCTGACTCCTGGGGTTGGTTGTACCCAGTGGGGCGGATCCAGGGGCCTCAGTGCTCCTTCATGCTCTGAGGGTGAGACTTTCACAGTTTGATGACTCTTGTAATAGTCACAAAGGAGTTAAATCATGGTGTTATTTGGCTTCCCACAGCTTCCATTGCTCCTTTGGGCTTCTTTGTCTGTGTGAAGATCAGCTCATTATCACATACCTTACTACAGGCTATGAAAGTTTAAATGTCCCAAGTATTCAACTGTGACATCCCTCAAGGAATATTTATTTATGTATATTTGTATACATATATTTATAAATATTTATGCATTTATGTGGAGATATATGTGGGATACACATGGTGTAATGATGAGCAGAGAATCTGGTACAAAAATTACCCATATACATGCTGGGTTATGTTAAAAGAAAATTTGGATATTACAGTGGATAGTAGTTGAGCATGAGGCGACAATATGCTGAATAAGGAAAACAGACGCTTTGTAAAGAGCAGTACAGGCTGTAAACACAGCAGGCAATATTCTTTCTACATTCATGTAAAATGTATTCACGTATTCATTCATGAATGAATTCTTTCTACATTCATGTATTTGGTGCCTATGATTTTAGGCACCATATTGTCGCCGACGTCCCCCTGGCCACTGCCGAGGATGTGGGCTCTGGAGGGGGCCCTGCACCCCGAAGGAGTAGGGCTCTGGTGCTCACGGGTGGGTCGTGGCAGAGGTGAGACCTCTCCAGGCAGGCACACAGGTGGGGCACGGTGGAACGGCGAGCAGAGAAAGCAAAGAGAGCCGAGAGGGGGTCTCCTCCAAGTCTCCTTTATTGACGGGGAAGCAACAAAGGTTTGGGTCAGAGAGGGACGGAGGGAGATCTCCTGGGAAAACAAGCTGTGCACAGGTTTATAACGGACACGAAACTGAGGGGGGTTCCAGGGTCACAACCAATAGGGATGCATCTGAGGGGAGGGTCTGGGGATCCAGGGCCCAATCAGCAAAAATGAGGGGAGGGTACAACAAACTGACAACAAGATAAACCAATGGGGTGTCGAACTGAATAGAAGTTTCCAGCGGGAGGGGAGGGCCCTAGACCTCGGTCCCGCCCATGGAGTCCTCCTCAAAGGAGGAGCTCTCATCGCTTGGGGCGGGGTCTCCCTGATTGATAACTGGGAAGACCGAGGTAGGACCTCCCACACCAAATACAACAAAAAATGAGGACAACAGGAACATTTAGAAAGAAACAACAAAAATAGAAAGTAAAAAATATGAGAAATGTTGGAGGGCCTTGGATTTATCATTTAGTCTTCAGAGTCTGAGACAGAGTGCACACTTCAAAATCATGAAAGATTACTGTGAAGTGCAAGACAATCATTGGTTCTCCAAGTTCATAATGGGTGGGAGGAGAACTAATAGACTTACAGTGCAGCAATTGGACTCTTAGGTTCGATATAGAGAAAGAAATATTTTAATTATATAAAATTATGTGACACTTGAATAGATTATTTTTTATTGCAAGGTTTTAATTTTTTTAATCAGGCTTGTTGGAGACAGGAGGGTGGATAAACTAGACCTGAGATTCACATCAGTTATTTTATATAGTCTCTGATTAGGTCTTCTGTGCTTGGTGGTGCCTTTGATCCTGGACAGGCAGTTGCATCAATATCTAATTCCTTTAGACTGATAATTATGATTCTTTAGATGCAAGTCTAGCAGTATTACAGTACCCTTATGTACCACTTTCCTGTAATAAGTATCTAAGGAACCAGTTTCCTGTAAAAGAAGCTATTTTGCTACATGCTCTCATCATATTAATGTGCATGACATTTTACATTATCATGCAGGTTGGTGAATAGAAATAGCTCAATGAAATCATAGGCATAATAGGTAATCAGTATCCAGAGTATGAAGAGCAAACCTTTCCTTTCTAAGCAGAAAGGACCAAGAATAGCACTCATGAGCCCATATTTAAAGGTGTTGTTATTTAATTGACATGCTTGGGTTTCGAGCTTCAAATGTGAAACACGTAATGAGAAGCCTGTTCTGGAAGTAATGAAATCAGTAGCAAAATTCTCATGGCCATCATGATTAGCTTTCTAAGTCAGGATCTTCCTCTTCAAATCACATGCCTTCTGGTTTTTGGTGCTGGCTTATATCTGTAATGCAGTAGGGTATGATTTCATGGGAGCTAAATAAGAATGAGCACAAGTAAGGAGTAGGAAACTAAGAAATGACAGGATGAAATGAAAGGATGGCAGGATATTTTAAAGCTTGATTTGTTTTTTTTATGTTTTAGGAGTCACATAAACACCTTTCCTATGGCCTAAGAGAGAGAGGCTAGATTGCCAGACTGCACTTGTAGAGCAAGGAGAGGTGTTGCAAACAGATCAGGAACTGGTACTCTTAGCAGACATGCACAACTGCATATGAGAGAGTGGCGGAGCAAGGCTGCGTATCTCAGCAGCACAGCCTCATACAGAAAACCGGAACACCAACTGACAAAGTGGAAAGCTGGTGTAAGTAAAGAATGATCAGCTAACGAATCTGAGGATTTTCAGTTAGGTTGTCAGGATTTCCTGTGACAAAGACACATCATAGCAGAAGATGTGCTGAGCTTCATTTCTTCCATCTATTTGTCCTTTAAGATAACATACCTATATGATGCAACATGAATACTAGCAATCTGTCATTGCATGCACAAGGCACTAGCTGTTCAGATCTGAAGCAATTGCGAAATACTTAACTTAGTGCAGAACTATCCAAGGAGAAAAAGGTAAAGCCAAGAAAATAGATTGTGCTTTAGTAAACAGTTTACACTGTATTAAGTATTAACACTAATGAAATAATACACCAGATACTACAATCACAACTAAGACATACGAACTCAAAGTACCACAGTATAGTCAAGTGATGACAGGTATTAGCTCTTCCTATGCACAATTTAATTTTCACATATCTTTTTCATTCTTTTAGATTTGTTTACCACCCAAATCAGATAGAGGCCTGAACATTTCCAGCATATTACAAGTAGGTCAGCTGTCAGAAGTATCTTTCTGTTGTTGTGTTGCTCAGGTATCTAGCAGCTGATGAACCTGCATACTCTTGTGCAACTTCGGTGATCCTTTGGTATTTTACTATAATGTGGAATAGATCTCTCACTTTGGAATGTTTTATTATCATTACTATTATGATCAAGAAGATTATTACTTTCTTCCTTCCCATGTCTATTTTTACCATGGTCTATTTAGCATCTTATCCAAGGTCATAAGATACACAGAATAGATTTGGAAAAAAACCCTAGAATTTCCTGGATCACAGTCTACCTTCTTGTTGTCTGTCATTCACTGCTAGTCATTACCTTGCACAGTTAATGAAAAAATGTACAATTTGTTATACAAAATACAAATCTAAATGAATGAAAAAGATCATGAAAAACAAAATTTTGAGTGGACAGCTTAGCCTTCCACAGTTGTATGGCGAGAGGAAAAGATGACTCTTTAAAGCTAAAATTTCCTGTGGCATTATAAGTTCATAGAAGATGTAATGTGACCATAACAGTGGCAAATATCTAAGGATATGTCCTTCCAAAAATACCCAATTTCTCTCAAAACCACTGGATTTGTGTAAATAGCATGCAGCAGCCCTTTCCTATGGAAGCTATGCTTTTGTGCAGAAATAAATTGAAGTTCTTGAAGGAAACTACAAGACAAAGGCTGCAATACAACCACATGGCAGTGGCTTAGGGGATAGACTGTTAATCCCAGAGGTAGCAGAGCTGCAGTTCTCATCACTACATCTGTGCTCCTTTTCAGTTACTCCTTTGTGTGAATTAAATGCTCAGACTATTAAATCTGGTACCACAACTACAAACTTAATTTCACCTAGTGTTTTCCAGTGTTTTTTAATTAAAAAACTGTTGTGTAACATACTGTGGAAGTTTTAGCACTACACCTTATGACCCTGAAAGCTGTGGAATTACTTGTTTGGTTTTTAGTTTGTGAAATAAAAGATAAACCAGAAGCCGATTTATGCAACTGTATCTCAAGAGAGTTTTAAGCAGAACATTACACAGAAATTATTGCCTATACTTAAAATAATGTCATCATCCAAATATTTTCTTGACTGAAATTCATTAATGGTGTTATTGAACGAGGGGTTCACCTTTGAAAGATTTAGCAGTTAACACCCCAAAGGTGAAGAATATTTTAAAAATGCAGCAGCTGTATCTGAATAGCAGGTTACCCTGAATGTACAGTGAGGAAAGCTTTAATTTAAAAAGATATTTAATTTGTGATAACTTGTGGAACTATATTAACCCACCATATCATGTGCTATCTTCCTCTTCCATCCCACTCACAAATGTCTCAGCATTTTATTTAACATCTAACCTTTTCTCATATCCTTCTATTAAATGTCAAAATTGAATTGTACATCCTTTGGGAGCTAAACATACCATCTTCATATTTTTTCTTACACGCATTTCAATTAATAAATGAAACATAGAACAGCTTTTTTTTTTTAGCAATCTGTACAGTTTTATCTATTTGATTACGAATATTAATCACACAAATGGTCCTGTTTTCTGTAGGGCTTGATTGCCTCAGGATCTAAGATCAGGCTATAGTACTTAACTTCCTAACCTGCTTTTGATGAGCCTGTAATTAAAGAAATGCATTTCCTTTATTCTCCTCCTTTCTTCCCTCATTATGAAAGGATGGTTTCTAAATCTGACATGAACTATCTTAAGGGTTTAGGTAAGTAGTCCATTTGTCCAGTAACCTGTTCCTGACAGAGGTTAGTAAGATTATATTTCCTGTAATGAAGAGTTTGGAATAAGCTGCCAAAAGGGAAATTACTTTTCAGCCCCAGGCAGTTAGTGTTATGCCCTGAGGCATGAAAGTTTAAATTTCTTACTTATCTTATATCCTTTCTAATGTAACTGAATGTTCCTCTGTCTATATAAATGTTTAGTGCTCTCTTTAACAGCAACATCTGAAAAGTCTGTTTGAAAATGGAAAACAGCTGAGTAAAGTCTGAAAGTTGTAGTTTTAACTTCTGTTTACTTGTGCTATCCCCTATGTTAAGTTGGGAGCAATTATTGCTTGTTGGCATTGTAACCATATTACAATGGTAGCAACTAAATTTAAAAATCAATTATATAAGTGAAGTCTTTTTATATTACATGCTAAACACAGTAGTACCAGCAAGTTAAACAAAAATAGAGGTTTCTGTTACCTCTCTACAGTTGGTTAAACTTATTTGGGTCACCATCCGGCACAATTCCAAATCTTACATTTCATCTTCAATAACCAGGTGCCAAAAGTGAAAGTGCCTGTTCTTCAGCAGTTTACTTTTTAAAGCATTTTGAAAATCAGGTGGTATTTGTTTGAAGACATTTGAAATGAAGTGCCTGACTTGAAAAATCACTAGTCACTATTGAAAATCAGTGCAAGGTTATGATAGGAAGTTTGAATAGATTTTCTCTTTTGATAACTGAATAAAAAGAAGAAAATTATTTCCTCCACCTTTTCCCTATTAATAACCTGTATTTGAAAAAGACCCTTCTCAGCAACAGACAGAACAAAATTTTTAAAAGATGCAGAAAACCTCTGATGTGACTTGCTAAAAATACTTTAAATGCTTTATTGCACAAGTAGATACATTGCCTTGATTGAAAGGCAATGGAACATTTTATTCTAAATAATTTTGTGATAAATTCGTAGAATGATTTAGTCATCTAACAATCAACACAAGTTCTTTTAGCTTATCATGTAGGCACAGTGAGTCTAATCTCTGTTGTGTGTTTATTTTTCTCTCTTTGTCTTTCTTTCCTCCCGCCACACACACACCCACACACACCATACTTAATCCTGTAGGTGTCTAAGGAATGAAGAGCTACATTCATGAAAAGTTTCAAGTGCTACAATGCTTTAATTAATTAGCATCTTCAATATGAATACCCAGTGTCCCTATTTAGCATAAGAAGAATTAGCTATGGGAGAATGAGATTTTCAAAGTACACTGAAGGGGGCAATGTCCAAATTGTCCAAAGGTTAGTTGGTGTCTAGGACTGCATGGGTCCTAGTTAATTAAAAGTGCCTGGGAAGAGTCTCAGGAAAATTAGTACTTTTTCAAAAAGCACTGAAGGGTTGGAAGTAGCTCTCAGTTCAGGTGACCACACCATTATTCTTCAGGTGACACAAATTCATATCATGAAAACTGGCAGGGAAAGAGTTTGTAGGAGTGTGAAGAAGCCTAAGTGTCATGAGGGTGGCTACCACTGAGAGTGATTCATCTAAGTTAATTTGGAATACATTGGTCAAATAATTCAATCACCTATTTGGAAAGAAAACAATATGGCAATTCGATCAGCAAATGCTTTTCAGCAAAAGCTTTTGAACTTCCGCTCATATTTAGCTTCTACTTGTTTTACTTTGGTAATCTTTCTGTTAGTTTTTCTTTTTTCTAGTCACAGTCCATAATTCTTATTTTCACACTACTGATCAGTTTGATCATAATAAACTTTCCCTTTCCCTGGCAGTGGTGAAAAATTCTCTCTTATTTTTAAAAATTTTATTCTCACTGTTCTTGGTTTTCACTCTGTTGCTTAGCTACTCACCTAGAGTATTTCCTTTTTCATATGTGCTCCTTTTCATAGTTTTCTAAACATTTCTTTTGAGTTTTCCAAGAACTCTTTTATGCAATTCAACTTTGTAGAAATAATGGTTGTCCTTATATCTAGTATAATATAATTAATATAATGTAACGTAAATAATAATCCTTAACAAAATGAAACTATAAACCATTATTTCAGGTCTTTCTTCTCACAATGTCTTTGAATACTGCATTTTGAAATTTAATTCTTGTGTATCCATGTAAGAAAACATAACTATCTAGTTACATGATGGACCTAACTTGGCATTCTTCATCTCAGTATTGATGTATCGTAAAAGAAAATGCTGCAAGGTTGAAATCCATATGGTGCATGCAGCAAATCAAGCCAAATCAAGCTGAGATTCAGAGCACAGTTGTAACATGATGCAGGATAAAAAGCCCATTGATGAATACCTTGCTTAAACAAGGTGGTCTGTGTCTTCAAGTGTATTTACTCTTTCAGCTTAAGATTCTTTGTTTTATTTTTTTATATGTCACCTTTTCTTGAAATCACCTATACAAAATGATTCAAGAAAAGTACAACAGGTTTGGTTGTTTTTTTAAAAGGCAGATTATCTTGTTCAGCAGTTTTTGCTTTTCATGATTTGAATGAAATGGTGACCAATTGGTTGGCAGTTTTTGCCTTTCATGATTGGAATGGAATAGTGACCAATTGGAATGTCATAAATACATTTAAATGCTGAGAGAAAGAGAACAGGCTGGTCAGAAATGCAGAGTTAATAACAATGACTAGGTCAAAACCAAAATATTCTCTGGATGTGGTTAAATAGGACATTGACCTGTAACTCAGTCTATAAACATATTGTTGAAATATAGAACATGCCAAGGATTTGAGCTCTAACAAGAAGTTTAAATTAGCTGAAGAGTCAGCTGGGTACATGTCGTGGTTTGAGCTGGCTACGTACTAAGTACATTTTTGAAGAAGAAGTAAATTGGAGGGCAGACTGAGACTGGGGTTAAGAGAGGTCTTGTATGGATTGGTTTGATTTTTTCTAGATGAAAATAAATTAAGTTAAAAACCCCAACCTGAATGGTAAAAAGATTTAAGACTCAGTATATTACAGGGTTTCATGCCTTATGTATTCCTATACTGTGGTCCTAATCAATCTCAGTTTTACTGACAGAGTTGTAAGTGCCTCTAAAGCAAATCAAATACTGTAGGTAGAATGGAAATTATTCAACATGACCAAGTAGTTTCTTTGAAAAATATGTATCCCTGGGCTACAAGTGCTCAAAATCAATGCTCAATGCTCTATTATGGATGGCGGACAATATTGCAGGGCATATAAAAAATATTCATGATGTTAACTTCCTTTGTCACTGAAATGTCACTGGGTTGTCAAAATGAATAAATGAAAATGTATGTATTTAGTTTAAAAATCTCTCTATGGAGAAATTGTATCTGCTATATTAAACAATGACATTCCTGTATGAATTAATGTGTTAAAGAAAGAAATAATAAAGGAAATACTCATATATGGAATAAATGTTGTATGGGTTAAGATTTCTAACGAAAAATAATAATTGAAATTTAAAAAAAAAATATTCATTGTGATCATAGCCATGAAATAAGCTTTCAGAAAAAAAAAAAAAAAATCGCTAAATTAGTGATATGCAACTATTTGTAGGTAAACAACTCATAAGAGGAGTTATGTTCAAGAGGCCACTCTGTGGGGCTTTCTGACAAACACAATGTTAAGAATGATTTCTTATGTGGTAACCCAGAGAAGTGGAACTGGAGATTAATGAACAAACAATATATCTGCATAAACAAATGGATGCAGCTCTTGGTTAACTGCATGTGGAAATAATTTTTATATTATAAAGATATTTATCAATTTTTATCAATACATATTTTCTCATTCACAGTCAGAATCTACTAAATATTATTTACTTAAATCATTCTTTCATCATTGTGAATAAAGGGACTACCAATACTTAGGCTTGTCTGGAAGATTACTAGTATGTAAAATATGCATTATTTTTGTTTTCATTTGCAGTGCTTTTTTCTTCTGTTTAGACTATACAAAGTGTAATAGCTCAAATACACAGCCATTAGGGAAAATAATCAAACTATTTGAAAATATCTGTGAACCTATTCCTTGCAGAGCTCGTTTGGCTACTACAAGCTAAATATCCATATTCAAATTTTGACAGGGTACTTGTATTAAAACTTGAACAAGAGTAACAGATGTATTCCAAATATGTACCGGTATTTGTTCTCCAAAGAGATTGAAGTTTATCCAATTCATTCTTTGGAGACATTTGAAAATATTTGTGTTCTGGGAGACATTACATGTTAGTGTCTGAATTGCTATTTGCAGGTGTGTAACCATTGTTCTTTCTTCAAAAGAAAAGTTGTGTTCTTGTAAGTAGCATTACACAGATTTCTGAATAGAAGAAATTGTATGATCAGTAAAAGACTTTGCACCATAATTTGATTGCTAGCTGAGCTCCGTTCCCAAGTCATAATTTACTAACTGAGGCCGAGTCAGATAGAAGTGTTTTGCTTTGATTTCTCAAAGAGGATTACTTGAGTGCTTTTTCTTTCCATCTCTGTTCCAGGGCTTGTATAAAATGGTTACACATGAAAAAACACTGAAACCCTCTCAGTATTTTTTCCTGTATTGGGAATTTGACCTGCAAGATGTTGAACATCTGTTACTAGTGTTTATCTGGGATTTAGAGTTGGATGGTGAGTTAATATAAGAATAGACAAGTGCAATTAAGTATAAAATGTAGGGAAGATTAAGAAAAATAAGCAAATTGCTTGTGTACTACTGCTTTTACTTTCCTGCACCTCTCATGCTTTATAGTACTTTGACTGTCATTGGTCAGATAAAAGTAAAATGATAAATATATATATAAATTTTTCTTGCCAAGTATGTGTGCAAGAGCTCCTGTTTCCTCCTACAGTGTGCCACTTTACCTGTCTCCTTATAGTGACAAGACCTTTCCCTGTGGTACTGCTTTTAGAAACAAAACTATAAGCTTGTAACTTTTCAAATTTTTGCATTAATTATGTTGAACTATTTGCTCTGCTGTGAGATTTAAATGGAAAAAAAAGTCATTAATGACATATTTATTTTAAAGTGAAATGTATTTTTTAAGTAGCTTTCTGAAAGCACTCCATTATACAATGAAGTTTTATTTAGAATACGAAAGTGTTAATCCACACTCTCATTGACATTAATGGACAGGAAGAAAAAAACATTTTGTTGAGAATGGGATTAAGGCATTAAGGTGATTTCGCTCTGAACATTTTTTCATCCTATCTCAGCAGAACAAGAAATCATTCCTTTAGTTCTAGTGCTTGAATTCTATAGGATAAAGCTGAATCAGAAACATATAATCATCTGAGATAGAAGGCTTGCAAACAGTATCTTTTGCAAATATCTCTTTACTTTAGAGGAAATCTGGATACTGGTCTTTTAGTTTTTAATCTCTATCTGATTCGATTTTTTCCCTATGCAAATATGGTAGATTAATGGCACTACACACTACAGGATAGATGACTCAAGGCAAGGGGGAGTGTGACTCTGAACAAAAGATCTAGACCCTGTATGCACACCAGCTCCTTACATATTTTGGAACCCTGGTAGCAAAATGAAGTCAGTGTTTTGAAAGGAATTAAACTGGGCTGAATAAGCAAATACCCGCTCTGTCCCTTCCTCATCCTTTTCCATAAAACAGTCTATCTAGCTGGTTAGCTTATGAAAGAGGGAGACTATCAGTTTCAGATGAATGATAGGATTCAGCAGCTGTTGGAATTGTGAATGCCAACTCTAAAAATTGTTTTCTTAGTGAAATTGCAGAGACGAAAAACATGTAGATGTTGACATGGATTCTGTTCTGTCTATGCCATGACTGTCTGTTTTTGCTAACTGGATCTTGAGGAAAACCAAATTTTTGACCTGATCTTTCATAATTCTTCTGAAGTCTTTGATTCTATGAATTGCTCTGATTTGTGGACAGTCGTTTTGTCTGCCCTGATTAGTAGATCAGCAGTATCCAGTTCCATTATATGAGAAAGGTTTTGTCTTATGAGGCACAGTTGTTTGCTGAAATATTTTGTGCTTTTTCAAATAAGTTAAACTGATGTCCCTAATGGCCCTAGCAGTGAGCGATGCCACGTTGATGGATAAATTTCAAGTCAGTTATCACCAAGTGTTATTCCATATTCTTGAAACATGTAAATGCAAAAGAAGTCCCATATCCTGCAGATATCCTATTGACCACTGGTCCCTTTTCTACAAAGCACAGTGACCTCTCAGTCTACCAAAAAAACCCAAAGCCCAGAAATTGTGCATTCCACAGGGCAGACCAACTTTGTAAATGTCTCCCATAGTGTCCACTGATAATGTGTGATACGGGCTGCCAACAAGTTTTGTTATCTTGGTAATGAAATGTGGTGATTGCTGATGATATCACAAAGTGTATCAACTTGGCTAGCAACATTTTGGTAAATTATGGTTCCAGCCACTGTCTGAGTTCAAAATTAGTTTTTGAATGGGAATATTATGCTGCTGTTGTCATAGTTTCATGGCTTCAAGATTTGGGCATGCTATGTAAATGCCACATTCATTTTCACCTATGCTGTTTTCAGCAAATGACTGGTGTCAAGTAGCAAAAGAAATAGAACTGAAGCTGTGCAGATTTGTAGAAGCTTTGACATTGACACTCTCGTCATATCTCAGATGAGAAAGCAATGTCATGGAGTTCATGTGCCTGAGGGGAGCATCCCATTGTTTTGGTAGAAAGACAAAGATGCAGAACTGGGTGGCTGAAACATTGGGAAGATTATCTCAAGGATAATCTTAAAACATGTGAAGTAAACATATCTAAAGACAAACTTCGATGGCATCAAGTTCTGTAATTCTAATGATCTTGAGGGACATATTGCTGCTCATACACTGAGCTGAAAAATCTGCAGTGTGGAGCAGCAGAAGAAAATAAGAACACAATTAAAAAAATAAGATGAGAAAGCCAACAATTCACAGATGCCTTCAGGTTGTCCCAGGTTTTGCCTGTGACACATCCACAGGGATGTGCCTTCCAACTGGTCTCATTCTCATCCTAAAATTCATGAGCGAACTTTGGAAGGTAGGTGTGTTGCCCTGGTTTTTCACTGCATGCCTTGTTCGCGTTAGCAGTGAAAAACTTTCTCATAAGTTCTAAGATAAACCATGCCCATGTTTTTGTAACGAATCTTTTCTAGGCTGTATTTTTAGAATTGTTTTGCGTTCCTTCTCCGGAGGCGGAGGAAGGTGATGGACTGAATTTATATCCTATCAATTTGGAGAGGCTTAACCTCTTCATCCAATTGTGGATTGTCTGTACATATGTATATAATTGTGAGAATAAACGAGGGCCGGGCTTTTTGCCCGTTGGCCCGAGACCTTGGCGTGTGTATGAAACCTGCGTCCATGCCCGATTCTTAGCGTTGATCTGCAACATAGGTGCAATTTCATGTGTTGATGACAAGGGAAAGTTTGTTTCCCCTGTAATAGTATGAAATGGGAGGTTCGAAATTCCCTCTTGGATGACTCTTAACTGCTCAAGAGGGTTTATTGTCTGCTATTTCTCTATTGCCTGCTTGCTTTGAGTATGAAAATGGGAAAGGATAGATTTACTCTTGAAGCAGAATTCACATTAGTGAACTTTAACAAGACGGTGTTAGTATCTAAAGAAATTTTACTAGAGTATTGTGTTATTTGGGAGCTTTTTATATTTGAAGGCAAAGCAAAACCAGAAATTTAAATTCTGTAAAACATAAGACTAATTATAAAATGCATAACTACAGCACATTTTAATTCTCACCCTCCATCCCCCAGCAGTTCAGGGGGACAGGGAATAAGGGCTATGGTCGGTTCATCACATGCTGTTTCTGTCACTCATTCCTCCTCAGGAGGAGGATTCTTCCCCCACTCCAGCAGCGGTCCTTTCCATGCAGTGCAGTCCTTCAGGAACAGACTGTTCCAGTGTGGGTCCCCTGTGAGGTCACAAGTCCTGCCCGCAAATCTGCTCTAGCCTGGGCTCCTCTCTCTGTGGGGCCACAAGTCCTGTCAGGAGCTTGCTCCAGTGTGGGGATCCCAGCATCCACCTGCTCTGGCACAGAGTCCTTCTCAGGCTGCAGGTGGATCTCTGCTCCCCCGTGGATTTCCATGGGCTACAGAGGGACACCCTTCCTCACCAGTGTCTTCACCAGGGGCTGAAGGAGAGTCTCAGCTCTGGCTCTTCCTCCTCCTGCTGCTCTTTCACTGACCCTGGTGTCTGCAGAGCTGCTCCTCTTGCAGATTTTTACCCCTCTCTTCCAGCTGCTCCTGCTTTACCTATGTAAATCTGTGATCCCAGAGGTGCTACCACTGTTGTTGACAGGCTCAGCTTTGGACAGTGGCCGGTCTTTCTCAGAGCTGGCTGGCATTGACTCCATCAGACATGCAGGAATCTTCTGGTAGCTTCTCACAGGCGCCACCTTTGAAGGCCCCCTGCTACCAAAACCTTATCAAGAAAACCCAATGCACATTCTTGTTTTCAGAATAGAGGAGGATGAGGTTAAGTAGGCTAACAGTCTGCACCTCTGAGCAGGGTGCAGAAAGCCCTTCATTTGCTTTGAGTGGTGTGTTTCTGATTTTATATAGGTTGGGATATTGCACGGCTGTTTCTTTTCGATTCTGTTCTTTGTAGATAGAAATGGTCTTTAAAGCTTCAGAAGTTGACACTGACATAGAAGATAGCACACCTTGTTGTCTTTTGCTTATATCTGACCATAGACCTTCTTTAATCCACCAACACACTAATCTTTTCTTTCTTTTTTTCCCCCTTCTTTTTTAAATTGAGGTAGTAGGCATGACAGCTGTTTAATCTTCGGCAGAGTAACATTCAGCAGATGGATTAGAAGTCTTATCTTGCTAAAACCAGCAACATCAGAAATCAATATATGAGTGACTTCCTGAAGTAATATTTCAAGGCAGAACACAGTTTTCATAAGATTATAGAAATGATTCTAACTCTTGAAGATCTATCTGTGAGGTGAGGTGATATGGAGAAATTAATACAGTTCAGGCTTACATAAAGTCATGAGGGGACAAAATTTCAGCCCAGGCACCTCTGCAAATAGCCTTTTGCTACAAACTTTGACAGCCATAACCAGATTTCATTTTGACAAATGGGCTGTTATCTTTTTTGCTTTCTTTAATTCTATATCAGACACAATGAATTAAATGCAAATAACACCTTCTTCAGTCATCAGGGTATCCTAGATGGGCTACAGAGGGACGCCATTACCATTTACATTTGCATGGGTAAATAATGATATCTCTTCTGTACCAAATTTCCATAAAAATCCTAAAATGTCTTTTGTAGACAAACTTAGGCCCCTTGCATGTAGGGAGCCCAGCTCCTGAAAGTAATTAACAGAATGAGAGCGCATATGAAGGGAAGCTGAGACACAAAAGCTCAGTAAGCACTCAGTGAATGTTCTTTGGTGTAGTTGAGCCTGACCCTTGTCTGTTGCAGTTCCACTGGTATCAATGGAACTTTAACAATTTATACAGGGTGAGAATACAATCCATGTATTTATTAAGCCTTTCTTCTACTGTAGAAATAACTAGGCACCCAACAGAGGTAAATCTATGTTGTTTCATTCAAATATATGGAGATATGCTTATTTTAAGAAGCAAAGACCTGGTCCTCATACCTCTCAAAAATGAATGCTCTCTTTTTGTGGCTATTGTCTTCATTTATTTATGAAGTCCTTATATTCCAAATTTGCTTTTCTCTCTATGTGTTTCTGCAGTAACAGTTTCAAAATGTGAGCATCTCCACTCTCTCTGACTGTCACCACTACAGCATTGCTAAGGCTGCCAACTTCCAGGCTGGAGATTTTATCCATTGCTTCCTGTGGACACTTTCCACCATTGCCAGAGAGCTGCTGACAGCACTGCCTGGTTCCTCAGTTCCTGAGCATGACTGTGTTGTAAACACAAAACCAGATCTGGCATGAATTGCCTGGTGAGGCCTTCTACCTTTGTCAGGTGTAGCAGAGGATTCACAGTCGAGGGAGTACAGGGCAAAAAAGTCTTTGTAGCCTTATTAGAATTTGCAAACTACTACAAAGCCCTGCACTAAAACAGTGAAGATGTGTTAATCACCACAGACCCCCGAAGGCACTGATAGTTAGCCTGCAAGGTTATATCCAAAAATGTCTCCTTAACTTTGGGTTGGTTTGTGAAGTGTCTCATCTTTAAGGAACTGTTTGCAGCCGTTTTCTTAACAGTCTTCACAGCTCCATCTTTGGGACACAGAGTGGATGCGGAATATGCCAAAAGGCTAAAGAATTTCTGCCTTTTGATTTTGCAACCAAAGGATCGCTTTACTTTCTCTTGCAGGTGCTCTTCACTCCAGTGTCCACGCTCTAGAGGAAAGGGATGGAGGAGGGATGGCTCTTCCCATGGTTTCTGCTGAGCTTCTCATTCAGATCCTGACTGCAAGTGTGCTGGTGTGGCAGAAGTAGGTGTCTCTGGGGGTGAACTGCTGCTGCCTAGAGCAGAGGCTCTCAGACTGTTATGTGGTGAGGGAAAGCAGCACACTTGAAGAGCTGAACCCTAGCTACTGATGCCTTCCAGGCTGTGTTGGCAGTGTTAAAGCCGTGGGTGAAGAACTAGCCATCTTGGACCTGGAAGGAGAGAAAACTGGATCCAGAGACATTTGAGACAGTCTCTGTGTTCTTTATTTTGGACCTCATTGACAGAGATGACTCCATCCCACCAAAGCCCTCAGTCCTGATTTTGCTCTGATGATGTTCCTGCTCTGTGTTTGTGTCCAAAGAAAACTCACATTCTCCTTTGTAACATGGTTCCCATGCTCTGAAGTTTCTGAAGAGGATGGTCTACTGAAAGTAATATTTATTTTGCTTCTAAGTCTCAAAACACATTGCGCTGAAGAGGGTGCAGCTGCATAGAGAATTGAACTGAAAAGCTGTGTGCCATGGCTTGTACGGTCCTCTGCGCTGGTTAGAGAACAACAAACAATTTTTACATTTGCCTTTATCTCTCATCAATTTGTATGTGGTTGAAAATGAACAAACTCAAGGGTATCAAATTTTAAAGATGCAGAATGAGCAAAGAAAAATACTGATCAATAGGAGTGCTAAATTTATATTTTTTTCACCTTCTCTTTCTATGAATCTATCCTCTGTGAACAGAAAATGAAGAATATGTATTGCCATAAAAAGTACTTTTGACATAAACAACTGTCATAGCAGCATACAACTCGAGATCTTCCTGACCTTGCAAGTTTGTACAAGGTGTTGGGAATTGAGTTGTTTTTTCTCATCTTGGGCTATAAATCTTCAGAGAGTTCTTCTGGCTCCATCTCCTAAAAACACTGGTGGCATGAACACGATATGTACATGACAACTTTATATGTATCAGAAATAGAAAAATCAGGAAGGTCTGCAAACACAGACCATTCTGGAACACTTTCCTTCTAACCAGCCGCTGAGCATTTTATACAGGTGGAGTCTGTCTTTTCTTTTATTAAATCCTATGCAAAACTCTCAGCAGACATTATGGAGTAGATTGTTCTCCTTAAAGAGGAAGAGTGGGGAAATTATGGTTTACTGTAAGAAACCACAACACTGAAATGTATGTTTACAGTTAGACCAGGTATTTGGAGGTCTCTTTTATGCTATGGTATGTCTTTATTTCACACATCTTCCGGAATGTTAAGAGACGTTAATCCTCAACTAGAGCTTTATCTACTGGGAAACTCTGAAGCAATCTAATTTATCTTAATTGCTGCATGAAGTGAGGTAGGTGGCTGTGTCTCCCTCAGTACAAGGCAGATTTAAGCACTCAACTGTTTATAAACCAACAGCTCTTCAGAGACAGCAATCTTTTTTAATAAAGAAGAATTTTTTTTTTCCCTGCAGGTATTTCAAAAGTATTTCACATGGGAAATGCCAAAATCTCAGGTTTTTGTCACAAGTTAAGGATTGTAGATGCCTATAAGACAGACATAAGTGGCATAGGAATTTGAGAGTCCTAAGCAACAAGTTGATTCTGGTAGTAAAATCCAAAATAATGATTACACATGTAGCTGTGCAATTTAAGTGCCTAAATCTAACAGAGCAATAAAAGGATGTCATGGAAACTGGGCCGTAGTGGCTAAGCTGAAAGCAATGTATTGAACTTATACACAGGCTCAAAAGGGCTTGGAAGATCCAATCATCCATCTGGTAGCTGTGAATGAGCATTGTACTTTGAGGTCAGTACTCGACCTCATACGGTACTTTATACATCTTCATTGATGACCAGGTTGATGAGGAGGAGTCCAACATCAGCAAATTTGTAGGTGGTTCTAAACTAGAGAGAGATTTATTGACATAGAAAATAGCTCCAGTTTGAAGTTGCCTCCACAAGCCTGAGGGCAGCTGACAGCAGTGCCAGGAAAGACAAAGTGGAGAAATGCAGAACTCAGCACCTGGAGCAGAAAGCCTGCACCATGTGGTGGTGTAGACTGGGGAGCAAGTGACTGAGCATCATTTACAAATATGGATTTATCATATCCATCACCTGGATATGCTGCCATCATGAGACAGCTGAACACTCAGGTTCTCTCTCCTCATGAACCTTGGTGTAGTCACACATTTTGCCTCTTGAGGGCCTGGTGCAATTAGCCTAACTCATGCAGAGAGAGTACTGAGCTGATTCAACCAGCATTGTGGGGAGAAAAATTCATCCTTTTAAGATTTTTTTTTCAGTGATAGAATATATTTTGTTTTTAGACGTACAGCGAATGCTCTGCATAAAAATTCATTACTTGTCTGTCTGGCTTCCTCAATATGTCCAGTTTATACCCATGTCTTCTAGGCCCCAATACATCCCAGCAAGACTCATTATATTAGTCTTGAACTGGAATAAGTTGGTAAGTAGAAATTCTTTTGTTATCAAACCATGGTAGACTTATCTCTTGTCTGTGGCACAGAAAAATAGCCATAAAAAAAGACTGAGTTGGCCTACTGCTGTGTACTGGAAGTTCTAAAGTATCCAAAAGTGCCTCTGATTCAACTTCACCATTCAGGGTTTTATCCTAGTATCAAAGATCAGTGCTAGAAAAGCTCAGTTGCTCAGTACTTTTATTCTCAATGCATGTGTATTTTTTTTTTTAGTTTAGTGTGATTCTGTGTTAAGGCTAGAACCAAGTATGGTGTCATATGAAGTCAAATTTGCATTAGGAATTATTTTTCAGCAATCTCACTGAAGGAATAACCTCCACTGGTCATGTAGCTACATTCTTGCTGTCAATTGTTCTCCATGATATGTATTTTGAGTGACTCATATTAGCAATAAATAGCTCCAGGTGAACATAATAATATTCTCATTTCTACCTACTCTTTTTTTATTCTCTCATAATTCCTAGAATATTAATTCATAATGTTTACATGTAATACTAATAAATCTAGGATTTTCTAGTATAGTCACATGCTTCTTGCAACATTGTTATTTCCTGAAATGTTTCAAAAATGGAAAAAATTTAAATGCATTTTTGTAGTGATATACATATACACTTACATTTATTGCAAAATATGTTGTTCATTAGAATACATATTAGAAGTACAATAAAAAAAATAGCTAGCATCTTACACACCTCAAAGTACAACAAGAATTTTCCAGTCTCTTTTTGATAACTGCAGCTCTAATGTAATACAGCAGCAGAAAAATAAATTACACACAAAAAATCCATTTCCATGCTAATGGAGTGTGTTGTATAAGACTTAGCATGCTTTCAGAGAGCAAATAGATGTTATTTAAGAAACTCACTTCTTAGAATAAAGGTGTACATTAAAATTGCTGTATGAAAGATTCCAGTCAGCTAAAAAAATCTATTTCTTCTTAATGAAAGCATTTATTTCTAAGTAGAAAATGCCGATGAGAGCAATGATTGGATAAAAAGCAGTGAAGAACTGTGAAGTCTGGGATTTTCCATTTCAAAGTTCTTTAACTGGTCTCACAATAATGGTTTAAAAATGAATAATGTAAGATCAGGAAATTCTGTGGTTGTCAACTGACAAAGGTTTCTGCCAGTTTTCTGCCTGTACAAATGAAATTCCTCCTGAAAAGCCTTAAACTGAAAAAAAAACCAACCCAAAACAGCAGAGAATTTAGCTGATAACTGTAATAATCAAAGTTGAAAAAAGAAAGAAATGCTCTGTGTGTGTGCATGTGCATTTGCATGTGTATTTGACTGATTGAGACTAAGAAAGAGAAGGAAATTGTGTGTATACACTAGCAGTTCTTTGCTTACATTTTTTCATGTTGCATAAAAAGATTAGCAGACTTCAAAGCAGACAGGTAAATGACACAGTCCCAGCTGCCTGTTGATAAGTTCTGCCCTCCAGTAGTTCTACTCAATCAGTCCTCCTGCACTACGGTATACAGTCTATAATATTTTTTTATTAGAAGAGAGAGAACACTGATGTCTGTAAAAGCCAAAGTGGAAGAGGGCTGGAAAATGCAACAGCAGAGCGATTTCTTCCACATGCAAGCTGGTAATTTGCTTTGCTGGAGGTGTTGTTCACCACCATTTTTATTGCAATCATTTAGGGAGATAAATGTTTGTTCCAACAAATGTTCAAAGAGAGCAAAGCTGTAAAAAATTTGAGTGTTTCCATTAGAAGTGCTTACAAAACTATTAAAAAAATCTATGTTTTATCTTTCACACACAGTACTAGCAGCTGTACATATTTGTAGAGCATATTTTTTCCTTGTAGTTTGAGTGTCATGAAATCCAGAAGATCCAGTGCAATTCCCTGCTCTGTTTGATTTTTAGCAATGGTTAGACTCAAATTTTCCACCTAAATAGTGAGTAGATGAAACATATTTGTATGCATCTTGTCTGTTGCAGTTCTGCTTCACATGTGAATATTAAATACCTTTTGGAGAACATGGGAAGCCTTTCTCTTTCAGCTGAATCTCTTGAAAATGTTTGCTTTGTTTATGAATGAGTTTCCTTCACCCCACAATGTATTTTGTTGAGTTACCAGATTAGGTCTTACAGACATAAAAGAGGAAGAAATTAGAAAATCTAGACCCATGGCAGGACGTTTCAAGTAAGCTAGATATCTAGCCAGTAAATGATAAATAGGTGAACAGGCAACAGCAGAAATTACATAGAGTCAACAGAGGAATGTAGGCAACCATCAAGTCATTGTATGCAAAGATATTTTGCCAAGGCCTTGAATATTGGTTTTAGACAAGACAAGTGTTTAGGTTTGTGAGTTTTCTGTGTAGATCCTACTTGGTTGTGAGTTAGGGAGCAGCTGTCCGTGTTGGTTTCCCTCAATTCCCATTCCAGTCTCATGGGTGAAACTGTGGGGTTTTTTCCAGTCACTGCAAGACAGGATGTGTTCTAGTCTGTAACCCTCTTACTGAATACTCCTGACAGTCACTTGAAAGTCTGATTATCCCACGGAAGATAAAGAAAGTGTGGTGTGTCCCTGGGAGATGTTCAATATCCCAGCACTTCTCACCTAGACAACATTGGTTAGTTTCTCCTTGTCTTGGCTGCAACAGCCACATTAGACCATTGTGAGTATGTCTATACTTAATAGAAGGATGAATTTATGCCAGATAACAGTGATTATGTGTAGCCATTGAGTTTAGTGAAGGAATTGGCTGTCCCTAAAAGCAATATTCTATTTTTACATTTCTCAGACACCCACAAAATGGGATGTGGCAACAGGTGGCAGGAGAACAGATGCACCAGGAAAATGAGTTTAGTACGTATTTTTAGGATGGGACAGTGTTTCAACAGCCAGATTTCAAGCTGGTTAACGTGACCTGATGGACTATTAGCAGACCTCAAAACCAGACTGGAGCTAATGCTTTTCTTTTCCTGAGCTGAAAACTTAGGAAAGGCTCCAACCCTATTGTCTACTGTCACCTAGCATTTAGGATTTGATAAAAGGTTGTGGGATCAAATTCGAATTCCAAACCTCTTAAGTCAGAAGTTTTGAGCTTGAGTTTTTCCCAAATGAGTTTTCCAAGCATTGGGTAAATGGTTACGTATGAAAATTTGTCTTTCTTCTGCTTTTGTTTTGTTCAAGGAAAAAAGGAGTAAGAGTAATTGGCTTGGGCTGTTTTTATACTGAAAGGTAGCAAATGTGCAAAGCTCGTGCTGATGGAACTAGCTGCTGAAGTTGAAACAATATATGCATATGAAGTCATATGTGGCACCTGAGCTACTTAACTGTACTTAAAATTACAGTTTTCAAGCTTTCATTGGCTGCTGCTTTAATTGTTTATGAAGCTCTTGAGATTCAGGCTGTTATCTCTGCATAGCATTGCTCTCCAGCATATATTCACGCTAGCCTAACTTGAACTCGCTCAAGGATCTTTACACCATTTTTTACTTCACGGAATAAACATCCTATTTGATTCCTCTCTCACAACTGTGAAGCCTTACTAGAGGGGATATTTTAATCTTTGTCTTGGAGTTAGAAATCCTAGACCTAACATTCTTCTTGGCATCTCCTGCTATCATGTAGCAGCATACAAGAAGTGGAGGTAGGGTGAAATAACTCAGATATGTAGAGACATTGTGCAAGTGAAAAGGGACGGAATTAAGAAAGCCGAAGCTCATCTAGAGTTGAATATGGTGAGGGTCATGAGGAGAAATAAAAAGGGCTTCTCCAGTCATTTAAGAAGAATATGAAGGCTAGGGGAAACAAGACCACAGTGCTGATAGAATTGGGTGCCAAAGGACATGGAAAAGGCTGAAGTACTCAGTGCTTTCTTCTACTCTTACTAGAATGATTTGTTTTCAGGAACCACAGACCCCTAAGACTAGATGGAAGGCCTGGAGGAAGGGAGTCTTACCTGTGGTATAGAAAGGCTCAGGCTGTGGAATGTTTAAAGAAACTTTGCATGCACGAGTCCATGGAACCTGATTCTTATTAAAATACAGTTTTGGCAGTCCTTTCTGAATTCACAAGTATTACTAAATATGATTTAATAAGATATGCATTTTCCCTTTCTTGCAATAGCTATGTCATTTGAAGAGAACTCCTAGCCTTGTTCTTATAATTTTGTACACATTTACGCAGTCTGAGCTGGGAGCCAATTGACATCTGATAAGCAAAGAATAACCACATTCACTATTATTTATAATCTTTAAAATTAGGTGTGCATTAGATTTCTTTCCTCTTTTTATCTTCACTTCTTTCTAGCCAATCTTTGAAATTGGTAACAGTTCCTGAGTATTAAATCCATCTGTTAAAACACAGTCTGAGGCTGTTGTCACTGTTTAGGCTAGTGGAAAAAAGTCTGAAAAATGATTGCTCACTGTTTCTTGGTTGTAAAATGCTAACAAATGCTAATCTACTCCTAGAAATTTTACATATGAATTATGTTAGCAATCGAGTGAACTTTTTGTCATTACTTGATACCTTGTTTACTGATGTGAAAACAGTTGTCATCTAAATTAGACATCCTGAGATATTTTCCTGACCCAGTGGGATACTGTTTTATAGAAATAACATACACACAGTCTACTCTCTCCCTAGACTCAAATGGACTTACATTCTGGTTGTGTTTTCCCGCTTGCTAAGGTACGTAGTATTAAGGAAGCCTTAGAGACAAGGCTATAAACGAAACACATTGTGAGTATAATAATCTAGCCCAAAAATTTTTGTCACATTCTTTTTGAAAGTCAAGGTGACATTAATATTTTTAACAGTCATCTAATTCGTGCTGATTTCTTTCAGCTTTCATTGAGATCTATGGTCTCAAACTAGACTTTATTCTCTTCTTGCTCTGTGTTGATTTTCACGTAGCTTCCAGAGAAAAAACCCAAACTTTCAGAAGATTTTTAGTAACTTCCATATTGTTGAATGAAACTGTCAATTTCGATGTTAATATCCCCAGAAACTTCTTGTGTTCTGTCCCAAAATTCTTGTGAAAATGCCCTAATTTACTCCAATGGAGTGTGTCATACAAATGCACTGACATAATTCATAAGAATTATAAAACATACAACTCAAATTGCAAGAGTCCAAAAATATTTTTATCTTTATAAGGTGCTTTTTCAGCTGCTTTGCGGAAAAATATTGTGTTTCATCACTGCCATTTATCAATCCTAAAGACCTCAAAAGAGCGACTTTGATGTCCTTTACAGTTTATTCTATAGTAGACTTACAGAAATTTATATCAGGTGTACAACAAATTTATTTTCCTTTTTTTCTGTTTGTTTGGTTTTTTGTGGAGCTTTTTCCTCTTTAAATTTAATATATTTATGCATTAAATGATATGCTGAATAATGTATGTTTATTCAAATACATATGGAAAACCCTTCCCATCAGTAATGGATAGGAAGTTTTGGAAGGCCAGCACACAGATTTTACAAGCCATAAAACATAAGAAAATTACATTCATTTTCTTGAGGAGTAGTCAGAAATTCTTGGGTGAATGGTGAAGTTATTTTTCTAAACTTGCAATAGAATTGTCTGAGCCTAGGTTTAAAACTGGTTGGTAAAAATGATGGCATTAGCTGCCACTTATTGTTATCTAAGCAGATGAAGAATTCAATTCTGATCATTATAAAATTGCTTGGAAAAATGCTATTGCTTCCATTACATTTTGGATTTGCCGTACTTTTGAGATTTTTCCTAAAGTGATTCAATGTTATGTAATGGAACCCTTAATACTATTATTTGAAACACTAGTGAAAAGAAAAGACCTCCCATACCACAATCAAAACACATTGTGGGGGGGTTTTAACCTAAGAAAGATAGAGCAACAGTATTTGCTTTGCTTGTGTATAATGTCTATCACTCTTATTGTGTTTTCAAAAACTCACTCCATTTTAAACCTCTATTGAAGGTCATAGAATAATACAGTTATAGAAAAGCCTGGATTGGAAGAGACCTCAAAAGAGACCTCAAAAGACCATAGCTTCCATCATTGTGTTAGGAAAAGGAGTCTAGATAAGATTATCTACCACCCTGTTCAATCACATCCTGAAAGCCCCCAGTGCTGGGGACTCTACCATGTGCCAGGGGAGGCTGTTCTGGGGAATGGTGGTTCTTACAGTAAAAAAATGTCTTTCTTGTATTGAGATGAAAGCTCTCCCCATCTCCCCTTGTCTTCTCCATGTAGGTCTTGTGAAGGGAGAGCTTCTGTCCTCTTTCTAACTCTAGCTCCTTAAAGGACTGGAATACTGTGGGGAGGTTCCCCAAGCCATCTCTTCTCCTGGCAAAAGAGACCTTACTTTTTCCATCTTTCTTCACATGGCAAGTTCTCCAGCCCTTCAATCTTCTATTACACTTAGAAATTGCAATATATGCTTATGGATTAAAAATGGTTAATAAATGGGAAATTTGGATTAAAGCCAGCAATCAGAGTAGGGGCTGTTGAACATGAGTACAACCTTGACACAGGTCTCAGTTGAAACTGAAGGAGCGTAGGAGTGGCAATAAGATCGCTTTACATGATTCCCCTTTTCCCATGATAGTCATGGATAATTTGAATAAAGTAAATGTGTGAAATGGAGAGGGTTAGGGCAGCATCAACAGAGACCACTTCATCAGATAGACACAAATAAGAGAATAATTTAAAGAAAAAGCTATTCATATACGCCTTCTGCTGTAGTAATTGTGATCTAATTGAAATAGGTCCCTTGTATATTGTCTTTTTCCTTTACCCAATACAGTGTTTGCAGTCATCCTAAAGGTGCTGAAAACTCGTTCTGCATGGAGCTAAAATGGCTAAAGCTGGCTATGGAATGTTATCCGTGACAACTCTTGGGATCTTTTCCTGACTTTTACTGATGCTTCTTTTTGATGGAATTATTATGTGCAGCATGAAATGATACACAGGTAGGTGAGTAAGTAAAGCTGTCTTTTAGAAATTTTTATCCTAGCTGTAAGTGCTGAACACACAAGGTTCTCAGGGCTTGTTTCCTCACCTGCTCTCTTTCGCTTTCTTTACTGTAGTATCCTATGCAGCGTCCCCTTTGAATGCGAAGAGAGATTGTCACCAGAAAAAAAATTACTCTTGCATATTTTATTTATCTATTTATTATAAGCATTTAGTAAGGCGTCAGAAGCAGATTTATTTTCTCTGCTACCTGGATGCTGTTGTCAAAGATGTGTGTCTTCATCTTGCCAAGCTTTATTATGTTGATTCATTGTCACTGACACATCTGAAATCTAATACATTTTAGTCTACCATAAATGATGTTTTCATGGCATGTTTAATGCTTTCATGCTTTCGCTAGATAGAAATGGAGCTTTGGGGCTTAAAAATTAATTCAGTATCTACAATATTGAGAAAATGGAATTTATTCTTGTTGAACAAGGAAAACTTGTATTTCATAAATCTGACTAAATCTTAACATGACTGATGTGTTAACTTCAAAGCATCATTTCAGGTTGATCAAGGTGTTGAGCTGGCAGACAGACAGCAGTTTTGCGTTCCAAGGTTTTATATTGCAATTTCCTGGTATTAATACTCTCCCATATCAATTCAGATCACTTAGATGCTCTTATTTAAATGTAAAGAAAATTTTGAAGATCACCTCAGTCAAGCACTATTCTGCTCCTTAACAGAATGGTGTGAAACTGCAAACATCAATGTTGCTCATGGAAGAAAATTAATTATTCTAAGTTCACTCAAAATTATAAACTATAAATAAGTGTTCTACAGGTCATGCCCTTAAGGAACTCCAAAGGATTAATGATTTCATTTGTACTGAGAGCATTTCAGGCCAGTCTGGGTAGCAGCTAAGCACACAGACTTTTCTGCCACTTTCATCTACGTAACATAGCCTAATGTAAGATCCGCGATTGCCAAGCCTGCTTGAGGGCTTCAGAGAGCTGACTGGTTCTCAGCTTGGAAGCTCAGTAGGCAGAAATCATCACAGTTACATTCAGTTCAATGGTGGTGTGCTGAAGTAGGAAAATACAACAGAGGTCTGTTTTTGCCTTTTTTGAATACATCCTCCCTCTGGCAAGATCAGAAAGACAGGCCTTACACACAGCCTTTCTTGTAATGTTTTCCCATCCTATTCTTTACTCTCAGAGATGAAAAGTCTGTGTGAAAGCAATTTTAGTAACATTCTTGTGTATGAGATGAAGTTCTTCTACAGATCTACGTGACTCACAGAAGAACGGCTTGATGCAATCCAGGGACTAGGCAGAAATGTTTGTTATGTCCTTCATTACTCAAAGTGATTAAAACTGTAATTGGAAGTGGCTTTGAACAGGCCTAACAGGGACAATCAACTAACCTCCATTCCAGTGGAGTCACATTTTTCTGCTGGGATATCTGGCTTCTGCAGTGTCACAGCTTCCCCTCAGCACAAGCTGGGAGAGCCAGATCTGCTTGCCACAGGTTGCTCTTCTGCCTAATGTAGTTAGAAAGGCCCAAGTTGTACTGATTTACAGTGACACTCATCGGCTTGGACAAGGACAGGCTTTGATTATTCATCTTTTCCTTATTCCAGCCAAGGCAAACAAGGAGCAGATGTCAATTTTCCAAAAATCTCCAATTTTCATGCATGTAAGATTTTTTTAAGGAAACAGCCCCAAGGTAAATTAGGCTGCCTGTTATTTTGCACCTTATACATTTAATTTAAAACTATGCTATGTCTTCTTCTGAAAATGCGGGACATGATTTGATGCTCCCTCATATAGTTCTTCTTTAGGAATTAATTTTTTAAAGAGACAAAAACAGAAATAATAACTTCTTTCCCAGCTAGCTTCCATGTCTTCAAATCACCTCTGTTAACCATGGAAAACATTGTGTAGGGTCAGGCAAAACACAAAATCAGACATTTAGGCTTGGGATGTTTCCTCTGGGTTGTCATTTCTAGACTCTTTCGATTATAAACTAGCAGGTAACATTTTCATAGGTACACCATTTCAGAAGCATTCTTTACAATAGAAACTTTGTACTTTACAACTTTGTAAACGTTTTTCTTGTCAAAGAAACAGATTAAAACTGATAAGTGGTCTATTTAGCCTGGTAATATAGCAAAAAACCCACCTTCTTTAAAATAAACTTATTTTTTACTGTGCAGTTATGCAAATCCATAGGAAATTCATCAGGACCTTACACAAGACACAAGGTTTTAACCAAGGCTTGCTAAATCTTTGGGAACCTTCCTATGCTTTAGGTGGTCATCCTCTCCACATCTTGAGGCATGGCTTCTAGTAATGGTCACCCTGAACTGGCTTTTCCTTCACTTCAATTTCCCATCCCCAGCTTTAAGCATGTTTTATTGACAGAGGCCCTTTTTTATAGAGCTCAATTTTGTGATGAAAAGGCAGCAGTGACCATTTGAACTTTTCACTGGGGAGGTTGCAGTCCAGGAACGAACCAAATTTGTGAAAGCCTTTGACTGTTTCTTCTACTTAATTGACCAAATCCATCTGGAAGAAGTACATTAAAAGCTACAGAGGATTTTCTCTGTTTTGGAGTGCACTGTACCTTTCATGTCTGCAGTGTGGAGTTTAGTTGACAGGTTTAATTGTTCCCAGATTCAGCAATCCTCATTAGTTTGCATTCAGTGCTGTGTCTTTTATGGATGGTAGATTATTTGACATGACTTGCTATTGCAGAAATAGTTATTTCCAAGCTGCTGCCAAGAGACTGCAAATTATTTTCATCTAACACTCACAAGTTTATACTTTCACATTCTTGTACCCAATCCTAATGAATCTGGCTTAAAAAGGAAAATTTAGGCATGACTATCTCCTCATGGTAATTTCATACAGATTATCTTAAACAAATGTGGGTGTCTTGAGACTTGCACAGTGCAGATGCCAGGGAATATCCAAATGCTCATTGATTACATTAACAGTTTTGGTCACGGATGATGTAATTCTCCCCACTGACAGTTCCCAACATAGAAATTTAAAAGGGTTGGTAGCTGAATTGCTTACACTGCATGTTAAAATACTTTGCTGTTAGACCAGGTGAATTTCAACATTCTGGGAATGCTGCTGTTCCTTTCTCTGCTAGTCACAGGAACCAGTAAGTATCTTTGTGGTATAATAATAACAACAATTATTATGCTACAACAATAGCTTACCTCTAAACTGAGTTAAGCTTGCTTCATGTCATGTTTATGTTCATATCATTCATAGTAATGCATTCAGAATCCCTTTAAGGTTTGGGATTTATTTTTATTTATTTGTTCATTTACTTTTTAACAGACATCCAGTACTAACCTGTGTCCTGCCTCATGTTTCTACACTATTTTTAGAATTGTATATTCTCTTTTTAAAAGAACTTTCTATAGAGACGTGAAAATTGCAGCTAACACTTAGGCTATGTGGATACAAAACTGATTTCTTGGCTGCCCTTCATTCTAAATTCCTTCTTCCAAGTTACATTCAGTTAGCTACTCCTTATTTGAGCAATGTCTGTAGATATCTTGAATTTTTTGTGACTGTTGCCTGACTTGATGGGGCAAGAAATGATTAGTAAAAATGGTGTCGTATGAATATGGTCTATTAAGAGCTCATTTAGTCTTGTCCACCAGATCTTCGTATGTACTGAACAATTTACTGTTAATTCCTATAACTTACTGTTTGAGTTATAACCCCTGGTTTCACTCTGGCTTTTGATTTGCCTTTGCTCTGCAGGTGTACTTGATTTCATTTCTACTGCCCTGATTTCTAGTTATATTATACACCCAGGATTAATCTTTCACCATTTGCTTTGTGTGAGTGGTTGTGTAGCTATCTTGAAGCACACGCAGTGCCTACAAATTTCCATTTTTTTCTGTTGTTGATGTCTAAACCAAATACTTGTAAAATATGCCTGAAGTTTCCCAGTTGGTTCTCAGCTTAAAATCCATGAAGATTTTTCAGGAATGAGTGTTCACTAAATGTAGATTGGAAACATAGTCCTGCCTGAAAAATTATGTCTGCCTTAGTTATTTCAGCACCAAATTGTGATTTAATGTTGTTGGAAAGTTTTATAATGTCTGAACAGTTGTGCATTTCATGCTCTTCAAAATACATGTTCAACAAATTCATGGCCTGTAGTTATGACTTTTGGATTGCTCTGTGCATATTGGTTTACAGTAAGTATGAAATGTTTGCACAGCTAAGTGTCAGCCCCTGCAACACTGATTAGGTCTATCTTGCATTCCCAGATCATCCACAAGTAAACTGGCTGTAGGTAATAACTGCTGTTAACATTGGATCCTGAATTCTGGAGTATGCACTGTTTTAATGGATGGAACAGTTCACATCAAAGTCTTTTCGGGTTGTTTGGGGCCTTCTGGAGAGATGTACAGCTACTGTATCACATGGATAAAGCTTGTGCTATAGAACTGCTGTCTAGAAAGCATCTGGATTTTGGCCTGCAATGTGGTGTCTGCTTAAAGCACTTTTCTCTGGCTTGCCTTCTCTTTGTATCACTGTAGGCTGAGCTAGAGAATTCCGAAGTGGCCTTTTCTTGCTGCTTTTTTGTATGATAGAGGTGTAGACTGTGGAAAAGTAGTTTACCATTCCCATAAATTGTTAAATCTTATTTATTTATTATGATGTGTCTCAGCTTTCAGCCTTTCCATTTCCCTAGGTGCCAATATAACCAAAATAGAATAGTTCAAGTGTCTTCAGTTTCAACTTGCCAGCATGCAGCCATTACTGGAACATGCTTGGTTGTCATTTCAAGTTGTTGCTATGGTTCTGGGTTGCTCTTTCCTTGACCTCTATTTCTATGACAACAAAAAACACCATCAGAAATTTTATTCCTGGGAGATCCTTACTGCCTGGTTATCATAGCCCCATTTTTGGCCACAAATTTACCTGACTCTACCATTTACCAAGACCTTGGGAATAGAAGTCATTAATGCATTTGCTCTGAATAAATGTGGTCTGATTTTCTTGGCTGTTGTTAGTGCATAGTGAAAATACATCATAGCTAGACTCCAATTCATCTTTGATTTTATATTGCCATTTCAGTTGAGTAGCTTGCAGTCCTCTGCAATGTATCTCATAGGAAATCTTGGATTTTCTTAACTCGCTCTTGACGTTCACTTCTCTGCATCTCCAGTGTGGACAGATACTGCCGCTTTTAAATCTTTCATCATAACATAGCACCAGAATTGCTTTCAGATCCTGTTTGGTGATAAACTAATACAGCTGCACAATATGTTGGCAAACCTTGAGTGTTGGTCTGGAGATGAATTCACTGGTAATGCCAGAGGAGAGAAGACACAATTTCTAGCATGACACGTAATCTGCACTTGAAAATTGCATCAACTGCTTTGAGCCTGGTTTAGCTGATTCTGTGAACTTCAGTTAACCATAGGGCCAAGTCAAAGTCAGGCAGAAAAAACAACTGTAACTTTTTCAGAGGATTCCAAACTTCATTGGCTCATTCATAAAAAATGCCCTGACATTAATTTCTATAAGTCACTTTCAGGCATCCTGAACTCAGTGTGAGTTCAGATTGCTGACAAGAGCTTTGTGACTGTATAAATCCCTGTTTATTATGAAGAGATAGACAAAGTTTTGTACTGTACCTTCACCGAGGTGTCATTCATACACTATTGGTGGCTTTGCTCTTGCCTCTGCATGCTAGAGTCAAAAACATTTCTCTATGGCTAAATCATTTTTTTCAATAATTTATCAAAAAAACTGTGACTCCTGTATAACATGGAAACTTTGATGTCTCTGGAGTTAAACAGAAACTCCTACTCACAGTTTGCACTCCTCCTGCACCCAAGGAGTATCCAGCCACCTTTCAGCTTTAGCTCGAAGCTCGGTGACCTTGCCATTGCTATGGCAGGATGGATATATGGCAGGGTAGCCTTTCCAGAGACCCAAGTGGAACAGTCAGATTTATTGACTGGTATGCATACCATAAGTATTGTAGTATCTTTTAAAATTTCTATAACTATATCCCATAACTACGGTTGATATTTGCTACAGGAAGATACGAATGCTTGCAATGAGCTATTAAAACTCTATCATAGTAGCGATGTTAGACATAAAAAGTTGAAGTATTTTTAAAAATCTATACGTATCAGAAACATCTATCATTGTAATAGAAAGGGAACACTTTGGCATTTTATTAAAAAACTGTACTAGGTAAAAGTAATTGCATTTACCGTAGTGTATTTAATCAACAGAAAATTTTATTAATAAAATTTTTTTGAATTAATTTCTCCATTTATTTTCTCATTCAAGTTTTATTTCAAAAATTCTTTACTAAAATGTTACAATTAAAAATTACAATGTTCTAAGTGCCAAACCAAAGAGGTGATTTGTTAAACCACAATATTTTGGATATCGACTATTTTTTTAAAGAAAGGAAATTAATTTTGAAAGGGAAAATTTGCTCTACATAAAAGACTGCCTTTGAAAAAAAAAATTGGCTGTTGTACAATTTAAAAGTAACAGGATAAGTCTTTAATTCCTGGTTTTATTTGATTCCTGGAGTTTCACGAAGACTGTCAGTGAAAATTTTCTAAAAGTTCATTATGTTGTACTATGAACTTTGAAGTATTGTGTATAATATTTTTCAGTTTTCAATATATTCTAAAGAGATAGACTGAAAAATTGTACTGCAAACCTTTTAGTGTTTCTAGACCTCTGGAACATTTAACCTTAAATAATTTCATGAGGCCAAATAAAACCTGAAAAAGAAAAAAAGAGCATTGCTCATGTGCTGGTGGCTTGTCCATGACAACTGTTGGGAAAGGATCATAAGTCAGGTTCTAGGATCACACCAGGTTCATTGTAAAACTGGCATGGAGAAGAAAAAGCAATAGAGAGATGAAATAGGTGTTTCCTTGGATGGAATGGGTACTTGGGATAGCGGAAGAACAGCAGCCACCATTGCCTCTCAGCTTAACAGAGATAAACTTAATGATTTTATTTACTACAGTTCGGGCTCTTTTGCCATTTGAGATTTCTAACATTACCCTCCCCAAATTCTGTGCCGTTTTGCACCACTACCATCTCCAGGGCTGTTATCAAATATGTAAAGAGACAGTGTCTCCTGGGTCTGCTATGATGCATCTTGGCCCTGATTTTTGTCTCACTAATCTCTTCCGGACTGATTCACTAAGTGGAGATTAAGCCCTCAATGTTGACATTCATAATGCTAAATACAGTTGCTAGGACTCCTTCCAAAATGTGGGTGTGAAGAATTTGGTTTCCTTTACAGTGAGGATAGAAAAATTAGGTTTTTAGGTGTATAGTGAGTGTAGAAAATCCTCAGCGACTGTCATGTTGTGAGGAGTTAACAGGTTGGAAGTGACAAGGAAAATTACGACTTTTAGCACATAGGGACATGCAGCCAGCTGGCATTTTGGAGTTGCATACACCATATTCACCAAAGCAATCACTTAGACTTTCGTTTTCTCTTCATAGCAAGACTATTATCACCAGGTTATAAAATAACCTTTTCATGAGGTCTTCTTGTGTCTTGATGTATCCTCCTTGTAAGGTGAATCACCCACAGCAGGAATGACAGAGCCCCACTACTGCAGGTCACCCATTTGCTCATGAGGCCAATTCTTGGAGTGGGATTTCAAACTCCTTTTGACAGGGGTGATTTGGACCCATGCATGATGGATGTTATCACCCTTAAATTCATTCATGGATTAAATGAGGCTGGAACATGATAAGCACCACTGCCAACTCCACCTTTCCAGCTATATTTTCCAGTGATTTCTGCCAGGAGGTAATGTGAATAAATGAAGCACTTTTGAATACTGCATAAGGTTAGACAGAAGACAAGTGTTAACAGGTAAGTGCTGTAGAGATAATGATGTAAAGTTCACCTCTGGGCCTAAAAGTTCTGTGGGAATTTTCAAATGGAAGAGTAAGTATCTACAAAATTGGGCAGGGATTTTGAGAATATCACTGATGCCAAAAATAGCTGATATGATTATAACTTTCCATAGCATGATTTCATCATTAATGGCATAAATAACAAATGCAAGGTTGTTATCTGAGCCACCTTTTGTTTTGTTGCACAGTTTTATGCAAATAAACATGTATTTTGAGAGTTTCGGTTGAAAATTAAGAATTTGGTAGATTTTTTGAGCTTAATGAATGGAGAACTTCCATTTTTAGGAACCTGCTAGTCATTGAATCTGAAAGAATTTTAGGAAATATGATTAAACCTAGCTTCAATATAGACTCTAAAAGAGATATCTTAGTATTTGTATTTACTCTCCAATCAGATGACTGACATTTTACCAGTTTTCGCTATAAAGAAAATGAGAAAAGAAAAAAAGAGTAAAAGAAGGCCATAACGAAAAACAAAAGGATATACAGAACAAATCATGTCTCTGAATGCAAAAGAATTGCAATTGGCTTTGAATGCTGTTTCACAGTGCTAAGGTTTTCCTAGAATTTTTGAAAGTTTAGAACTTTTTCTTATGTAGAGAGATGATCATACTTGTAGACTGCCAATCAGTCAATGTAGTGATGGCTTATGTTTTAATTTAGATTGCTTTTGTGGCACTGTACCATAACTCATACAGATTAAGCTTAAAAAACTCATATACTGAAAGTAGATCTCTGGCAATCTTCAGCCTAAATGCTGCATCTGTAGCCTTGGTTAAAAATACCCAACTCAGTATAATGAAACTTGTTTAATTTTAGCTGTTATTTCTATTTTTATTTTACAACAGGGGAGGCAAAAGCTTAATTAAACTGCAGCTATGGTTTGCCAAAATTGGAACAATATTTTTAGTGCTATAAACAAAGATGATAGCATAATGAGAAATAAAGAACGGTGTAATAATGCTCCTTTATTTTGGTAGGTAAAATAAGAGTATGTTCCCGAAAATGAGTCTTAAGTGAGCCAACTTCTGACACCTGCTTCCTTGAAATGCATCTCAAATTTAGGGGTATAAAATAATTATTGAAAATTAAGCTTCTTAGCAATGAAAATAATGAACAGAAAATATGTAACATCACTGCACCATTCCCACCACCATTAAAAAAAAAGAAAAAAAAATGGAAATATTCAGATTTTCTTTCGTATGAACTAGATAGAAGAATCTTCCAACTGACCAACAAATTTTTGTTTATTGACTGAGACTGATATAAATTTAAAATTACATAAAGTAGGCCTTATGAGGATTCGACTGTATTTGGAAGTTTAGTGTAATCTTCCCTATTACGAAGAATTTCATATCACAGGTGCTTTAAAACAAGAAAAAAGAAAAAAAAACCCACAAAACCCTCCAATACCAAACAAACATGAAAACAAACAAAAACCAAAAAAAAGCCACAAAACCCTCAAACCCCTAGATTTATGTATTGTAAGGAAAAAAAAAATAGGTAGTTCGATGCCTGAAGTCAAATTTTAGAAACCTAAAAAAAGTTTTAAAACTATTTTAATTATCCTGTGAAAGCACTGAATTTGTTTTCAGACACATTTCAATATTATGTGAAATTATTAACTGCATGGCCTCACATAGTTACATCTCTGCTAAATTGCAGCTGAATGTCAGCCTTCACTTTTGTTTCTCTTTGATAGCTTTCTGGTAATACAGTTATGTACTGAATTAAGAGGTTTTGTTATCAATGGGAACCACCCTCTACTCTGCAGTAGACCATGTCACAAAATAACACACTGGAACCATGAGATTTGATAGCATTTCGAAGTTTGCCTCCTTTTCTACCTGTTATTACATACAAAACCCCACAAAAAAAACTTCTGTGGCTGTAAACCAGGGATTTTTTTTTTTTTAATTATCCTGCTAGAAGAAGTCTAAACTTTGGAAATAGCTGCATTTTTCAATAAAGATTGTTGGGTTCAGATTTATTTCTTTCTAATTATAGCTAAAGGGTAGTGTTAATCTGTTACTGAATTTGTAAGAGGATAAGGTTTTTATACATGTGTGAAAGTATTAATTCTTAAACTGACATAAGAATGTGTTTTCACTTAGAGCTGATGCAGAGAAAAATCCTGAAGGAGAAGATGGTGTGGGGAAAACTATGTCAAAACCAATCTTTTTTTTTTTTTTTTTTTTTTTTTTTTTTTTTTTTTTTTTTTTTTTTTTTTTTTTTTTTTTTTTTTTTTTCAGAATAATGACCTGAATTTTAATGGACATATGAATATTCAACTATCTTCAATAGTGATAATGCAAAATTACAAGGGAAGGAGAAATCGTCCAATATATCTTTGTAGGTGTTAATTTGCATTCTGGCAGCTGGCCAATATTAGATGACTAGTATATGACAGGTTTACAGAAAACAAAGTATTAAAGCCTAGCAAAGTATCAAAATAAGTTAATAACACTACAACTCTAAGGGACAATTTTTCCATTCATGAGGATCTAAACCAAAATTCTGAGCCTTACCATTAACTTGTATCAGCTTATATAAATGAACATTCTATGTGACTTCAATCTTTAAGTTCACATTTGTCTCGTTACTATTATGGGGAATTGTCTAATATTTCTTTGTAGATGTTAATTTCCATTTTCACAGCTGGCCTTCAGTAAAAATTTCAGTGTTCTTCCACTAGATATGACTTTGACATTTATTCTTAGAAAGGTAAATAGCGTTCTAATGTCTTTCATTTTCTAGAGTATACTTACAAAAAGAAAAACGAAGCAGACACAGAAGTGATTTGACCTTTCAAAAAATATTTTCAGCAATTTGTTGCTCTGTTAAACTGCTTTGCATAATTCAAAACGTGGATTCCAAGAGCTAATTATCACATCTATATTTAAATCAGAGTTCACTAAAAACTTTCAAAGTCTTGTCACAAACATTTTTGAACAATTTCAAGATGAGGCAGAGTACATGTGGCTGTGAAAAGAGAATGCTGATATATAAATATGTAGAATTTTACTTAAGTGAACAGTTCTACATATTTACTTACTTTAATGGTATCATAGGTGGGTGTAGAAATGAGGCTGTTTTACAGATAATTTTATTAATAATGTTTCTTTTTACTTTACATAAATATTTAGGCAGCTAACTCAGAGCACTGTTTCCATGACCTTGTGAGAAGATCATAGTTTCTGTTCAGAGGCTTTAATTTATCTGAGTACTACAGTATTTTTATAAAACCAGAACGATCTTGAGTCCCATGAGGATCATTGAGTCCAACTCCCTCCTCCTTCCGGGATGACCTAAAGCTGAACCATATGAATAAAAGCATTGTCCAGATGCTCCTTGAACTCTGGCAGGCTTGCTGCCATGACCACTTCCCTGGGGAGCCTATGCCCAAACACCCTCTCAGTTAAAAAACTTTTCCTAATGCCCAGTCTGAAACTCGCCTGATGAAGCTTCATTCCATTTCCTTGAGTCCTGTCACTGGTCACCAGAGAGAAGAGATCTGTGCCTGCCCCTTTGCTGCCCACTGTGAGGAAGTTGCACATAGTGATGAGGTCTTTCCTCAGACTCTTCTCCAGGCTGGAGAAATCGAGTGACCTCAGAAGATCCTTATCAGTCTTGCCCTCAAGGCCCTTCACAGTCTTGGTAATCTTGCTCTGGATATGCTTATAATTTTCTGTCCTTCTTATATTGAAGTGCCCAAAACTGCACACAGTATTTGAGATAAGGTTGCGCCTGCATAGATTTGAGCGGGACGGCCCCGTCTCTCAACCAGCCAGTGATACTATGCCTGATGCCCTTCTGGGGGCCGGGGCACACTGCTGACTCTTGTTCAACCAGAATCTCCAGGTATCTTTCCACAGATGTCTTTCCCAGTTATCTTCTCCAGCTTCTCATTCCTCAATTTGTATGTATAAACAGAATGTTTCATTTAAATTACTGTTACTTCATCTTACTGAACCTGTGGATATTTTCATTGCGGTTTTTTTGAGGGTTTTTTGTTTGCTTGTTTGTTTGGGTGGGGTTTTTTGGGGGGAGAGGGTGAATTTCGGGCACTTTTTTTAGTGATTTTTGTTTGTTTGATTTTGTTTTGTTGCATGGTTGATCCTAAAGAAGGAGTGACCCACAGCAGTCAACCTCTGCCCAACCGTTATCGAATAAAAAAGCTGAAATAACAAAAACACCCAACACATTTTCTCATGAGAACACATAATGGCCATCTGCAGCAGACAGACCAAGGAAGTCTGACCATACACTGTAACCAGACACAGAGTAATATTTAGAGGTTTTGTTAAATCCAAGTTTTTTAAAAAATTATCTCTTCTACAAAGAAAGAATATGTTATTTAACTATTTGATTAGTGTCTGGTACTTGAAGAATGGGAGAGGCCTGTGAAAATTAGAGTTTATATATGTCTCCTTTTCTTTTAATGAAAATAAAATGTTTTTATTCATGCCTGTAACTTGAGAAGCAATAGGTATTTCTACTTTCTAGAAATTCCCAGTTTAAGGAAGGAACGCCTAGGAAATTAATCGTATTGCTATGTAAAGAATTCAAACAGGAACAGTTTCTCCTTTGGAAATAATAGAATACACCTCTTGCATACCAGAAGATTAAAAAAAAAACCAACTTGCAAGAAGTATGTAGAATAAAATAACTAATCTTTACACAGCACAGGTCAAATGAATGTTGTAAAATCCATATCTGTGTGGTTTTATTAACCCCTAGTATTAGCCTCCATTGTAGCTATTATATGTATTTGAAAGAACGACACCACTGAGGTACTCTCCACATAGCTAAGAGTTAAGAATAACTTTTTTTGAATACATAGTTGATGTAGTTGATGTGTACTGCACTTTGTGGGTGTTATTCAGAGATACAAAAAGTGTTATTCATAATGCCTCTTTTTACTGGAAAATATATGCTCACTAACTTAGTTTCAAATGCTGTTAAAAGAAAATCTGCAGACAGAGCGAAAGGGCAAAAGGGTGACATCTGGCATAGCAGACTTTCTAAGATCATTTTGGCACACAGCCTGCATTAAATGGCAGACGCTGAGAAAAAAAAAATGGAATCAGAAGAAAAGAGAACACAATGAAAAATTTATTTCTAATCTTTAGCTATTGCAAACCACTCAAAACTAGTCAAAGTGCTTTAGTTTATTATCTGCCTGCCTTGTGCTGGGCTATTCTGTGATCTCTAAATTACCCCAAAGCAGTTCTGAGGTGTGACATTTTATCAACCTGATTACAGCTACTCAGTGCAGCGTTTTCTAATCGCTGTACACTTGGTTTCACCTTTTCAATTTTCACCTGAATGAGTGATACACAAAAACATCCTCACCATTACCAGACCTCATGCACTTCATTTTTCAGAATGGCTGAAAGATGATACACATGCCATGCTGTTTGAAGTGTGGCCAAATGCATTTTATACTTTAAACAAACAGTGCCATGGAAACTATGATATGCATGTCCTTGGAGGAAAACAGTCCGTGTGCTTCATCTACGCAGGGAAAGAAGAGAAAAAGAAATATGTAGACCTTATAACTATTAAACCTACCTAGAGCAGGGATATTTTTCAGAGAGCATGTCTGACTGAGAAAAAAGTAGAATTAGTGATCTCATTGGCCCTTTTTATTTTACTGAATTCCGTACTGGACTTCTTTGTTTCAGATGTAACTAAGAAGGAGTGGAAAGGAGGGTATTAATTTTGAGTGATCGATAACTCAATGCTTTATGATTCAAAGAGTTAATTCTGCCAAATCTCTGAGTTACTGATTCTGTTTAGATTCTTTTGTGCATCTGAGAGGCTTTGTTGCCTTTTAAAGCAACGCACACACAAACACATTAGGGAGATGCTGCTCTGCTTTCTGTGGTATTGCTGAGAAGTCACACTGCAGATTATCTTTGTGTGCTTGCATTTATGTATGTGCTAATCTGAAACCATAGTGCCTCCCTCTTTTTTGATCTGTCTGTTCCTATCACCTTAAATGAATGTGGAAACGTAACACTACATGAAGTGTAGTATAATAATAGTTATATGATAGCTAATACAGCTACCTAATAGCTAATAATAATAATAATAATAATAATAATAATAGCACTTTTGCCTGGTCTTGGGCTTCTTTAACTATTTTTCTCTGGTTGTTTTGCTGGAATCCTTGTCTCACCCTGTCAGTTCCTCTACATTGGCAGGCAAAAAGAAATTAAGGTTTTTTGACCTCTACTTTTGGAATCAACTTGGACTGGTTGGGCACTTGGGGAGCGAGTATTTGGTTTATGGTGCCTGATATACTGTGAATTTAAGTAGATGTTTTGGAAGTAGTATTCATAGGTATGGGGATTTTATATTTTTGCTAACAGAAAAGAAAGTTTGATTCTGAGCTCCTCCAGTAGATTTAAAACAACTTCCAAAAATGCAGAAAAAGCTATGGAGTAACACAAGCAGTGTATTTGGATAAAACTAAACAACAAAACTAATGCAGTTAAGGCAAACTAATTCCCTTTTTGCAGAGGCTGTAAAGAAACTTGGAAAAGCAAGTTCACTTCTACAGCTCTGTGATAAGCTGTCAGAAAAACATGCGTACATGCTAGATGCTTATCTTAGTCCAAATTTCTTTACTCAGTTTTCGGCAGCATGAGTCATCACTGAGATAAACTTTGCACTCCTATATTAAAATATGACCGTGAAGAGTCATATCTTGTAAAATTGAAAGGGAAACACAGATTGGACTGCTGCAGTCAACCATTGCTTTGCGGAAACAATGAGAATGAAATTAATTCTCCATTGAAATAAATCTTGAAGTCTCAACTTATTTTCCCAAGAACATCTGCCTTTCATCTGATATAAACATAAAATTTGGCAGAATTTACTCATCCTTGCTCAGATGAAGCCAAGAACTAAAATAATCATGAAGAATAATTCAGTGTTAAATGCTGATGGCAGAGATTTGGGCATAAATTTTACAGTGATTTTAGCTAGTGCTATTAATTCTTCATGTTTAAGAGAATAACATGAGCTGAGGAAAAACTAATAAAAAGTAACATTTGAAAAATGCATTGTTTTTTAGAATCCACCCTTGTAGTTCAGAAAGTATCTAAAATCTTCTTCCTTCCCTTAACTAGAATACAGTATCTAAATCAATTTTTCAATTTTTTTCCCACACACCTTCTTTCCACCTATATTTCTCTTGTAGGAATGCTAGTTGTTAAATTGGTTCCTAGCCCTTCTTGAAATGAGTCACATCTACATAGCAAAGTAAAAAGTGGCTGAAAGTTAATAAAGTTTCTTCCTTTTTTTTGTTCAGTGAATTATAAGTACATAAAATTAGTTTCAATAAGCTATGTCTAGGAATGTTACAAGAAGGATTTTTTTAAATTGTTCAAATTGCTTGAGATCTGGCGATGGAGTGCTTTTCATCCCCCTCCTCCCATGCTGCAAGAAACTACTACAAGTAAAGCATACACTAATATGGAAGAAATTTCTGAACATAAATTTATTTAATTTGAGTTATTAAAAAACTTGGTACTTGGTATTAGTCTATAAATTGCTCTGAATTGGTAGTGAGCTATAAATGTCTAAAATGAAAGGCAGGCAAAACTTCTCTACACACATGAAGGAAGGAATTATTTCAGGAATACAGAATGCATTTTTCATGGGATTTCTCACCACTTATAAGTGCTCATAAAAGCATCCACACATTTTCAATCTTGCACAAACTGTTTTGTCAAGAATTATGTTTGATGGAGGGAAATTACGTATTTGCAGCATGCTAGTTGAATCAGTGGTAGTATGATGCTAATTTTTTTTAATCTCAACCGCAACAAATTAATCTCTTCAAAATTCTGCAGCTTTACTTTCCTATCTGGTGTGATATAAAAACTGCCTAATACTGGCTAATAGAACATGCTGTAAGGATATGATCCTCGGTGAAAAGATGTCAGGAGCATTGCTTGCTTTTGACTTCAGACAGCTTCTTTGCTGGTGAAGGAAGTTGCTTATGTTCCCCAGGAAAGAAAGGAAACAAAGGCTATACGTGACAAAACGCTTTGTCTAAACAAAGATGGCACAAATGCCAATATGCATCAACATTGTCATAGCAATATATTATAGGTTAAGCATATTCATTTGGATTACATTTCATGTTACTTTCCATTCTTTATACAGCTTATTGTAAGAAAGAGACAATCCTATGACCAATTCATCAATCTGAATACTGCAAAATTTGGACTATGTCTCCACTATCTAGTGATTCAGTGCAGTTCACTGGATATATATATGTAATGAATTTGTTGATGTTGAAGACCACCTCTTACATTTGCTTCATATTTGATTTGGGTGTTGTGCTCCATTTAGACTTGGATAGGCCTCCTGAACTGACATCCTCACTGCATGCATGCCCCATTTTTTGTCACCTTTTGTCATGGTTTAAGCCCAATCAGCAGCTCAGCTCCACACTGCTACTCAGTCACACCCCCCAGCCTCTTTCCCCCCATCTTGGTGGGATGGAAGAGAGAATTGGAAAGGTAAAAATGAGAAAACTTGCAGGTTGAGATAAAGACAATTTAACAGGCAAAGCAAAAGCTGTGCATACAAGCAAAGGAAAAATAAGGAATTCATTCACCACTTCCCATGGGCAGGCAGGTGTGCAGCCCTCCCCAGGACAGCAGAGCTCCATCACAGGTAATGGTGAGTAGGGAAGAAAAACACCATCACTGCAAACATCCCCCTCTTTTTTCTTCTTCTCCCAGATCTATATCCTGAGAACAACACCGCATGGTCTGGGGTGTCCATGTGGTCAGTTGGGGTCAGCTGTCCTGGCTGTGTTCCCTCATAACCACTCGTGCACCCCCAGCCTCCTCACTGCTGGGGTGAAGTGTGAAGCAGAAAAGGCCTTGACTCTGTGTAAGTTCTGCTCAGCAACAGCTGGAACATCCCTGTGTAATCAATACTGTTTCCAGTACAAATCCAAAATTCTGCTCTATACCAGCTACTGTGAAGAAAATTAAGTCTATTCCAGACAAAATCAGCTCACCTTGTCTCTCAATCAAAGCCATCCAAAGGCCATCATTTTTTATTTTGAATACTTATGTTTCCATCAGGAGTTTTAAAGTACTTAGTGTATTTCGGGATTCCAGTTTAGAGTCCACTGAAAAGGAATCCAAGCCATGCACTCCAGAACCGCCCTTCAAAGTGAATCTGCTCACAGGGAGTGATTGGAGAGTTTATTCATGAGAACCACTAGGGCTCCAAGACAGTGATAAAGACTCAGGCTTTAAAAACTCCAGTTGTATTCAAAATATAGCACAGAAATTGATGGCCCTTAAAAAAGTCATAAACTCTGCTTCTTTTTCCTCCAAATTGACATACAAGTAGCTAACAGCAAACAACTTTGGGTTTGGGGTCTTGCTACTGGTTGCATAGGGAAAGCTGCTTGCTTTACATCTAGCTGCCAAGAAATACTGTTTGACCTCTAAGTTATGTTAAACCTACATGATTTCCCTCTTCAAACTGACCTGGCTGTGTATTGCTACCGTTCCTTGAGGTTGGTTTGTGCTGAAGTTGGAAACTGGACTGAAATCTACAGACTTGATTGCAGTCTGTAAATAAGGATACACTAATTTGATTAACTTTAGAAGTTGTTTTCCTTTTTTTCTTGTTGTTATTCATCTAATTAAAGTAATTGTAGTTAATTGAAAAGGCATGATTGGCTTAATTAGATCTGAAGATGCAACAAGAAAATCACTAACGATGAAGATGGAATTGATTTGATGGAAAACTACTCCAAACAAAAGTGTGGTCTGCGCAGTATGGATCTCTTTAGAGAAAAGCATTCAAGAAACAGAGTCATTTTTTTCTTTGCAGAAGCAATGAACAGATGTAGGACTGTTGTACAGAAAATAAGTTGAAATAGTGTTGATTTGATAAATCTGTCCAGCTTTGCCATCTCATATAATGAGTTTCATCTTTCTAATTGTATTGCCAGCTGCTTTAGTTTTCAAGAGGTGGTGGGTATGGAAATCTTATACTGTTTAGAGAAGTAGGCTGTAGCCAACATTGGTCTTTAGGAGGATTAGGGTATATTGGGGGAAAGCTCAGACCACATTAAAATTCACTGGATTTTTAGATCCCGTGGTGTCCCTTGATTTGATAATTTATTATAAATTTATATATAAAAAACGAATGAATTAAAATGTTCTGGTTGTGTCACACAAGAAATTAGGCAGTAGGGCTTTGTTCTTTGGTACCCACCAGAAAGAGGTCCAGACTGCCTCCACGGGGCTCAAGGAAGGAGACTTTGAAGACTTTTGGAGAAGAAGCAGCAATGAAATTAGCATAATTATTACTCAGACAAGTTAGCCAGGAATCATATTGTCTGAGAAAACATTTTAGCAGCTTGACTTTGAAAGTGTATGGCTTTGCTGAAGAGTCAGTTTTATGATTAATGACCTACAATCTGTTTCTGAGGGATTGAAGATATTTCTCAGTGGAAATGAGGTAAAAATGCAGATGTTAGCCATTGTCCACTCCAAATAATGTTACAAAATAAACAGGGTCTGGTTTTTGCAAGCTCTCACAGGAACACAAGAGAAAAATGAGAATAATTGTCACAAGATTATATTAAAAATTTCATTTTTATTAAATAATTCAACACAAGGGATGCCAAAAAAATATTTTTTCATTGGCTGAAAACTATGTTTGGTGGCTCTAGTTCAGACTGAACCAAAACCAAAACAAAACACTGTGATATAAAATCATAAATTTAAGTTTAAGAATTATTAAGATTGCACTGAAAAGCATAGGTTTAAAATAATGAGGAATATAGCCTAGCTATAGTTAAAAGAAAGGCTCTGGGACCAGTGATATTTGAATTTTGAACTACCTGGAGAAATAATGAAGACACATTTATTAATTGTGATTAAAAGCAGGCAAACAAAGTAGAAATGAAATGGATGGAAGTGGCTGACCGTACCAGATAGAGCATTACTGTTGTAGACTGGTGCAGTTTCTTTGAATCAATGAAGTGATACCATTTACATCAGCTGAGCAATAGTTAATTCTTAGGGAAGGAATATTTTCTCTTCTTTCATGCTTGGAAATTCCATCAGTAATGACATTATTGTGAGAGGGAATTTCAAAAGTTAAAAAAAAAAAAAAAACCTCTAAAACTAAATTCAAACACATATGGCTATTGCTGAGAAAGACCTGTTCTTCTTCAGAAGACCTGTTAGTGGATGAGAAACAAACTGTTCTGAGGAGAGCTTATTGGCTATGGCTTATCTCATGTGGCTGCACCCCTGAGAGCCTGTGCTGGCTCATGGCCATCAGACACGGACCTCCCCACAGGACAGTTCCGCGGGCGTTTTACTGAGTTGTCCTGAACCAGTCTGCACTCCTGCGTTTCAGTAAGTGTTGTTCCAAATGGAGGTGAAAAAATTTGCCTTTGAAATAGCTCATTTTTGTTTGCTTGACTTGAGGGATCAAGCAGCGTTGATCTTGCCAAATACACAATCTTGCCAAAAATTCTTGGGTCTCTCTCCAGTGTTCCTGGGAAGGGCTGCGGTGCAAAGGATTCTTGCTTGGTTTGTTCTATTGACTTATTATTGTTTATTACTAAACCAGTTGTTAATATATTAGTTTTACAGCAATGTGTAAGTGAGGAATAATAGGAGGATGTGATTCAAAATAGGCATCTCCTTTAGAAGAAAAATGATGAGAAATATCAGAATTTTGAATCAACACATTCCTTTACTGAAAAATGACAATCACAGCTAACAGTAAGCAGCAAGAAGCATAAAATGTTAGTTTTATTTTAGGTTCCTATACTGATATCTTCAATATTTAGTATCTGCACACAAAACCTACAAAAAAGTCAGAAATTTAACCTATAAAAGCTGAATTCCCATATTTAGGGCATAATGTCAAGGAACCTCATCAAAGTGCAAGTATATGATCAAAAATAAAAAATGTCTTTAGGTCAGTGAATTATAGAACCTGCTAATTTGTCTCATACATCCATCTCTGACACTTTCCTTCCTCAGCAAGTTCCTACTATACATTTAGGGTGGAGGAAATTTGAGAACGTGAAATATTTTAAGTTAAATGTAAGGGCCTGAATTTCAGGCATGACATTTTATAGTAGTGAGCATGATTTTATAGTAGTGAGCATGGCATTTTATGGTAGTAAGCATGATTTTTTCCACTTATAGATCAAATTTAATATTCTAGATTCCCAAGGTTCCCAGCTGGTGTTCGAGTTGCTAAATACTCTGAATAATATGGTGTTTCCTGTACTGGGGGCTACAGGGGTGGTGTCTGTGAGAAGCTGCTAGAAGCTTCCCCTATGTCTGATAGAAACAATACCAGCTGGCTCCAAGATCAAGTCCTAGGCCCTCGATGAATTTTTATGTCCATGAATGTATTAAGAACACTGTGCTGTAATGCAAAATTTTACCTGTACTATTTTGATAACATCCGAAGATGGTTTTTTAAAAGTTACGATGACAAGTTTTTTCATGACAGCTGACCTGCTTTGTACTTTTCTCAGAACAAAACAAAAAAAGTCGAGCAAAGTAGAGGAAAAACAATTTTATGTCAAATGTAAAGACTTTCTGTTACAGAGCTTGATTCAAAAGTGGCAGCTCTTACATAAAAATAATGGTGAGGAAAGAGTAAATGGAGAAAAACACAGTTTTCTATTTCTATAGAGATAAAAAATATTCCTTTATTTCATGTTTAGGTATTGATGATTAAACATAACTACGAATTTTGAGAGTAATTTTTACACTGTATAAAAGAGAGAGGTTTTTTTTCTCTTAAAATACTACTATAAAAATGTATAGCAGCACAGCATTTCTGGGAGCAATTACTTTTTTATTATGAACATTTAGCATCTTGCCTGGTATGAAGTTCATGGACTGTGCATGTGTTTTTGAGTTACGAAGTCATACTGATGTCAGTTTTTTGTAATAGCAATGTATTTTGTATGACAAGTACTGACCATGTTTCCAGACTGAAATCTCAGTTCGTCTGGACAGCTGCATCCTGATAAGTTGGTGTTGAACAGTGAAAGGTCATCACTTTTTTGAGGTACACAAAATTCCTACTGAGCTTCAACTTGGAAGATAGTCGCAACAATGTACTTGAGAAATGAAAACAGGGTGTGATACAATACACTAACTATTTTTTCTACGAAATAAAATTGCTTTTTCACACATGGTAATTACTACCTGATAACTATACACAAGCTGTTTTAATGCCACAACATCATATTTTAACATCCTGATAAAAATAGTCAGTCCTATTTTTGTCACATAGCAACAAGAAATTTAAGTAATGTAACTTTTTTTTTCCTTTCTTGAGAGAGCAATCGTTTCTTATAAGGTTTTAAAACTGTGTGGCTGTATGTACATACCCAATTGTAATTATGTACGTCAAAACAAAGAGAAAGAAAATACAAACTGATGTGAAAAAGATTTTACTGAACTTCAGTCAGAGACATGATATTCACAATAGCAGTATTTCCTCTGTTTTCTATGGAAAACACAGGTCACTAACTGCTAGACCAGGAAAGCTCTCAGGCATAAGGACCAAGCTCATAGGTCATTACTGGTGGTGTTTTAACTGTATTGTATATGATTTTTCTCTTCCATGGCAAACCGCCCAGGAAAATGTCACTAGCATTTTCACATATGCTAAAATATACAAAAAGTTTAGAAGTTGGCAAATATCTGGGCTACTGCTTGTCTTAGAAGGGATCAAACACAAGACACTTTAAGTTCCCATGACAAGGTAAAATAAAAAAAACAAATGAAAAACAGGCAACAAAATTTCTATATATAGCAGCCTGAAGCATCATCCTGTCTTCCTCCCAAATCTCCTGGAGGAATAATCTCCTTCCTTAATGATAATCAAGAACTGATAGACTAAGGCATTCTTTAGTGAGCAGGTTCCCTAGAACAATCCTTTTTGAAGGGAGACCTTACTGAATTTCTCCCCGTCTAGAGGGGTGGCAGTATGATCTAGATACGAAAGTTGGTATGTACTGTACACACACACATATATATATATACGCATGTACATTTATGCTTGCTAAGGAAAAAAAATATTCTTTCATATATATTTCAATCTTTTAGAAGAAAGCCAGGTGTTTTTTAGCAAATATTTAGTACTATTATGTTTGCAAAGCTGAAATTCAGATCATTCTACTACATAAATCTCAAAGAGTGGTGTTAGAAATCTCTGAAAGATATATCTGTAACGCACAGCCAAAGTCACAGATAAATCTAATGGCATAGGTTAACCCTTAAAATTTGTAACAATATGTGCAATCACTAACTTGTTTCTAATAGAAAACACTGAACAGTGTAATACATGTCATGTCAGTAGACGTGTAGTATCATGTCAGGAACTTATTTCATCAAATGGTGAATAAATCACAATTCTTTCAGTAACTCGATGCTTCTGTGTTTGACCTTAACCAAAACAAGAAGGCAAAAATCAAACCTTTAAATTAACTGATGTTTCAATACTTTTTAAACAACCCATTTAGTTTGAATTGTGATCAAAGACTTGAGAGAGCCTTTCATAATCCCACATGATTTATGGAAGGCTTTGCAGTTAAGTCACTTGGCCTTAAAAAATGGCTAGTTCATTAATGTTTGAGAAATGATCTGACACACCAGAGATGCAGGTGTATAAAGAAGGCTTACGACTGTGAGTTGGTTGGAACAAACTGCAATGCTCTGTCCAAATCAAGATCTCATTAGAGGGTTAAAAATTTATTTATGGAGGAATTCTGTATTTGTACATGTAAGAAGCTCTTAAGTATGTATGCAATGACATCCCAAACAAGGTGGTAAACTAGAGATCACTGATAGTCATGAACAGACATACTCTATATAATTTTATTTCTTATGATAATTTGAATTTTACTTTAATGTGAAATAACCAAAATCTGTGTGGGATCATCAAATTGTCTCAAATATAATATATGTAGGTGTTCCCTTAGATATATCTTCTATAGCTAAGCAGAATTTCTCCTCCCAGTCTATCTTCTTTCATTTCTTTGTTCCTTATAGGTTACAATGTCAATGACAGCTTGATGAATGGACATGGAACTGTGATGAGTTTTCTATGCTCCATTGCTCTCTGTGTCCAATCCCTGTGTTGTCCGCTGTAAGGGTGAGACCCAAGCACTTAGTTGTGTTTAGCAAGGGTAGTGTGCCTGTAGTCCACAGCTTACAAGAGAATGCTGGGGATCCTGTGCTGTGAGTAGCACAGAACAGTTCAGTGTGTGATGGAGAGCAGAAAGAAAAATTGCTGCCCTTGAATGAGACAGTGGAGATGATTGAGGTAACAGGCTTAAATTCTAAGAAACCAAAGTGCAAAAAAACCAGTGTAAAAATGTGATAGGAGTTGTACTGAGGCACAACTGTGACTTCCAAAAGCATCTACAATGAGATTAGGATTTGAGTGCAAAGCAAATGAAAGACTCAGAGGAGAATGCCAGAAAATAAGATTCAATATTAGACAGAGATGATTAGATGCACTGAGGTAAACTAGTTACTGAAGTGAACTGAATAAAGGATGTGAGAGCCTATTTCTTTAAGGAATAGGAGCAACAACTTTGTAAAGAAGGGATGCAGAACCTATGGAGGAAATATTTTCCTTGAGAATGAAACAGGAGAGGAGTATTGTGATGGAAAGGGAGTATTCATGTTGGTGAAAGCAGTGTCTGGACTCTAGCAAACAATAAAATCTCAACACCAAAAAGTCAAAAAAAACCAGGTCAATGTGTTATCATGGTTGAAGAAAATTGCATATAATGATTTTTCTGTTTAACTCTGGTTTCCTACACCTTTAGATGATGATGCTTTTGAGGATGAGGTAACAGAATCAACCATCTGCTTGCAGTTGTGCATATTATATGAAGGAATCATCCACGTCTCAGCGGGTTTTTTGGGTCTATATGTCGCTGGCGTCTGACAGCATTCTTGTAGGCTGATTTTGTCCACTTGCTGAATCAGCCTAATGCTTTGGATAACAAAAATAATTTTTCTATGAGATACTTCCTCTGTGAAATGACTAGTGGTACTAGCTAATGACAGGATTGCAGAATGGCTACCTCCTATCACAGAGAAATGATTAGGAATCAGTGGTGATTCTAGTGTATCTGGAGAGGTTTTCTCAGGAGATGAATTGATAGAATGAAGCCTCTATGCCATTTTAAAGGCCCTGGTAAGATTTCAAATCTAATATCATGTTCCATTTTGGTCAACATACTAAGGAAAAATGAACTGAAATCACATCTGAAGATGTAAGGTTTTTTAGGGAGATGAAGAACATTAATCTCAGGATAGGAGATTAATCCAGCAAAAAATGAAACATAAGAGAAGATATTACTGTATATGAGTATGCCATGGTGGCAAGCATGTGAGAGAGAACTGCTTTTTAAGATAGAAGACCAGACTGGCATGGGAACAGGTGACTATCGACTGGCTATGAGTAAGTTGAAGTTGGAATGAGAAGACAGGTCCTAACTCTCAGAGCACAGTTCTGGGCCAGTCTTGTAGGCACAAGTACTGAGGGCAATTCACCTCCAAATGCTTTAAAGATAGAACTTGGGGGGTTTATGAAAGTGATTTCAATTTGACTCGTCTGCAGGGAGCTGACCCAAGAGGTCTCTGGCAGCCCTGTGAACAGACCATATGCCTTTATCTCTTCCTTCAAACCCTTTCGGAGAACTCATTTATTCTAGGCAATCTTCCCTGTATTACTTACCACTCTTCTCTCTCTGCAGTTTCCCATGTATCCCGTGCTTTGTCTTTGTTTCTTTTGTATGGTGGGTTTTTATGAATTCCACAGCACAGTGAATTTATCTTTCATACAATGGCACTTACGTTCATAGTACTATATGGATGATTAATAATAATTAATAGTACCATCTGGATTATCAAGCAGTAACAACTATATAATCATCAGCCTTTCACAAAATATTCTTACTTGGAAGGGATCCACAAGGCTCAACGTGTCCAACTGTGAAAAGAATGGCCTGTAAAGGGATCAAACCCATGACCTTGTGGTTATTGGCACCATGCTCTTACAACTTAGCTAATCCTCCTTTCATCTCAGTCTTCTAGACAGCTATTCCATTAATTCTAAGTTTTCAAAATATAATTAAATTTAAAAATTCCCTCAAAGAAAATATGTATACTGAGTAGAATGACAATCTTTAACTACTTCTGTATATGAATTAATATATGCATAATATAAATGGCTATATATAAGGCACACTAAGTCTATATTTAAAATAAATATTAAGTGAAAAAATCCAAAATAATTGTGACACAATGAATCTAGTGTGCTGTATTACTCTATATCATTCAATAAAAAAACCTTATGACAATTTGGTTATAGTGGGTTGACCCTAGCCGGATTCCAGGCACCCACCAAAGCTGCTCTATCGCTCCCCTCTGCAGCTGGACAGGGGAGAGAAAGTATAACAAAGAGTTCATGGTTTGAAATAAGAACTGGGAGAGATCACTCACCAAATACTGTGATGGGCAAAATGGGCTAGAATTAGAGAAATCAACTGAATTTATTGCTAACACAATCAGAACAGGATAATGAGAAGTAAAATAAGACCCTAAAAACACATTCCCCTCACGCTTTCGTCCTTCCCAGCTCCACCTCTTCCCTCAGCAGCACAGGGAGACAGGAAATGAGGTGACAGCCATCACAGGTTGTTTCTGCATCTGCTCAGGGAAAGGAGCCCTTCGCCTGCTCCAGTGTGGGGTCCCTCCCATGGCAGACAGTTCTCCATGAACTTCTCCAACATGAGTCCATCCCACAGGTAGCAGTCCTCCTGAAACTGCTGCAATGTGGGTCACTCTTCCATGGGGTTCAGTCCTTCAAGGATGGGTTGCTCCAGTGTGGGTTCCCCATGGGGTCACAAATCCTACTGGGAAACCTGCGCCAGCTTGGGCTCCTCTCTCCATGTGTCTGCAGGTCCCTGCCAAGAGCCTGCGCCAGCATGGGTCTCCTCTCTGGCATCCACCTGCTCTGGTGTGGGTCTCCTTCAGGGGCTGCAGGTGGATCCCTGCATCCCTGTGGATCTCTGTAGGCTGCAGGGGGACAGCCTTACTCACCATTTTCTTCACCACAGGGTGCAGAGTAATCTCAGCTCTGGTGCTGGAGCACCCCCTCACTCTCCTTCTCTGTCAACCTTGGTTTCTGCAGAGTTATTCCTCTCATGTGTTCTCACCCTGCTCTTCTCTGGCCACAATTACATCTGCACAATAACTTTTTTTTCTTCTTCTTCTTAAATATGTTATCACAGAGGCGTTACCATAATTTCTAATTGTCCCAGCCTTGGCCAGTGGCACATCGTCTTGGAGCCCTCTGGCACTGGCTCTGCAGGATATGGAGAAAGCTTCTCACAGAAAGCCACCTCTGTAGTGCCTTCACTACCAAAACCTGGCCACACAAACCCAATATATTGGTTTAGAATGGAAGTGTTCATAGTTAATTTAATTCGGAACTGTTATGATTATGCCAAAGCCAATGACCTTTAGAGGAAATCAAGCATGTTATAATCTGGAAGCACACACTTAACTAATGCCTGTGGTACTACATGAAAAACTCACCAGTTTCTGTTGTTTGTAGTGCCAAGTGGGATTAATCTGACTTCCATTTTCATTGTCTGCATATTATTTCTCCTGGGTTTTGGGGTAGTCTGTAGTCTAAAGGGAGGGCCAATACAATTCTCATGTCTCTGCAGGTAGGTGTATTGGCCTGTATTTTCCTGTCCTTCTGTGTCACTTCCTTCCCTAATGTTGAGTCATTTAACCAGTATTGACAAGGCAGCAGTGCTGTAAAGTGCTATTCATGCCCAAGAGCCCCAAAAGCAATTTTCCGCAGAACCTTTAAAAAGCAGCAAGAGCTGAATGAAAAACCTACAAATCAGAATTCTTGGCACATTAATAGCAGTCATTCATTGAAGTAAATTGAATTGCTTCATGCAAATTAGTTTTAAAGAGGGTAAGGGTGACTAGGTACTACCTTGGTTGTCACAGTAGTTGCACTGATGAGCTACATATACTGTTCCCCTGACCTGTCTGTAGTTTATGTAATCATAACAATTAGAGAGACACTAAATTAAAACCTAATTTCCTCAAATAGTGTTTATGAACAAAATTTCAATGAATGTTAATGACAGAAAGACTAAACATAAGGTTTATTCAATTTCTATGATCATTTGGGACAAAATAAAGACTGACACAGTTGCCAAAATTCTTAAATGCCTGAGTTTTTAACTGATTTTAAGTAATAAACAAATTAATGGGTATGCTTTTAAATTTAAAAAAATGCAGTAGGGATATGTAGTAGCATACCTGATCAGGTTTCTGTCTAGCAAAAAGTGTATTTTTGCTCTATGTAACAGACATATTAGTTTGACTTGACAACATTTGTGATTGAAAAAACTTGTCACACAGTAGTGTGAATTGCAAGATGGCACATCCTCTTGCAAAGGAAATTTTCCTGATTGAAAGCTATTTAAAAGTCATCACTTGAATCACAATGTCTAATGTTGCCACTAAATAATTTATCGAGTATTTCAGAATCATTTTCTCTGCAATGTTATAATAGGTATAATTTATTCAGAAGCCTTCTTCTAGGAATCATTATTAATGTGATGCTTATAAATGTTATCTTAGTTTAAGGAATGATAACATAAAAGGTATTTTACAAATTGCTATTAAGCAGCACCTTTTCCATTTATTTATGGAGTAGCTTTGCTTCATAGAAAATTTTTCTTAAGTTCTCAGTAAGTTTTCCTGTCAAAGACGTTGAGGAAAAGATCAGCTCTGCTGCCAGTTTCATGTAACATATTTTTGTACTGCTTAGCTTACACTCTTCAGAAGAAACGGAAACTCATCGAGTAGCTGTATGGATAAAACTGGAGGAGAAAGGAGAAAAACCTGTGTATATCTAACAATAACTGGAAAGAATATTTCTTTGTGCCTTACGGAAACACTTTATGAAATGATTATTATATTTTCAGTTTCCATTATTTTGACATTTACCACAACCTCGTATGTTTCTGTATAGTTGAATATATATTCGTCTGTCTTTGTTAGACCATCCCTAGGACTGACTTAATGACTAGAAACACAGGGTCAGGCTTATCACTGTCCTTCAGTAGTACAAAAGCAGCTGCAAACCTGCCACAACTTGACATTTAAACTAAGTTTTTGTCTGTTTGTCAATGCAGATGGTTTCAGAGTAACTTTATGTCACTGCAGAAGCATGAAAGAACCAAAACATGTCAGTGAATTTATCTTCCAGTTACAAATTAAACTTAAAATGTGGAGAAAGCCCGCTAGCTTTACTCCTGTGGTCCATGTATTGAAGCCTAAGCTTTTGCCATTGATTTTAATGTCTGAGAGAAAGCTGATGGTAGGTTGTTGTTAAAGCAAGAAGATATTTCAGACCTGATAGAATTCCACCCTACTTGCAATTTTCTCCATGGACCAAGATTTTGGAGCCTTTTATTCTCTAAAAATGGCTATATGAATCGTATTTCATTCAAACCTAATAAAGTGATATACTCAAGTTTTCCCAAGGATCTCAGTTTCTTATATTGTGGATTTCACCTCCCAGTGAAACAAGAAATTCAGAATATCTTAAAATCAAAACACCATTTTGGTCAGAGTACAACTATTTGACCTCCCTCTCCTTCAGCTCAGGACTCAGTGAAACTTGATATTTTTCTTTACAGCTTGGTCTTACAATTTTAGATCCTATAGTGATTTACAAGTGTGAATTTACTGCTTACACATTCTTGCAGTAGATATCAGTCATGCCTACGTACTGAGTAGCATTTCTTATAAGGCTACCAATATGATACTGGATTAAATTCAAACTGATCTTCACCTTCCAGTGTCCTTCCTAAGCAAAAATGAAGGCCATCTTTACCCCTTTATCTGGATATTTTTCAAAATATGTTTCCAAAAAAAGAAATTATGTCCTTCATTTCTTGGCTTAATATCTCTATTGTGATTTAGACATAGACAATCTTTGGTGGTGAAACTACGAACTGAAGAATTTCATGCAGTATCTCCAGCAGTGCAGGAAACAGCACCTGTCTAGTAATAGTTTCTGCAGAAGAGATTCTTGTGTTGTTTTTTGTGGCTCTTCTGATGAAAAAACCTCTCCTGTTTATTAACAGTAGGGACTTTTATCCTTTGATTTTGTTTGGAACAGGATCTGACCCAATCTATCACTTGCAAAAATAGCCATAGGATATTAAAGGCCCAGCTTGTCTGTCCGTATTCAACATCTTCCCTTGCACATGTTCTCTGCCAGGTCCTCCAGATGAATATTTTGGGTTGCCTGTATTGCTACTGTTGAAAAACATGCAGCCAATGCACTCAATCTGCCGTATCAAGTGTCATGCAAAAATGAAAATAGCTCAAGTATTTATGACTGGGCAGAGCCCTTGGGATATTTCCCTGGTCAAAACCTGTATTATTTTCTGACATTGGTTTCTAACATTTTATTTATGGTGAATTTGCTGTTTTATTTTTTAATATATTATTCTTTATATTAATTTTATATTTACACATATTGACATAGGCCTTCTAAAATTCTTCCATTTGTCAAAACTTTGGTATGTGGCAGGGAAATTCTGCATCACTTGATGAATTGCATTAGGTACAGAAACTTGAAAGTGATGTTATTTAGACTATTCTTGTCAATCTTGGACAAGAACTTGGATTTCCTGACATTAACATTGTGATAATTTAATATTGATTTTTTTCTTTAATATTGTTTCTGCATATGCAAAGAAACTATTCTTCCTTTTAATGCTTCCACATTATTTCAAGATATATCACCATTTTAAAAATAAATCCCTAAAAACAAGCACTATATTTTATGGATATAAACTTCCAAGAGAGGCAAAGACAACTGTCAATCTATACCTGTACTGTCAGGATGGCAGGTGTTGTATGTCACTTCATGGTGGAAATGCTGCTTTTTTGATACAGCCACATTATTTCCGTGTTAGGGCCTGAGTCCAGTGTAGGTAATGGAACTCCACTGACCTACTAAAAATCTAGTATAAAACATTCAGTCTACAATAGAAATTTATTCCTCATTTTAGAAACTTATTTATTCTTCTGTTTTCTATTTAAATATATTTTTAAAATTAATTAAATCCATGTTCTCCCTACAACTTATCCAAAATTTAATCCATTTAAGAAATTATTTAGTTTAGGAATGGAAAGAATATGATTTTGTTTTGTTTTCCCTATATTTGTGAACTTACAACTGCCAACTAGTCGCATTATACAATGGCTTTACTTACTCTGCTTGCTTTAAAGATCTCTACATTCTTCTATTTATGCTACCATATCTGCATTTGAAATCGCTGCCATCTGCCTTTTGACTTTTGCTTAATCTCATTGATTTCTATGCTGCTTTCTGACACTTACATTTTATGAGTATTAATAAAGATTTTACTCTATCTGTTCCTGAAATATGTTCTGATTTTTTCATTACACATGTTCTGTTCAATAGTTGACTGTAATCATCTTTCTTGAACTCATTACATATTCTCTGAAAATGTGCCTTTTAAATTTTAATATCTTCAGCTCCTGTCTTTCCCAGATAAAGTCTGATGACGGACTATGAAACTGTATGAGTGCTACATAGGATAACTCAGAATGTATTTTCAATACTGCTTCCTCATGTAGATCATACAGCATTCTTATTTCATCAGAACATCAGTGTGTTTTCTTTTTTCCAATAATTGCTGCATGGGATGAAAAGGAGTGACTATATTCCCAAACAGTCCTTCAGTCACATTTAGCAACTCAAAAAATACTCTTTTTAAATGTTAAGGCATTGTTTGACAATAATACACTATATTACACATAAATACCCTACAAATGATATCAAAGCATGTATTGCATGTACTGTTTTTGTGAAGAGTATATTATAGAGACAGAAGTGCACACTGTTTCCCTTTGAATCAGATCCTCTGGGAATATTACTCTAATATAAGAAACAAATTTCTTCACTGAAATTTCTAATTTCTAGCATAACTTTGATAACAAAAAACCTGCTTATAGCTTAATGAAAGGTCTGGGCACAAAGAAGTCTTTGAGACAACTGAATAGCTCCACATATCTCCACATATACCTCGAGTAGAAGTCAAGTAATGGTCCTTTTATATTTTTCCACATACTTAATACATTCCCTAGATGCATTTTTAGTATGCATCTCAGGAGCCCACGAAACACACAAACGTGCCTGCGAGTGTATTTTAACTGGTAGTACATTTTGTTTCACCCTTCCAAAACGATACCTTTCTTTTTGTTCAACAATTTCTGTTTAATTTGCATTGCCAGGCATGACTGCTAGGCTTCCAAATCTTTTTAGCAGTCTGCAGGAGGAACTTTCCAGTACTTCTAGAAGCCCATCCAATACCAACTGATACTGCAATTAGTGACTCAATCAATCTGAAAGATGATAACTTAAGTCCCTCATCAGAGTTCTAACTCTGCTCTTGTCCCATTTCAATGGCATTGCATTTCTTCATGTATCTTCCCATCTTTCCATAGTTGCGTAACTGAATATAAAGCAGACTGAAGAGGATCCATATCAAATTATGGTTAGAAAATCATTCAATATGTTTATGGCCTCTTTTCTTTCCCCCAAGTAACTCCTGGCTTACCTTAAAGTTATGTTGCTAGCATAATTTAACTTTTCTTTGCAGTATTATCTTTCACATACAAAACTCCAGTATGGAGTCATGTTAATGACAATATCAAGTAATTTATCCCTCCTATGTAATACTTATTTTGCTCTCAAAACTTTCAGACTTGGCTAAGTCTCAGTTGTCTCCTTATACACTTTTATTGATTATTGCGGCCTGCAGCAAAGTATCAGTAACACTATCAGCTCAACATACTATCATAGAGCAAATGATGAAATAGAGCAAGAAGAAATATAGAAATCAAATACAGAAATAAAAATCCAGATGATAAAATCTTTCAGTAACCATGGCTGATCTATGCCTATTGGTTATTATATGACTCTGGATATCAAATAATATATTACTCAATATAAAGCAGACCCCAGCTCTTTTCTCAGTTGTAGCAATAGTGAAAAATCGTATGACTGATCTAAAACATTGGTTAGTTAATACAAAAGATATGTCATTATAGATTTTTGAGCTTATTCAATGCTGTTGATTATTGAAGGAGACAAATGATGGTAGATAAAAAGAGTTTTACTTTATCTATATATCTTTCCACCTCACCAAAACAAAGTCATGATGATGTGACTAGGGCCTCCAGGGTGTTTCTCCTATATGTTTGGCAACGGTTACTTAGATATTAGTCCACAATATCAATGCCTTGACCTTGTTTTCCATACTCAGCTCTGCATTTGCCACTAGAGAACTATTCTGAACCCCAGTGTGATTCAGTGGAGCCCTACCACCACAGTTGCTGGGCTAAAATATTCATTCCATTTATTGAGGATAGATTCAAAGTGTTGCATCATCTAGTTAGAGCCACAGAAAAAAAAGCAACTTTAGGTCTCCCATTGGTCACTGCAAGATTCATACAGTCATTGGAGCACCATGCCTTGCCACGGGATTATTCTGAGCAACTGATTAATGTATGTGATATGAATAATCTTCTTCATAATAATTATATGAGGTATAATTTCCATGAACAAAATTCATCTGTTCACAGATAAGAATTTTGTGCTATTTTTGGTACACTAGAAAATTTTACCTGTTCTTTATTTGCCACAGTGGGACAGGTCTCCTGTAAACTTCATGTCTCATAAGAATATACTGGGTTTAGATGTCTACGTCAGGGTGACTTCTAAACTAAACACAGAGGGAGATGAAGAAATAAGGGACGCGCACAAAAACTGGGAGGAAAAATTAATTTGGCTAAGCAGATATATTTTTGAGATCCTATGTTAACTGAAAGAGCTGCTATGGATTATCAGATCCACTAATGGATTCATGGGTAACACATGATGCTTCTAGAGGCATAACTGTTAGCCAAGCACGATCACCAAAGGAAATCAACTTGGCTGTATGTTCACAGAACTAAATCCTACCTCAGCTGTCTCCCTTTCAGTGTTAGTGAGCAATGCTCTGAAATTGTTGCTTAGGCAAAAGAGCTTAGTGTTATCTGAGATGCTTGTTAATCTGTGTGGGTTCTTTTTTTTCATTTTTACTACCTTTTTTTGAGAAAATTTCAAGTTACTGTACAGAAGCTTGTGACATCAGATATGCATTAGTCATTTTTTTCTCAGGGGGAAAGTACGGACGTATGACTCGTCCATTATTGCAAAGTATTGAAGCTAAAAAGATTGTAAAGGGATTGGAACAACTTTTGTACAATGAGATTCCGCGAGAGCTGGAATTGTAGAGCCTGGGTGCAGAAAGCTCAGGGAAAGGCAGCAGTTCTTTTCCAAATGTTTGGGCCACAGAATACAGTGGCCACTAAACATCCATCCCTAGAAAATGGATAGATCCTGTAAGCTAGTGAGGTTGGGTTCAAGTGAATAAACGCTTCTGTCATGCATGCTTCTAGGTCTTTAGCTTCCCTCAGGGCATCCTGCCTGCTCAACAGCTGCAGTGCCAGAAGGAAGTAGGCATCCTGTAGAGCCTCTGTCATGGCTGGCAGAGTCATGTGGGTCCATCAGTTCTGTCAGGGCACCTCAGACAGCACTACAAGCCCTTTCTAGACCTATAGACAGCTTAGCAGGACCTGAATCTACCTCTAGGCTCTACTAAATGTATTGATTAGATCATCACTGGTTATGATGGGCTCTTAAACCTCTGTTACCTCTCCTGTCTATCTAGGGCATCTAACATGGATGTTTAAATTTAGATCTCCTATTATGAATACACCCTCTTCCTGTTCTCCACACTGGCATGGTAATGTTTTTAAGCTATCTAATGACCTAGAAAACTGTAAAAAAAAGTGTAATTAAGGCCATAAGTTATGGAAATCTGCAACTAGAAAGAGAGCAGAAACTGGAGAGGTCATCTGGAAAACAAGGTATATGATGAGCATTTCATAGTACACTTGAATTTATTTGCTTAGGAAAAGTAATTTTTTCTTTTGTTTTTTTTTGTAAGAATTACAGGAGATTTTGGATAGGTGCAGATAATTGGGAACCCTCTAATGCTAACATTTTTTTTGTTGAAATAGAAAGCTATAATGAATAATAATAATAATTATTATAATAATAACAATAATAACAAACACCATTGTCATCAACGTCTGTAAAGAAATACAATATGCCAACACAAGTTGACGGAAAATCAAAGCAGTTGTTCTTGAATGGGACCTCAGAGTTTTAGATAACCAATATTTAGAATTTTTAAATGTATGCTAATACATTTTAAATAATAAAATAAAACTTAGGAAAACTGTTACACTGGCCTGCGATATTACTGAAGTTATCAGATTATACTGCTGTAGATATTAAAAAAAAGTGATGGTAAATTAACAAAGAAGGCCATTGGCCATGAGTTAAAATTTTCTACCATTTAGAAATTGACTGAATAACAGAAAAGGTGCTCTCTATTTCAAAGCAAACTAAGCAATTAAATGTTTAAATACCAAGTAATTACTAAGGATACGTATTCTATTTCAGTTTGTTTCTGGGTACATAGAAATTTCCACATAAAATGTTGAGTATTAAAATGTCCATATAAAAAAGTAGTTTGAATAAATGGGTCTATTATTATATACTCTTCATAGTAATACTAGTTAATGTTTTTCATTATAACCGAAAGCACCAGTATGGCCTCCTCACTCAGACTTTCTTAGTCTTCACCTTTGACAGCACGCTGGTTGAACGGAAGAGCAGTGCTTTACCATAATTTAGAAAGAGCCTTCTCTATCCTAGCCTAAACAGTTTTCTGCCAGTTATTCTTATCCATCAAAAAGCCTCTGTTTCCACTTCAAACTTACGCCTTTAGGGTTACAGATGCTTTGAATAATTAATAAAAGCCAAGTTATAAAGGGCTATGAATTCATCTCAGCCATCATTATTCACTAGGTATATGGTTGACTGTGTTTTCAAGACACAGCTATACATTTTTTCTTACACTAGGCAATGGAAATTGTACAACTTTGGGCTGTCTAAGATAACATGAAATTTTAGCAAAGTGACTATTAATAAAAAGATTATTCTCTGAATGAAGATACTGTGCAAGCTTTAGAATTCTAAACCTGTTGCATGAATAATGGTTCAGACTTCCAAAACTAGCATTGTACTCTTGATTAAAAACTTAAGAGAAAATATGCTAATGCACACACACACACACACACAGAGAGAGAAAAACTAAAGTGCTTTTATTAATTAGGACAAGGTAATGTTTGCTGTGAATTATTTTCAAAATGGTAGCAAGTATTTAACTAAAATTTGCTGAATATAGTAAATGTCACATCTGTTTCAAGACCGCACAATGTTGAAACTCATTCTTTCTTGGAAAATTTCTGATCAGTTTTACAGGATTAGTTGCATGTTTTATATTTAGTAGAAATAATGGTTATACTTTTCAATTAGAAGATTTAAATAAATAGTTCACATACTATAATTTACTTAAATTTTTTTGGGGTGATGTAATTGCCAATATCATAGTAGTAGCCTACACATAGAAAAGTCAATTACCTTAATTAAAGTGATTGGAAACTGAAGGAAATTAGTGTTTTCTTTTTTATCAAATTTTGCCGATCTTTAAGAGAAAACCAAAAAAGTGATTTTTAAGACATAAAGAGAAGACTTCTTTGAGGCTTTGTGGATTTGTGATTTTTCAAGCGGCGGAACAAGCCTAATGGAGTGGACAGCTTTCTGTGATGAGGTAAGGGACTTTGTGGGATGGGAAAACCAGTAAAGGCTGTTTACCTTGCTTTTAACAAGACACTAAACCTGTTCTCTCATAGTATGCTTAGAACCATATAGATTAAATATTGACTGGATAATTACATGGAAAACTGGTTGGACTTCTGGAATCAAAATAGTGAGACGGGATCCAAAACCTTGCCTGATATCTGGGCATGAGTGGCATTCTTCAAGGACTGATATAACATCTGATTATTTATGTTTGATAGTGGCCTGGACAACGGGATGGGATGTTAACAATTTCGAGGTTATGCCACTGGAGATCAGGTCTTCTATGTATTGAAAGAGATACACAGGCTGGAGAAATAGCCTGGCAGGTATCTCAGAAAGTTCACCAAAGCCCAAGTCCTGCACCTTGTTTTCAGTTGGGAGTTAATGGAGCAGAAAGCACCTCCAGGAAGTGCTTGTGGAGTGCTGATAGGCAGCAAACAACCTTCAGGGTGCCCCTGAGGTAAAGGAGGCCAGCTGCATGCTGGGCTGTATGGACAAGAGAGTAGCCACAGGACCCGCGGCCACACGGAGAGAGGAGCTCAAGACAGAGCAGGTTTTCTGGAAGGATTTGTGACCCTGCAGGGGTCTCACACTGAAGCAGTCTCTTCCTGAAGGACTGCACCCCATGGAAGGGACCCACGCTCAAGTAGTTTGTGAAGAACTGCAGCTCATGGGAAGGACTCATGTTGGAGAAGCTTGTGGAAGACTCTCTCCTGTGGGAATGACCCCATGCTGGAGCAGGGGAAAAGCGTGAGGAGTCCTCCCTGTGAGGAGGAAGGAGCAGGAAAGACAACCTGACTGCAGACCCCATTCCTGTACCCCTGTGCCTCTGGGAGGGAGGCGGGAGAGAACTCAGAATTAAAGTTGAGTCTAGGAAGAAGGGAGAGGTGGAGGAAAGATGCTTTTTAAGATTTGGCTTTATTTATCATTATCCTTCCCTGATTTCATGGGCATTAAGTTAAACTAATTTCCCCAAGTCGAGTCTGTTTTGCCCGTAATGGTAACAAATGAGATCTCTCCCTGTCCTTGTCCCAACTCATGATTTTATTCTGTTTTCTGTCCCATGTCCAACCAACTAGGGGGATGACAGAACAGTTTTGGTGGCCACCTGACATCCAGCCAAGGTCAATACACCACAAAAATCCTTAAGCATCCTTCTCCAGCTGGAACTGTTTTGAATAGGAGATTGGACTGGACAGTCCTCAGAAGTCCCTTCTAATCTTCATGAGTCTATGCTTCTACGAAAGCCATTTTTATCTTGTATACAGTTTGGATGACACAAGTGTGACAAGACCAGTGGAATTTAAGTTGTAAGTATGAAAATCAATCTAGCTGTGTATTAGTGGTTTTAAGTTTTTAATTCCTTGAGTGATTCATATCTCCCCAACTAGTCTGTTGGAAGACAGACTGCAATGTTTAGTTTACTTACTGGAATCAACCCACAACAATTAGGTTTTCAGCTTTTAGCAAACTCCATGTCTGTGCAACACAATTTCCCATCCTATATGTGAAAACAAATGGAGACAAAAGGAGATCAAAAGGAGAAAGCCAGTAAGATTATGCACTGTAGAAGGATATTTCTATTACTGAATTCTCCCAAAGGATTGTAACATGATGCATAAAGTTGCATTTCAAATTGTCCAAGTGCTTACAGATATTTGTCTGCTTTCATTTGATTCTAAAAAGAAAGGGCTTAGAAAGTAATTAGGTGGCATGGGTGAGGTGAACTGGCTTCCTAAATGCAAGTAACATCTGTGAGCATTTGGAAATTATAGTAACTGGAGTGACATTTCAAATTTTTTACTCAGTTTCACTATTTCCCTTCAGGTTGTGAACTTATTCAAGTGAGTTTACAATCACTTTATTGTTCTCCAGAGTTCAGATAGCTGCTAAAACGCTCACTGCAGCTTTACATTTAAAACAGGTGTTATAACTCCCTGCAGAGTAGTAAAACATTATGCCTTTCTCCCATTTGAGCATACAGAAGAATACTTTCAACACCTTTGTTTTTGCTGCTATTCAAACGAATACATTTACTAGTCAAAACCAATTGCCGTCACTTTGTAATTAGAAAGCAGTGGGGAAAAGAGAGCCCTCCATAACAAATGACATTATGATTTTCTTCTTTGCGTGGATATGCACAAAGCACAGTTTTGCAGAAAAATTTTACAAACTGACTCAGAAATATTCAAATGATCACATGTTTATGACCCAGCAAAACCACTAATGCTACTTTACAGAGGTAGAAGAGCTTTGGATTCCAATAATACTTCAAAAGTTAGTTTCAAGTCTAGTCAATTGGAAAGCCATTAGCACTTCACACTACTCTGATTTCTACAGAAATCTGCTCTTGAGGACAAGCCAAGCACACAGACACAATGCATGAATGAGGAGATTACAAGGATAAAAATACACCAGGGGGAATAACTAATGTTAGCTTAAAAAACATTGCCGCCATTAGCCTGAAATAATTGAGTATTTTAAATTAAATATTAGTTTCTGTTTCTGTACCTAACGTATAAAATGAGGGTAAAAGAAAAGCTTGCATTTTTTACAGTCTAGCTTGTGACTCTTTGAAATGTCACACATTGAAAACATGATGATAATTTAACTTTGGCCTGAGTAAAAGTTAACACATACTCTGACTAAAGAAGAATGTCCTGACTTTATGATTCCAACCACAAGAAAACATGTGGAGATATGACTTGCAATAAGAATTACAGCATGATAATAATTTTTTTAAAGAGAAAAGAGTGACAAAAGCCAGATAAAAAACCAGGATTGTCACTTCTAGTACCTCTTTGGTCAAAGCGGTCACCAATGAATTTGTCTTTGCATTCACAGAGATGAAAAGAGATAATATGAGAAGCTGGCTACTCTTGCCAAAAGCATATTCTACATTACACGAGACACATTTGTGTCACAGCAAAGTGCATTAAGAAATTTGTCAGACATTATTAAATGCATATTTTTTCTTCTGTATGTCTGTCAAAGTTGGATGCTTCAAAAATCCCATAATGCAAGACTCAAAACATACATAAACTTCACCAGGTTAGGTGCTTAATTTAAATTAGTCATATTCTTCATGTAATGAGTGTGATAGGAACCTCTAGAAGGCAACTTTTTCTTTCATAATTTTTGGGGCAATAATATTCTGATAACAGCAATTAAGTCTAGTGGATCATCTTATAAAAATCTAGTTGGGCAACTAGAATATTTTGGCATTAATATTATGCACAGAATGGATAAAATTTAGATTGTGATTTTAAAAAATTCAGAGGCATCTGAGAGAAGTTTATACTAAAGACAACACAGAACCATAACGTACTAAAAAGAAAGAATGTACCTTTGTGGACATTTAAGAGACATTATTTGTCATAGCTGGGAATTTGTACTATCCCACTGAAATAAATGGGAAGTCTAATTACATTGGACCTGAATCAATCCCTTTGAAAACCTTCATACCACCATGAGTAATGTAGATGCTCTTGTTGTAGAGGAATTTTATTTGCTCAGTGATCTCCTGTACATGCCTAAATTTGAATAGAAATAACCTGGTCCATTATCTCCATGATTTTACATCAAAGTACACCAGTATCTTTGTATAAAAAAGTTCCGGCTAGTTTGGAGGCATAAGTCATAAATACTTTTCTGTATTATATTTAGGACCTTGACTGGATGGACAGACAAAAACATTCAGTCAGGTCTGAGCTTTACTGAATGGTATTTTACTTGCTAGGTTTTCTCCTTGAAATCAGTGTGACTACTCAATGAGTAAGGAATGGCTACTCAGCATGTGCAGTGAAATGGAATCTGACCTGTGATATATCACTTCTGATGAAAAAACAGGATATTAAACAAGGTGCATTAGATGACAGTAATACCCAGAATGGTCTTTTAAAATTAGCTTTCTTGAGTGACGGATTATTCTGTGTTGCAGGCTCCAAGATAAAAAGGTCATTTGAAATATATTATAAATTCCTGCTTATGTTTCCTGTTACCTTCACATTTTCATATTCATCTTGTTATAATCCCCTGCTTTACAATAGGGAATCTAAAAAGTAATCTTATTTATTCATATTCTTCTGCAAGCTGCTGTTTCATTTCCTTTCACTTTTTTTCCTTCTCATTGCTTCTGCATTCCTATTCTTTTCTAGTTGCTAGTCTCACTTAATTAAAATATAAAAATGTCACTCACTTCTTTACAACATCAAACTAATTTAATCTACCTCGTTTTCCTACTGGCTGCAGGCAAATTCCTTGTCTAAATACCAGTTGAACACTGCATATATATCTGTGTTCCCATCCCCTTCCCAGATGCAGTCTTCCTCTCTTTGTAGCTGTAATGGTAAGAGATTGAAGGAACCTGGAAGGACAGATGAGGCAAGGTTCTGGGGATAACTGACCAAAGGCAAAGAGAAAGGATTAAAAGAAAAGGGCAGCTTTGCAGCTGGAAGAATGGGATTTGCCTGGTGTTGGATAAAATAAAGTCGTTAACCAGCAGAATCTATTTATTCACAACTTTTTTTCTTTAGACAGAGGAAGTATGCAATTATATGAGAAGAGAAAGAAAGGTTATTTTGTAAAGAAATTGCTTTGTAAAACATTCCCCTTGTTACAGAAATTTGTTATGAGTATGCGGTGATAAATAGCTTTCTACCCCAAGAAGCAAACCAGTGAAGACGTTTTGCTTTAGGCAAACACTGTTACTTCCCCCACCTGTGACCTGGAAGCAGAGTCAGTGGGCCCCTACTACCAACACATATGCAGTACGATACGCACAGTACATAATCTCTGCATGAACAGGGTTGCTGTTCCCCTGTTGGTGCAAAAACGGGAAGGGCGGCACACACTTGTAGTAGTGCAACATCAGTAAAAGCAAAGCAGATCAGGTATTCAGGGAGTACAAAATGTGTAGAGGTTAACACGGTCTCTATGACAAGATCGTAGTCATTGGGAGGATTTTTTGGTTTGTTTGGTTTGCTTTCATTTTTAAAATTACTTTAGAAAGAATTAGAAGCTCTTGTTTTCTTCTCTGTCCCCACTGACCCGCTTTCATCTGTTCCCTTCATTTAACTACAGTGTCTTTGTGTAGCAGTCAATAAAGACATGCTTCATCTCACCTGAATTCAGATATCTAAAAGCTAGAGGCAGGTAATTTCCTTAGGCTACCAGTATAATTGTTGCAGAGAAATACCACAAACTGAGTTTGAGCTGCTCTTTGTCAGATACCCACTACAGCCAAGAGAATTGTTCCCTGATAATTCCTGTTTCTTTCCTTCACGACATGTTTCTAGCTGGGACTCAGTTGTATCTTTACATGCTGACATTAGAGCAATAAGTTCTACCTCATTTCTATATTCATTCTTATTTGTTGTTTAGCTATTTCACATAAGAAAAAAATTACCACTTGCATATAATTGAACCTCGAATTTTCAGATGAGAAGCAGATCAGGTAGAAATAATTTATTCTCATAATTTTGGATTTCCAGAAAATTGTATGAGGTCTTAAAGCAAAAATTCATATGGGATTGAGTATTGTGATGGCCCCAAGTGGCTTTGTGCTGTAAAACGACACATGAGCATACCTAAAAGCCCTTTTGCTTAGAAGGATGATATGTTCCTTCCAATTTCTAATTGGGACATAATTTACTGCTTATAACAAAGCTGGTTTGAGGAGAGCATGGAGATAAATAAGATTTAAAACTTAAAAAGTGTTTGGAGACCAGATTTCATGATCAGGCAGCTCATTAAAAATTGTAATAAAGAACAGGATAAATAAACACATGGAGAAAATGTTCCACACATGGAACAGGTGGTTTGGAAGGGTGACGCACTGCACAGGTGCATGGGAGGAATCAGTGAGCAATTGATCCATTTGAGATGCTTGGGTTTAAAAAAACCTAAAAAAGCATAAGAGGGAAGAGAGGCTCTCTTGTAAGGATTAGGAAACAACTGAACAATACGAACTGCAAGGTAGAGATTGGTGAACAGATTTCCTAAGGGTAGAAAAGTTACACCCATGATTTTGTGCTAAGTTTTCTGCTGTCCCGTACCTCATTAAATCATAAGGATGAAGAATAATTAAGTGAAAATTCTCATATCCAATTCATAAAAGTAGCTGAAAAAAACTTTCAAAACACTTTCAATGACCAGTCAGAGTCCCAGTACAGAAAACAAACCCGATTGCCAACAGTTACAGGAAATACTAATCACCCTCCTGATCACTCTCCCTCCCCACATCCCATCCAACCCTAACCCACTCCACTCCTCTAATTGCTTTAAGTAAATGATAATGGTCACACTCTTTTATGCTTTCTATACTCAGAAGATTATCCTGGGAATCTGAGTTCTGTCATGGGCATTTTAGGCAACTTGCCTAAGAAATGTATTCCACTTTTGTGTGATGAATGTCTTATTGTTAAAACTTATCAGTTGTCTTTCATGTGCCATATATCTAACGCCCTGGTAAGTAAAATGCAGAATAAAGTATTTTTCTTAGAACATGCAAAAGAGGCAAAACAGCTACAGAAGTTTAAAGGGGAGTGGGTGGTGGAAGTCAAACTCTGCTTAACCTGCTTAACGTAAGAACTATCTTTTTCTTCCTTTATCTCATATTTAGGTGGCTTGTGATAAGTTGTCCAGACAAGGTGATTGTCAGGGATTTTCTATTTTTGCTTATCATGCTGCTCATGTTGCATTACTAGAGAGCATCCTGTCTTGGTGATGCATGTTAGTTTTAAGGCTGATCTCTCCTTTGAAATCCTCCAAGGTTCCAGACATATAATCTCTTTCCTCAAAACTTTTTATGTCTTTTTTCTGCAAGAGACAGATAGTTTGTCATGTCTCTTAAGCCAAAAAAGTGGATTAACCCACATCCTTGGGAATGTTAATGTGTCTTTGTTAAATGTCATTTTGTCTACTTTGCTAGCTAATAAACAACTTTTGGCTTATCAAGAAATAATCATCCCTCCTCACACCAGCTCTCTTAACTCATTGTGTACATTTCATTATCAAGTATAATTAGAATTAAAAAACGTACTTTACATAAATCTTAATTTTATATCAGTCTGCATATAAACATACATCTAAAGATATAAAGTAGATAAATACATGTACCTTCTCATTGGTTCCTGAATACAAGTCAGAAAAGACAGTAACTACTTCCTCTCACATGACAACAGGTCTGAATGATTACTCCTGTTAACAGCCTCTGAAACAATATTCTTTTAGTAGAAACTGCAACTGGTTGCCTGGAGAGACCGGACAGTTTCACAATACTAAATGATTAGGTGAAAAAATGACAAATGAAATTCAGTGTAGGCAAATGAGAAGCAATGCACATGGAGAAAAATATATCCATAATGATGGACTTTAAATTATTTAAAATCACTCAGAAAAACCAGGACCTTAGACAGTTTTCTGAAAAGCTTATCATGTGTTCCACAATGGTCAGAAAAACAAATATACTGTTTAGGATAATTTCAAAAGGAATGGGAAACAAACAGAGCAATCTCTATGCCACTGAGAATCCATGATGTGCATTTAACTTAAAAACTACTGCAAGTTCTGGTCTTCCTTTATCAAAAAGAAACAAAGAACTCAGGCACAGGGAAGTATAGCAAAGGTTATTAAAGGTTTGTGGCAACCTCCTATTAAAACGTGAAGATTACTTTTAAAATGGACCAGACTTCTTCATATTAGAAAGACTAAAGGAAGATAACATAATAGTTTGTACCATTGTAAATAATATGTGACTTTTTTCCCCTCATTTATTTAACCCCGGAATTCATTGCCACAGGGTGCTGTAAAAGCAGAAGTGTAAAGACAGACAAAGCAGTCTACGACTCTTCAGAATGGAAAAAGAGATGAAGGGAAAGACAATGGAAGTTCATAAAAGCATATATTGTGTGGAGAAGGTAAGCTGGGAACAGTTTTGATTGTGTCTCCATTATTAAACTCTGGATCTCATTGCCACAAGTCTCATAGAGGTCAAAGTATAAGCAGGATCAAAAAGAAATTCATAAAGTTGAGCTCCACCAGAGAACATTTAACATCATGGTTAAACTACCACCTCTGGTTAGAGGTACTAAATTACACTTTTCCAGAACTGATGACTCTGTGCAGGCCATGCTTCTTGTACTCTTCCCCAAGAATACTTTTTTAGTCACTGTCAGAGGGAGAACATTGAGACAGACTGATATTTTGTTCTTGTGCTCCTATGGTTGTTTTATTTAATCACAGGACTTTGGGAGCCACAACTGTTCTTCCATACATTTATTTATTCTCAGATCAAGGAAGTGTGCAAGTGAGACCTGCATATACTGTTTTTCTATTTGTATCCTTTGCCATTGTTACAGTGATTAAAATTATTAGAAATGCCTCTCCCTGAATTAAGGTGCAAAGGAGACCATATGCCAAAGTCAACAGTATGGATTTTATTTGATAGTAAATATGAGAGAGAGAGAAAGAAAGAAAGAAATAGAAAAGAGGTGGGGAGACAGAAAGATAGTGACAGAGCCAGATTAAAAAAATATCACCACTCCGTGGATCCCACCAGTGTCCTGATGATCCTCATGATCCTCTCCAGTTGGTCTTCTTGGTGGTGAGAGTGCCCCCAAAAACACAGAGTCCAAATGATTAATATATGTTCAGGCCAGGTGGGAATGCCCAGGTACCTCCCCTGGGGGGGCAGTTTGACAGAGTCTCTTGCAGCAGACTCTGGATCTGTTGCATTGCTTTGCATCACACGCAATGGCGCAAATTTCTGTGGTGCAAGGCCTCTGGATGGTGCTTCGGGGGCTCTTTGATGGATTCTGACACCCGTTCAGGTCCCTCTCATGTGAATGTCCCATGGATGTGGCCTGTGGGGCTGGGGGTTCCACAGCTGGGCCAGTTTGTGTAAGGGAAGATGGGTGTACAGAGCCTCCAACCCGAGGTTATGCCACACACCTGAAACCTCCTCCCCCCCTCCGTCAGCTGGCAGGCAGTCTGTAAACCTGGCCTCTGTGGGCTGTGGTCTACCCCACCCCAAACCCAGCCAGGGATGATTTTCTGTTGCATTTGGCTTTCTTGTGGATGCATCCCTTTTCCTCAGGCTTGTTGGTTTCTCCCTAGAACTGAGATGATTGAACATCAGTGTTCCCTTTATCTCTCTAGCGAGCTTAACTCACAGTCCAAAGCTCCAGTCAGGCATCTTCAAGGAGGTGTGGGCTTCTGTGGTTGTAGGTTCTTTATACAGTTTTTGCTATAATGGGCAAAACTATTTCGTAACAATGTTTAAAGCATGAACCATTTTAGTCTCTGACAGCCATTAAGCACAGCTAGAATATACAACTGGACCTTCTGTCCCTGACAAGTTGCATGGATCATGGTACACTTAATAAAAGGAACAGCTTGGCTTACTCTAAAAATGTTGTGATTTTTCTTATACTGAAATGTTTATATTTAGTCTGAAAATTTTCCCAGAAGTTTAGATAATGAAAAATTTTTACTTATCTACAACTTTTTTTATTAAAGCTTTTGTGATTTGATGGGTTTCCCCCCCACCCCCTGCCCGGCCCCATAATTTTGGAAAAAGGGAAAAGGCAGAAAATGTCCTTAGGAAAGAGAAGATTTCATTTCAAGGCATGTACATGTTACTGGATACAGTTTTGAAGTATAGCCATTGCCACTTTGCCTCAAAAATATTTGTTTCAGAAAACATCACTAGGGTAGGATAAAAGCTGGGAAGGTGTCAAAACAAGTGAAGTAAATTAAATGCTCCACATCTACGATGTTAAAAAATAAAATTAAGGAGTGTTAATTATTATTATTATTATTATTAATATTGGGTGCTTTGTTTCAGGGCCTTATAGGCCATGCAGTCAGTAAGTATACAATTTAAGGCACACCATATGTGCCTCTCAACAAAGGTCTGTGCTTTTGCAGTGTAATGAGTTTTAAGAATAATGCAGAAATCTCTACAAAGTTTAAATGGTAAGGCAAGTTCTTGCAATAGTATCATAAAATGCAATGAAGTTGCAGGTCATAGTGAAATAACAAAATGTTTCTGCTATCCATCTCCTTTGTTGTTAGGCTAATATTACTTTAACTGCTGATATTCACAGTTTTTATAATTTAGATGTAATTTAAATAGATAAAGTGCCAGAAAAAATCCATGATGTGTTGCAGATCATGATTGATATGATGCTCTTTTCATTTGAATACATTTGTATGTGAACAGTCATCCAAATATATCTATTATAACTCCAGCAGTATGACAGAATCATCATTTCTTAAAATCTCTATTACTAGACTGTAAGTGGACTGTTAAACTTTGGCTCAAGGGCACAATAACCCTCACATCAGCATAATTTAATCATAAGTTAATGGAAAGTTAAATTCAATGTTCAAGACAGTGTAATTCTTTCCTGTTTCATATATTCCATGCCTATAGATTTTCCAAAATGGGTAAGATTTTATATTGAAATGCCTTTCCAGACATAAATACTTTGATGCATTTTTATTCTCTTATTTTTTGATTGAAAAGAATTTAACTTATTCCTTGTCTCTCTGGCTTCAGAATGATGGGTTTTTTTTCTTCTGGAAAATATTTTCTGATACAGAACTTTCAAGAAATTGAAGTATACATTCATCTGTACTGGGTACTCTGACAATAGTTTCCTTTAGCTGACAAAAGCTTTTTCTGGGATGCTGTTGACAACTGTAAAAAATATGCTAGTTGGCCTACAAAAGATTATGGACATTTTTTTATAAAGGGAAGTGACCTAACAGAAGTTCATAAATATCCTTTTGCTTGATATATGAATCTGCCCCAAAGATTTTCTCTGACATGTTATCACCAAGGGGCACAGAGTAAAACAAGGACATGCCACGTGGGAAGACAGAGCAAAGACTGTACATCATCCTGATAATGTAGATTGAGGTAGATCATAGCTGCTCCACACATTTCAGGGCATGTCAGATGAATACTGAGACATTGCCCCATTTTCTGGGGACAATTGAAGCATACAGAAGCTTTCCTGGCACATCTTCCTTCCTGTTTTTATTCTCTATGTCAGCAATACTAAAGTAGCCTGTGTACAGGCAATAAACAGCCTCCACGTGTGGCTGAATGTATTGTGCCAGGCAGGTGAGCACTAGAATGCTTTGCTGTACTAACCTGATGTAAACCAAGTTAAATGAAGAGGGTGATTGGGACCAATATGTGACACTCGGTGGGGTTGATATGAAGAAAGTAATGATGGTTTTGTTGCAGTGACCCCATTAGATGATTTTTTATGTTACTTGAAAAGTAACTTAATTTCTTCAAATTGCAGCACAGGGTAAACTCAGGGTATTCTTTCAAAAATTCCTTCACTATAAAATTTCCTCTTTTGCATCCATCAGTGATATTACCATAGATTTCATCACAGACACTAAGTTCATGCTTCATACACCCAATCAGTAAAAAGATAAAACACAGATCCTCATCCTCAAGATGCCATCCTAAAAAGCCTTTTTTCTTGGCTCTTCTAAATTTTCCTTTTCACTGAGTGATTGCTTGAACTCTTGTGATTTCTTTTTACCCTTAAAACCAGATGGGCTATTCAACACTGATGGTGTGGCCTTGCATGAGTGTGATTTAGATTCTGCACGCGAGTGTGGAAATCAAATATAACTTAATGGAGTTAGACCCCTAAAAATATCTGGTTAAATAAGAAGTCAGGGCATCAAAGCTCTTTGCAATTATTTTCCTCCCTTTAAGGAATGAACGTTATTAATTTAAAATATGTTAACCCAAACATACATTACCTGATAATCCAAAAACATCTCTAAAGTTTGAAAGGTCTAGGGAATCTCAGAATATTTGGATGGAATGCTGTCACAGTGTTGCCTGGACAAATAGGGAATTTATGAGTGAATCTTTTAGTTGCTACCTAATATTATCTTGTCATGTATTGATCATATTTATTACTATAATTGACATGAAAAAGAGATAATCAATCTTTTTTTGGTGCACTAAAAATGGAACTTTAGCACAAATGCAGACAATTTGATTGGCTTTTTTGTTATATATTCAGATCTTATAAGTTTTGGAGTTATCCTTTAAATCTCAAGTCAGAAGGGTACTGCATGACTGAGAAAGAAGGTCATATTGACTAAAATGTTTGGAGTTTAGCTAACACCTATTTAGTTCTAGTAGTCTATACCTTTGCCTGACATAAAATCTTTGTCAAAATGTCAACAATGGAGCATCTTCAGCTAAAGAATGATCCTGAATATTTTTGAGAGGTTTAATGATACTCTTGCAAAGCCAAAGAACACAATACTCTACCTACTTATCATTTATAAATAGGTTTAAAAAAAAGGCAGAAATAATGTCTTCAGGAAAAAAATAATCAAACAAAAAATCCAACAGAAAACCAGCTTATTGTCACCAAAAATGTCCATGAAGAACATTGCTTCATTAGTTTTGTGTCATAGTGTGGCAGAAAACAAAACAGGTTGAAAGGGGAATTTATTAAAGCACTGCATAATGGAAACTGGGTTTAAGAGCAATTGGATTCCCAGGTTAGAAGTGCCAAATTAGTCTTCTATCTTTCTTTATAAAACACCTGATCTTATAGGACTAAAACAAATTAATAAAAATATCTCTGCAATCTTGTGGAAATATTGTTAAATTAGTGCTGATAGTTGTTCACAAAAATTGGTGAACGAATGTGAAACTTATTATAGACAAGAAGGTAGTTGGTTGTGATGAAAGGAAAATGTAAATCAGGGAGATATGAGTACTGCATTCCTCAGCTCATGTTGGTGGCAGGAAAACTGTTTGCATTACTGACATTTGACAAAGATACCAGTTCAAAGACATTGTGAAGGAGTGAGGTATTGAGTGAGAAAAGTTGGATGTTATTGATTCAATAAAACTCAGCAAAAATTCATCAAGAAAAATTAAAATACCTGACTTTTTGCATCTAGCTGTTAGATCACTAAGCAGAAGAAACACGGAGACAATCACCTAAGTACATTAGACAGTCCAAGATACTTATGAACAACCAATACACTTCGAAACTGAACAAGTTAATTTATCAGGAGTTGCTTTATTAATGATATTCTAACACCTGTGAGGATCTTAATAATTCCTTTAAAAGACCCTATTGAAACTTCACTGGTAATAACGTACACATTGCACATGTATTCAAGGCAGATGAGTTTGGAATGCAGATGTGAAGTATGTTTATTAGCTGTATCAGAGAAGGGAATCTAACACACCGGGTGAGATAAACGAGTTTCTTCTTGTATAGCTGTGAAGGGTCAAGACTGCCACCTGTAACTGCGCTGGGGAGTAAATGTTATGCAAACTGAAGGGAAAGGACAAACAAGGGTAACTCATCATGAATAAATTTAAGTGAAAATTCAAAAACAATTGTCTAGCCATCAGAGTTTGTTTCTGAAAAGCCTTCCCTATAAAGGAACACAAATCATTATTTTAAGGTAGATGTCAGATCATTGCGTTTAATCCAGCTGAAAAGGACCCAAATCTAAAATTCACAAGGTCTGGTTAGTGGAGTATTTCATATAAGTTCAGAATAAGATACTTTGAATTGATCTGAGATAATGAGGTATGGAAGCATGGATACTGTCACTGTGACAAGAAGCTTCCCTCCCAAGGTGAAGGTAAGCTAACTTGCTCTACTTCCATGAAAGGTAACTGGGCTTTTCTCACCCCACATACACAAGATGTCAGTCACTCAATCACTCATGGTGTCTGCCTACATGTAGACTCACTCTCTGGTATAATCAAGAGAAAGCTCTTAATTCAGTGGAAGAGGGGTTAGCTGCCTCTTATTTACTGCAGGGCATCAGTGGATCGGCTTTGAGTGACCTCTGAGCAGAGGACAGTGGAACTGCAGTTTGCCATCCCAGGATGACTCCCTAACAGACAAATCCAAAATAACCCCTGGATATTGCATCCCTAATGGATGCAGAAATGTCATGTTGCATACAGATAACTATAGTATATGGCATGACATAATTGCCTGCAGCAGTAAATTACTGGACTGAATATACAAGAGGTTCATATTTGTATATACTACATGTACCTTTAAAGTGCAACATTTGTTGTAGGATTTAGGACGTTAAACATTTGAAACTGTGCAACACCCAGCTCTTCCTAGTCTGAAATAAACTCAGTATTTTTATAGAATAAAGTTTTTCGAATATTTCCTGCCTATTGTTTTTGCCAAGGATTTTTGAAAATGTTGGACAGGATGACTCTATGCCTAAACCTTTACATATAGTGAACAGTGTCACAGAAAATAGAAGGTTTCTTTAAATATTAAAGGTCAAGATTTGGTAGTCATAAAGAGCTGTAACATAGCTATTTAGTTCAGAGAACAACTTGCAATATATTTTTCCTGTGGTCTAAGCACAATGCCATTCTTTAGGAAGCTTCCTATGCAGAGGTTATACACTCTGAGATCTACTGGAATAGAAACTGATCTCCATAGGAGCTTAAAGAAATTATACGCCTTAGACAACAAATTATACTTGAATGTATGAATGTTCACTAGCAAATTCAAATAGGACCTTGTGAGTTAAATGCAGTCTATGAGGTGTTGAAATGAGATGGCTGTCAGGGAGCCTATTCCAGAATTCATCGCTCTAGTTCATTTGTTTCTCTCAGATAAAAACGAATGACCAGGACCACCCAGCCCTCTTCCGTCTCAGAGACCATATATATGCAAGTGCTAAGTGATTTAAACAAAATGGGAAGAAGTCCAGTCAGAAAATAGCTGTTCTGACAGTGAAAACAAATGAGAATGAATACCAACGTTTCCTCTGACAAAACCAGAGAAGACCAAATTCTTTAATGCAGACTGTTCAGAAGTGACAAAATTAATAAACATTCCATGGAATATCAGAACAAAAATGAAAGAAGGCACAAATCCAATTAACTTCATCTCAGAAGGCAGACAAATACTTTTGGTAACTACTTTTTAGTGAGATTCACAGAAAAACCGTGATTGTAACTTGACAATCTTTCTATTTAAAGTTTTCAGTACTTTCACTTAAATGAATGACTTAGAAAATCACCTTGCTGAAGAGTACTTCTTTAGTGATTAATGAGATTAATTTATAGGTAGTTTATGGGTTAGGATAAAACAGCAGACTAGTAAGGGTGACACTGCTGTGGGTGTTTGCCACAGGATACCTGACCAGGAGGAGAAAATGGATGACACCTACTAGAGGCAGCTGAAAACAGCCTCGGAGTTACAGGTGTTGGTTCTTGTGTGGGACTTTACTACTCCAACATCTACTGGAGAAGTAACACTGAAGCACAAACAGTCCAAACAGTCTAATGATTTTGTCAGCCTTTTCCTTTTCTCCATTCATTGCTTTTGATTCAGGAGTTTTCGTTTTTCGGGGTTCTTTTCTCCCATAGGTTAACACCAATCTGATATTTTGGATGAGTAATGAAAAGGCTTCATTTGTGATTTCACTTTCCCACTGGAATTTTTATTTCAATTGCACAGGAGGAAGTATCACTCTTAGAATAGCAGTTTCCCAGAGAAGTACTGAATGTATTTGAGATTCCTGCCTGTAAAATAACATTAATTCACTAGGAAATTATCACATCCTAAGAAAACAGATGAGTTATAGCCTATTATTTCTGTGAACAGCATACTCTCTGTATCTCCAAATGTTTGACCCAGTTTTTTGAAAAGTAAGTACAGACAGGTTGTATTCCATTCCTCTAAATGCAAAAATAAATTCAAGCTAGTAAGTGGATATGATGGCGTAGTTTCCTAGACGAATAAACTATTGTTAATGCTTTGTACTGATGAAAGACGATGATAAAGGGAAATTCATCTTTCTACTCTATGGTCATTTCACAGTGTCAAGCCAGTTTTAGATTCAACAATACTACCATTGCTGGGCACCAAAAGATACAGTACTTGTTTCTCCTGCTACCTCTATCTCTTAGCCTTAGCTTACCTTAGAGCTGGTGCAATTAGAATAATTGAGAGCCTCCCTCAGGCAAAAGCTGCCTCAGAAAGTGTGAAAGCAAATACTATATGTATGTTCCTTTATAGTTGTAGTGTCTGTCCTATTATCTCTTGACTGTTGAGATAGGAAAAAAAAGTTTAAAATGCATTAAAGTTCTTGTAATTTTCACATTAGGCAATTTCAGTTTTATAAAGGAAATGTATCCCCTCACGTTTGGCTTCGTATCCACTTTCTGATGTCTCAGAAGCATATTTTTGTTATTAGAGCTTCTGTAGTTTCAAAACACTATGCCAGACAAGTACTACAACTCCAGAACTCCATAGGGAAAAGGTGGGCCCACTGGAATAAGAACCATTCTGTCTGATAAATGCTTTCAAAATAAAGATAACTCTACACAGATGCAACATATATTTATAGGCATATGGGCACATGGCACCACAGATTTTCTTTTTTTAATAGGTCTAAAAAGTATACTGCCTTATGCTAGCTGCATATGAGGGTCTCTCTCCTCTCTCAAAGAATTTAATCTGTTCTGTATTCCTGAGCATGAGTGGGTGTGTTTGCAGTAGGTGAATCCTCTCTTCACTAAACACTAAGCACTGAGACTTAAGCAATAAATTTCACAACAGTGAATTACCATTTCTACCGTTTTACACGATACCGGTATCGTGTATTACCGTTTCTTCATGCCAGGCTCTGGGTATGGAAGTCACAAGTCAGCATGAAATATGTGACTATCCAGAACAAATGCAGTAGTCCAGAGGGTGTTTGCATCCATCCTCATGCTGAAAAAGCAATCATTGATCTAGCAGGAAATTGTTTTCCTACGTTTGACAAAATTTCAGAGACTAAAGAAGTTTTCACTTCCCATGTACCTCATCTTTGCCATGTAATTTGAATGATCCCACATAGATTCCTGTCCTCAGCAATGTGGTCTTTATTGTCACACAAGCATAGCTGGTTTCAGACTGTGCCTAGTAGATTATCAGAAGATTTAGGTCTAGTGCTGAATTGGAAATAATACAAGTGAGGCACTCAAAAGCTGCTGAACCGCTCCAGGAAGGTGAACCTGGGCACACACAATAGGCAACATATTAAGTTTTCAAATAAAAATGTAGACCCATTGGAGTCTGAGTCATCTGCATAATTATGTATGCCTACAAAGTAGACTTCTCATGCTCAGTGAGCAGGTGCTTCTATGGTATAATCTCATCCTAATATTAATGGCTAAAGTAGAACTGAAATATACCTTATGCATTTGTGGTCATTCATTATAATGAGCTTTGAATGACCAGCTGAGACATAAATGCTGACACTGTAGGTCCAAGACACATGAGATGAAATTCTCATGGACTCTGTAGATATCTAGGTCATTAATCCCATACAGGCTACTGAACATTTAAATTGTTCTTAAGTTAAACAGTATTCTTACAGATTGTTCTTTTGGATGTAGATTACTAAATTCTACTTAAAACATACTGTAGATACTGTATTTCTTTTTTATAGCTTGGCTTAATATAGGAAACCTTATAGAGGACTGTAGGGGAATTGTATTGTAATTTCTCCTAAGAAATGGTAGACTAAGAAATGGAGACTTAAGGACAATGTAAGAAAATGGGATTTGGAGTCTACTCATGTTCTGATTTAAGTTTCGCTATCCTCATTGTACTGAGAGAAGGAATTGAAATATATTATGTTGGAAATGAAGAAAAATATATGTTACAAATTTTACTGAATGTAAAACCTAGTCCTCAAAGGGTCTGTTTATCACATTGCTCATGTTCTTCAAAATAGGTTAAATATTAAATAAGAGTACCTTCTTGAAGGTGGTATTTCTGGTCAAATACAGTATTTTAAAATTTTGAATTTCGGCTATATTCAAGAGAAGTTTTAGGTGGTGTTAAGATCTGATTATAAGAGATGTCTCTGCCCAAATTAAGGTGCAAACAAGACCATATGCTGATACAGATTTTATTTAACAGCAAATCGGCAGTAGAGAGATAGAAAGAAACAGGAAGGGGCAGGAGGGCAGGAGGTGGAGGGAGGGAAGAGAGAGTGAGAGAGAGAGAGATTAAGCAGAAGATATTACCACCATGTGGGCCCCTGAGGCATCTTGCTGCTCCTTCTTCACCCTAGTTTTCAGTGGTGGGGGTCCCAGAGTCATTCTTCTGGAGGTACCACGTTTATAAAGTCCAGGTCATGGGTATCTATGGGGCATAGATGCTGTTTCCACAGCTTGGACTGGCATGTGTATCCTTTCCCCCAGTTTTGCTACCAGACTAATTTTTTGTCCAGATAAGTTTTATCTTAAATTCCCACAGTCTGCATAGCAGAATTTTTTGTGATGTGCTAATTCCAAATTATCACCTTCATTAGGCCTGGGATTTCTGTTTTGTCATCTGTGCTTGTTCCTGTTGTGGTGGCTTATTTTATGGAAACTTGCTTCTCTAATCATGTTTTGATACATGCAACAGCATTCTCTAAGTCCTCATGGCTGGTAAAACATTTTCTTTGCATTTCTAGAAGTCTAGTGACATCTGTATATCTAAATCTTTCCCTGTCTAAAGCACTTCACCACATTTAAGAGCTTAACTTACCACATTTTCCTTTAGGTTTGTATGTTTTCAATCTGCCTTGTTTATCTTGTGCCTTCTTCCTATTCTGGATTTAACAATTCCAGAAAGCAGCCTAAGAATACCGAATTTCCTCATTTTTATTGCTTTGTTGACAGTCAGATGCACCATTGACAAAGAAATAGGTGGAAGATACAACGCATCATGAAGAAGCATACCGAACTGCGGGAGCTATGTACTCTCTGCTCTAGTTTGCTTTCCTGTGTGAGGTTCTCCAGCCCATCATTCTGTCACAGCACAGGGGCTGGGTACAGTGTCTGTACACAAGATCAGTGTGACTCAGAAAAGACGGCCTGAAGACTGTATCTAACTTGTTGCCTGGCTAATCCTCGCAATCCTCAGCTGAGAACACTGGCTCAGGGGGCCTGAGAGCCTGCGACAGACTCTGGGCTAGGCGTGGGTCTCTCATGCTTGAGGTGAGGCGGCTCCTGGTGAGCAACAGGCAAGGCGCATCGGAGAAAAAGGCAAAGGAGGCAAAGGGTTGCGGAAGGGGGTCTCCTCCGAGGTCTCCTTTATTAGGGGAGCAGGTACAGAGATCCTGGAGGAAGAGGTGCGGAGGGAGAACTCCGGGGATTTTGTGGTGTGCAGGGGTTCAAAAGGGAGGCACAAACTGGGAGGGGTTTAGGGAAACAACCAATAGGGACACAGGCGAGGGGAGGGTCCAGGGATCCAGGGTCCAATAAAAATAACCGAGGGGAGGGTATAACAACCAACAACCAACGAAACGTCGAACATTACAGAACCTTCTGGAGAGGTAGGTGGGCCTCAGCCCTCAGTACCTCCCTTGATATCCTCCTCCAGGGAGGAGTCTCGCGCATTGAAGGTGGAGTCTTCCTGATTGATGGCGGGGATTACTGAGGCTGGGCCTCCCATACTAGCTTATACTGGTTTCATTGCATTTATGTAGATGCCAAAAATTTGAATGCAAATTTGTTCATAAAGTGACCCTAGATAACACGTAATGCCTTGCACTGGACCAGAATCTGAGTTAATTTAGTGGTGCATCCATAGGAAACTGAAGAGATGTCAGAGTTCACTGTAAAGGAAAAGAGAGAAAGAACTTCATTTTTTTTGCAGTTCTCCAGTCATTAGAGCATTCTCTGCATGATCATTTCCCAGAGTAAGTTGCTGATGTTGTTGCTGTCATTATCTATATTAGCATCAGCCCTGCTCATGGACTAGGAAGCCACTGTATTAGAAAGTAATGACAACAATAACAAAAGATCTTTCTGCAGACAATCAGTATTCTTAACACAAGAGATGAAACCTCAGATAGATACAAGGACTGGAAAAAGACCATGCATATCAATATAACACGTAGTACTGTTACTATATCTGTTGCCTGATTTTTAAAATGATTTTTCCCCTAGGAAATTTAATAAAGAAGAGTTTACTTAAAAAGGATAAAGACCAACACAGTTGTGTACAAGTAGCTCCTCTCAAGTGGCAAAGAGGAGTGTTAAGCATGCAGGTATTTGGTTGAAAATTCTTCCTAGTGGAAAGGATTTTTTTTTTCCAGATGGAAAGAGAGACTTTCCTAGGTGACAGAGAATATAATTGTGGTTCTGACGAGGAATAATTACTGGCAAGACTGTATACAAACTGGATACAGAGAAGAGAGCTATGTTTAACACAGTACAGAAGGGGCAGGCAGAGGGAGAAGAGAGGATGAGATGGATAATGGCTAAAATTTGATGGAGTAGAAAGAAAATCTTTGTAGCAGCATCTCTACAGTTATTACTTAGGAGGAATGCCCTCTCTAATCTGAAATAATAAAAAAATCCTTTCAGATGTTGGGATGCAAGGTAGTGAGAGTTTTATCTATGTGAATGGACTGGACAGGCTGTCTCTTAGATCTGTCACTCAGGCTACAGGTCTTAAGAAAATCCTTTGTATGGAATGAGAGAATGCTTTTGGCCAAACACAAAATACAGAGTGAAGATGCTGACCCGCACTTCTCCATAAAAGAGCTATCAGGAAATATTTTTCAGTAGAAATGAAATACATCAATTTAGCTATAATGATTAGACATTCCTAAAATAAAGTTGGAGAAATCATTAATATTTTGGATTGGATGGAAAAGCAACAGTGGAAAAATTATTAATGCCCTTAATAATGCAGAACCCAAAATGCTACCTTATGGAACCACTATCCAGACACATTCCAGAATATGATGTCAGGATAGATGAATGTTTAAAGATTTTTGTGCTGACTTTTTGTAATTAAACCACCCCTATGTTTTTGTATAAAAATTTTGGGTTTGTATTGTCATACCAGATTTAGACTGGAATCTTCATGTGATCACATTAAAAAAGAATACCAAAATTCTACACCAAGAATAATGACAAATAAAATCTGAATAAAGAAATAAGATTTTATGCACTTATCCCTGAAGTCCATAACAGCCATTTCCATAAATATTGATTGACAATAAAAGATTAATTATGTTTGAAGAAAAATTAATTGAGAAACAATACTTGTGTTCATTGGTTTTTTTGTTGAAGTGCTCGCTCATAGATACTTTTTGGGAAAAAAAGGATCTGCTAGTAGGAATCTATTTTGTTCTTTGTTTAGGAAACATACAATTTTCGCAAGACAATCAATTAAGCTCCACGAACATCAGTTGCTAAATATCAGCTGCCTGTATACAGTGACCTAGAGCTTGCCATTGTATGAATAATAGAGGCTGAAGTGGAAAATCTATTGAAGTGGAAGAAAGGAGCAAATTACATTTTAATTTATCTGTACTTTGAGTAGATATGCTTGAAGAATTTTTGAGCTTTGGATAAAATGGAAATTCATTCACTTATCTACTTTTTTCTACTTCTCTGCATGGTAGCAATCAGATCTATTGAGACTGGTTAAATCTAACAAATAAAAAATGTGTTTGACAAAGACAAATAATGTGTGCTATGTGATAACCTGCAAATAATTATGTCGTCTGAAAAAACAATACTTTTAAAATTCAGGTTAATTACTTAGGATGTTGATGTCTGGTATTATAATAGTCAAATTAATATTTGGGCTTACTAAACACTGCAGTTTTAAATTGTGTAGTAGCACAAACTGATTTTATTTTCCAAGCTGCACTGGGTAGGACTTAAGGAAAATGGAGACACTGACCTGAAAGATTAACTTGGCTCTATGTTGTCAATTTACCATAAAAGAAGCCAGGTCTAGTAGTAGGACAGGGACAGGATCTACAAAGGTCAGCCTTGATCGGGAAAACCTGTAAAAATGTGACAGAAAACTGATGGAAATAAATTGATGGAAATATGTTTTCAAGAGAACTGTAGAGAAAATTTACTGCATCAGCTGGAATATGGCAATACCAAGGTACACATGTACTTATGCAAGACAGGGAACCATGTGGAGCAATATTCTGGATGTGAATGTGAGTGCTGTGCTCTTAAAGGAAGTACATGTTAGAGCCTTGGAACCAGGGGAGACACAGGGGTTGTACTGTGTGCTGTGAAACATGCACATGGATGAGGCTGACAGCACTGAAGTGCAGGGAGCTGGCCAAGAGTTCAGAGCAGAGGTGGGAAAGAGAGAAGGCTACAAACAGAGGCAGGCATGGTCTGACTGCTTCTCCCCATCATTTGGCGTGCAGAGGTGGAGGGGTGTTCTGTGACCGATTTCCGGCACCACCTCTTCAGCAATACTAAGAGATACTGGAAGACAAAAGCAGGTGAGAGAGGTGGGAAGGAAGTAAAGCTGTTACAACAGACCCTTGTAGAAATATTGGATGCCCATAAAAAGATCAGTGTTCAGAAGCCTTTTTAAAATTATTTACACATGTGGCCTTTATGGTTCAGAAAAAAATTCTGAAATTGCCACTGGAACATTGCCATTTGGGAAATGCTCATGCTGTGTGTATGTGTGCACATGCATCTCAAGACAGGTTGGCAAAAAGGGTTTTGATGGGATGAGCATCTCATTCGGTGCCTTACACAGGAAACTAAATTGGTGAGATCACAAGTGTGAACTAACACACAGCATTCAGTTCTGTGCCATAGTTAAAGGGAGGGGAATTAAATAAAATAAATGTGTTTTAATTAAAATTAAGTACTTTGGAGGCTGATGTGTTGACAGTTTTAATAATTTCCAGATGTAATTTAACAGAGAACTTGAGCATGATTTTATTTTTGTTTTGAAACAAAATGCAGACTGTCCACATGAGGCCATGATATTCAAGGGCTGTGCCTGAGACCTCACATCCAGGTCTCACAGAATGGATGAAGACTTGCTTCTGGGATGTTGGCCATGCACAGACCTGGCAAGGGCAGTGCCCAGTAGCCAGCATAAGAGTAAATGATGTCCCACTCTTCTGCACACCCACGCACCCACACATACTGCTCTAAACCAATTGCTCTGGGAGTCTGATGGATCCTCAACACTTTATCAGAACAGGGATAAGCCCTGGTGAGGATGTCTTAACAAACTGTACTGGTTTAGCTTTTAGGAGGGGAATTTCTGTCCCTTGTATCCTGTGATTTTCTGTCAACGAAACACTAAATTTAATAAATGCTTTTAAAAACCCTCCAAAGCAAAGAAATCCACGTTAAAAGACCCTTCCAACATCTAAGCGTGCTACAGGGCATAAGGATCATCTATGAAGTGTTACTTTCGTAAATTAATTCCCAGCTGTCAAAAAAACCTGGATACATAGCTGATGAAAAAAATAGTATACTTAGGCCATAAACCTCAGGGCTGTTATTTACTGAAGTCTGCAAAATAACACATTAAGGAATAAATTTTCAGCAGTTATTGGAGTTGTATAGCTAAATTTCCATAAGCACTTCTGTGAAAATTGCAAGAACATACACAAACAAGCATATAATTGTTTTTCAAATAAGATTGCAATTAATTTAACAGTAATTTAATTTAATTTCAAAGTTTATTTTACTGGAATCAAAACTTATTTTTCTTCCCAAAAGGTCACCTTCCAATAGGCAAATGGGGCTCTTTAAAGGCAAAAAATATCTGGGTGCTTTATGAAACCCTGACTGTGAAACTATCTGAATGACTCAGAGAAAACAGTTAATAAATAGCATCAGGCAATCACTGTGCTTGTGGCCTTGATTGTACAAAATAGTCTTACAAATTTTAATGATCAAAATGATATGACAATATCATTAAACACAATATAATTCCTACATAATTACTGAAACTAGTTGAAGTACTGTCACAAGAAAATTTGTCACTTCACCATGATAAGACTATTTCTTTATGATTTCATCATCTTTCATTTCTGATATGAATCATTTCAGTTTGCTCTGAAAAATGTCTTACTACTTCATGTGTTGTAAGCAATAGCAGATATATCCACATGTATATATAATTTTTCGTAGTTTAATGATTTCACATTGTTAAAAAGAAACTTGTGCTGAAATTCTGACATTTCCAAAGAAATACTTCCCTAGAACTGTATCATAGAAAAGGCTGACATTTGGATTTTTCATTTTAATCATAATAAGAGCAGATTCCAAAATGTCAGATTTCCCTACAGAATGGTAATTCTCTTTTTGACCACCTCTAATATGTCTACCAAAAAATCTGGTAATGGTTCAGTGGGTAATGTCCTGTAATTTCTACTTATTTTGCTGAGCTGCCATGCCAAATTTGTACCTTGTGATTGTTCTCCTGAACTGTTTTGAACCCTCTCTTTCTCCTTGTATTGCATTATTACCATTATTACAGAAAGCCCACAAGGATTTTTTTTTGTGTGTGTGTGTGTGTAGCCTTCCGGACTGGAGCCTTTGTCTGCAGCTACTCTGTCTGAGTCAATTAATGGTGACCAGAGCTATATCTTCTTTGGACACCAAATTCCCTTTTTGGCATGAATAGCACTGCTGGTCAGCGACCTCTGTTAGAAGCCAGGAGCATCATCTTCCCAAGACAGGGGCACCCAGTCACAATCTATTGTTTAAGGTACTCTGCAGGCTTCTACTTGAATAAGCATTGTGGTCCAGGTGGTAACTATTGACTGGTTCATCTCTAGAAGGAAGTGAGGACGGTGAGTGAAATGGCCAACAAATGATGTAAAAGGCAATATAAAAGGTAGACATAAATCTATGATATATGTTCCTGTGATCTTGTTCACCAGGAGCAAAAGCCTGAAAATTAAAAGTCCCTTACGAGAACTAAGCAATAAAGAATAGATGTCAATCTGATATCCAAAGACATGCACTGGTAGACCCTTTGATCTCCCAAACTCCATAGCACCAGTGCATTTCTGTGATGTGCAGAAGATTCCATGTGATCAGAAATTTCCATGTTCAGTTCTCCTGCTGTTTCCCTGTCACACTAAATGTAACTGGTGAACATTGTCAGTGACTCAGAACCTGCCTTGATCTCGTACAACATGAGTCAATAACACCTGAAGAGAGTGAGAGCAGGAGCTTAAAAAGAGGTCGTAAAAGAAAAGACCTTTGAATTACTCACAGCAGTTTTAGATCTCTGTTACAAAAAGATAAGCCATTCTTAATATGCAGAGCACTTCTTTACAGTATTATCTTGATAAAATCTGGATAGCTGGGTACTTGCAGAAATGTTAGTCTTCAATCACTGCTCAATTTGACCTGCTTCTGCGAAATATGTAATTTGGAAGGATATTGAATATCTGTAGAAAATGCTCTCTGTGATCACAGAGCTGTAATGACTCATCATATAATAATGACTTTTTCTGCCCGTGATGGTAGGGTGATTGTACATGGGACCAGAATAAATCATTGGAACTCTCTGAAATACTTAGTACAATAGTTCATTATTTTGGGTGACAGTACCATTTGATCCCATTTTCACATTCAGTAACTTGTATCTTTTTTCAAAGCAAAATGGTAAATTAACTAAAGCAAATTTAAAACAAATATCAAAGAAAAAATATCCCTGGTAATTGAATAATGGAGTCATATGGTGTTGGCCATGAACACACATGATAGTAAACAAAATTTTATTTATATCTGATAAAACATCCCTTGGTGCCACTGGTTATGTGTTTTATACTAGTTGGTTGAAAGGATACTTATAGAATAACATATCTCCTGGAATGCTACCTCATAACTTCTAAAATCAGGCAAAACAACTGGTTAAATTATTATTATGCCTATAGAAATCATAGATGCAGTACTGAAAATAATTACTTGAAAGAGGAGTGATAACTGCCTATTGTACAGCAGAAACTGTTGTAAAACAAATAATTCCAAGACAACAGGACTGAGACCAGCGGTATGAGGTTCGACAAGGCTAAGTGTTGGGTCTTGCCCTTGGGCCGCAACAACCCCATGCAGCAGTACAGGCTGGGGGAGGAGTGGCTGGAAAGCTGCCCAGTGGAAAAGGACCTGGGGATGCTGGTTAGCATCTGGCTGAACATGAGCCCAGATGGCCAAAAATACCAACGGCATCCTCACTTGTATCAGAAACAATGTTGCCAGAAGGAGCAGGAAAGTGATTTTTTCCTCGGTACTTGACACCGGTGAGGCCACGCCTTGAGTTCTCTGTCCAATTCTGGGCTGCTCAATTCAGGAAGTACATCGAGGTGCTGGAGCATGTCCAGAAGAAGGCAGTGAAGCTGGTGAAGGATCCAGAGAATGAGCCATATGAGGAGTGGCTGAGGGAGCTGGGGTTGTTTAGCCTGGAGAAAAAGAGGATCAGGAGAGACTTTATCACTCTCTGCAACTACCTGAAAGGAGGTTTTGGCCAGGCAGGGGGTTGGCCTCTTTTCCCAGGCAACTAATGACAGGATGAGAGGACTTAACCTCAAGCTGCACCTGGCTCCACATCTGACTGCTTGGAGCCCACTAGGGCTAACTGGCATCAGTGTCAATACCAGCCCTGCCAGAGCCAGGCTTGAGGTGCCGCCGTGCTCTGCAGGTTTCTCTAGTGGCTAAACTATTGCACTAGTTTGCCTCTTCTCACCATGTAATCAGTCATTCCTAGCCCTGCACCCTCAGCTGCTTGTGGAGGTGGTGCTATAAGCTGGCCAATGGGACAAAGAGAAACAAACAGAAACTGCTCAATATCCTCAAAATTGGGTTATTATTTTTTAATACCGATGATTTCATTAGTCCGGCTCACAGCATGAATGCACATGCAGAGTTGAATCAGCTTAACTAAGTAGGTAATAAAACGTGTTACGGAGGAATTTTCAAACAGTCAGAAAGAAGATAGGACAGGGGCCTCAGCTAACTAACTTTGCTATTGCACACGGGGAAACATGAAGATCTCCTCTAAGCAAGTCATCTCAGATACAAAATTTGACCTGACTCATCAGAGCTCTTCGCAGAGCAGGCTTACCTTTGACTTCATCATATTTGTGAAAGCTGTGTACTTTGAATCTGATTTTCAAGTCATACCTCTTGAAAAGGGCACTCAGCAATTACTATCTACCTGACAAAAGTTTAGCAAGAACTAAACACAGTTTAGTGCACAGTTATCACTTTCTAATCTCATTAATGCATATAAATATCTCAAAGGTGAGTGCCAAGAGAATGGTGCCAGACTCTTTCCAGTGGTGCTCAGTCACAGGATGAGGAGCAGTGGCCATACACTAACACATGAGAAGTTTCCCCTGAACACGAGGAAGAACTTTACAGTGGCAGAGCACTGGAACAGTCTGCCCAGGCAGATCGTGGATTTGCCCTCTCTGGAGACATTCAAACCCCACCTGGACACGTCCCTGTCCCACCTGCTCCAGGTGACCCTGCCCTGGGAGGAGGGTTGGACTGTGATAAACAGGATTCATCTCCAGAGATTTTTTTTCTATTATTTCAGAAAAACAAGATGTGCAAGTAACTCACCATAGTATTCTAAATATCTTTACATCTGAGTATTTGCCTTTGTAATCTTAATAACATTTCGGTAGCTTTCTCTGTGTATCTGTGTGGGTGGAGGGTGGGGGAACGGGTATTATATTATTGTCATCAAGATGGGGCCCAACATCTCCTTAGTTTCTGTGACTCTTTGCCATGCTATCCAAGGATCAGTTTTCTTCTTCTGTGTTATATCTATGAATATTTATTTTAAAATCTAAAATCTCATGGATACACCTTTTTCAGTTATTATGCTCAGTACATTCTTGGGTTGTAGGGGCAAATTGCTAATACCACTACAATAATTTCAAAAATAACTTTAAAATAAACCAAAATTTTCCTCCTGTCACAGTATGTTTTATTAAAAAAGACAACGAGAGGAATTATGTTGTATTAAGTAAATAGAATAAAATGATATATTACATTCTGTATAATCTGTTGTACAATTATAAATTCAGCAACAAAGACTTACAGATAAAAAATTGCATTAAAAAACCCCAAGCCTTTTCTGGTGTTATTTCTCTAAGCTACTTTCTTTTTAAATTACTTACTACATGCAGAAAATTCTTACAATTTTTCCTCCGATTCTTTACTAAGTATCCTCATTTCAGGATCGCTTTACTCTCTGTGTAAGTTTGGAAACATGACATTATTATATTATGCACAGAGTGGAACAGTGATAGTATTTGATTCCACTCCCAAAAGAGCTACAAAAAATTGCATCAATGTCTCTTCGTATAAACGTACACAGCAACAAAGATACAAGCTTGGACTCAGGAAGTCCCTAAGCTTTAAATTGTTGAAAATGTGGACTGTGCACTGGAATAGTCATTTGCTTATGATATTTTCATACTTACTTTGCAAAAGCAGCCATCATTTGTCTGTTATTAAAAATTTGGGCTGACCAGATTTTTAGTCTGTCCCAGCATGGTTGTTGTTTTATTTTGGTAAGTGCGTTGTATTGCCATATACTGTCATCTTCTTTTTCAGGGCAAGGCAGTAGAAGTAGAATTATTTGATTCTTACAAGATTAACAGTGAAGTCTGTTTCTCTGAAACATGTGTCCTTAAAAGTGATTGCTATGTTAGAACATTAGCGTGTTTTCTTTATTATGATATAAGTGCAATTAACTTGTGTACCATACTAACAGTAGCACCAGTGGACAAATATAAACTTAAGTACAAATGAAAAAACTCTCAGAAGCACCTATATTCTAATTTATCCTGAATTTTCTTTCAGCTGATGTAAATTTTAAAGGCAATAAAACATAAAACAGGAATACAAACAAGTGCACTGATGACATGTAGCTAGGAGGAGTACCCCGGAATGCAATGAGACCTTCAGGAAGACCTTGACAGGTTGGAGAGATGGGCAGAGAAGAAACATCTGAAATTCAACGAAGGCCAATGCAGGGTCCTGCACCTGAGGAAAAATAACCCCATGCACCAGCACAGGCTGGAGGCTGACCTGCTAGAAAGCAGCTCTGTGGAGAAGGACCTGGGGGTCCTGTGGACAACAAGCTGTCCCTGAGCCAGCAGTGTGTTCTGGGGGCCAGGAAGGCCAGTGGTGTTCTGGGGAGCGTTAGGAAGAGCATTGGCAGCAGGACAAGGGTGGGGATCCTGCCCTCCACTCAGCCCTGGTGAGGCCACATCTGGAGTGCTGTGTCCACTTCTGGGCTCCTGGAGCAGGTCCAGTGGAGGGTGACAAAGATGAGTAAGGGGCTGGAGCATCTCTCTTATAAGGAAAGGCTGAGGGCACTGGGTGTGTTCAGCCTCAGGAAGAAACAGCTGAGGGAGTACTTCATCAATGCCTATCAGTGTCTGAAGGGAGGGTGTCAAAAGGATGGAGCCAGGCTTTTATTGGTGGTGCCAGGCAGTGGGACAAGAGGCAATGGGCAGAAACTGATGCGCAGAAAGTTCCACATGAATATGAAGAAGAATTTCTTTACTGTGCAGGTGACAGAGCACTGGAACAAGTTGCCCAGAGAGGCTGTTAGAGATATCTCGCCGTAGATATTCAAGAACCATCCAGACACAATCCATTTGCTCGGGGATGACCCTGCTTGAGCAGGGAGGTTGGACCAGATGATCCACTGTGGTCTCTCAGAACTTCTATTCTGCAATTCTGTGGAGTTCAGTGCTTCACACAATGGAGGAGTTTGAGATCCTCTGCAGACAGCAATGCATTGTGCAGTATATATATACGACACAGAGATAGATTATATGTTCTATATATATATAATATATATAATATATGTATAGATTATATATTGTTTACAGGTAATTCTTTTAAATACCTGCAAATAAATGATTAAGCCACTAATTGGGCCTAATGGCTGAGATAAGACAGTGCGATGGAGAAAAATCACTGGACACTATGTGAGAAACCACTGGATGTGGCAGTGGCACGGCAAAGAGCTAAAAAACATACAGGTAGTGTATGGGGCTGGCTGTGTCAGCAGGTGTTTAAGGAAGAATTATGGGAAAGATGGCAAACTTCCCAGACAAGGGGGATCCAGTGATATTCTAGGGATTAAAATCCTCAAAGGTCAGCAATGCCTAGTGCAAAGGTTCGAGCGCTAACACGTAAGGCAGGGAGTGCCTAGGTAAAGGCATACTGAAACTGGGACTAATGGTGGTAAAGCATGTATCAGCAGGTTGTTCCTTTTGGACTGGGGGTGGAAAAAGCAAAGTACAAAGGTGGTGAAAAAGAGGGTCAAAACCCAGAAAAGCAGAAAACAATGTTTTCATGTCACGCAATTGTTACTGCTTTCAGGGCCGCATGAATGTTGAACCTATTTCTGCAGTCAGGAGGATGGGAATGGTGCCCCTGGCTTGCAAGGTTAAAACCTGGACTTGATGGATCATGGGATCTGATATCACTGCATCAGAGCTTATTTGAGCCTGGCGGCATCAGTATCTTTCCGATAATTGCCTAATAGAAGCAATTGGTAAAGTATACAACCTCTTTGGAGCCAGTGGGAAGTAGAAAGTGGAGGCAACAATGTCTGTTTCCACCTGCTAAATAAATGACCTTGCTAAATTACCTTTTTATTTACCACTTGCTTAATGATGCCTTCAGTTCATTTTTCTAGCATTGCTTTCCACAGAAATTCATTACAGTAAATAATGTTGTGAGTTTTTTCCAGGTTCTAAGTTATAGCTCAGGTCGCTTTCTAAAATTCACATCTCATAAATTAAAGTCAGATAAAATAGTTCTATCATATATCCACAATTTTCATATGCACCCAGAAAAGTATCATATTCAATAGTTTTTGGAAAGGTTCTCAAAATTAAGACTTTTAGTATCATGTGCTTGCATATAGTGATGTGAATAAGTATAGATTTGTCTGTGTATTCCAGGTTATATTACCTTAAAATAATCTACAATCCAATCCTTTCCCTGTTCTCAAATTAAGAAAGAGAGAAGCATCTGCATTTCCCCACCGCTGTCTGAACTCTAGCTATTTTCTTGATTCATCATTCCCATAACAAAATCAGTGCTTCAAACTTCCAGAGTTCAAAAGCTACATGGAAACCACCACTTGAAAGATTACTAAAATATAAGCATACCTCTACTCAGTATTTGCTGCTTTATGTCAATTAACAAATAAAGATTAAAGGCATTTCCATAGGAGAGTAGAGTAGGCTCATAGCCTTGTGCTACTGAATAGTCAGATTCTAAATTGCATGAGTACACGTGAATGCCTTTTTCCACAGGCTTTTCATCTCTGATTTAGTTGAAAAGGCTCAGAGAAAGTTTGTTATGCGTGTAAATTGTGATGGTAGTGATAGAATATCGGTGACATTTTTATGCTGAGCATGGCAGTGATTTTTCCACTGACCAGCTGCAAGGCATTTTTTTCTCTGGGCACTGCAGAGTGCCTGCAAAGCACAGCTGATAGGCTTTTCAGCTCCATCTGGGATCTGTTCTGATACTATTTTATTTGCCACACTTTAGGGGCTTTTCACAGCAAAACTATGGCCCAAAATGGTCTTACTGGTGTTCCTTGCCTCTTCTTAAGGTTCTATTTCTTCTGTCCCCGCCTTCACTCTTTACCAGAGAAACTCTTGACATCCTTTTTGTAGAGTTGCTCTTTTCATGCCAACAGAGCAAATAGACTTGGCGGGTAGTTCGGCAATAATTGATCCTATCCAAACAGTAATTGAATTTTGTTTCCTGTCATAATGGAAGAGCCAACACCATGCTGCCTGTTCTGTGATGGGCACCAAATTATAGTACTCATTACTTTGCTCATGCTACTGTCCATATATCTGGATACGAAACTCTACAATTTACATAGGTTGGAAGGGGAGAGAGAAGGAAAAGACTGAAAGTACAGTGTGGCTCAGTGCAGTCACCGTAAAGACTGGAGCTGTCACATCCTCTCCCAAGAAAATACATTGTGCTTTGGTTTCAGACAAGTATTTTTTGTTCATTTCACATTATCAACTCCACAGTTTTCAGGGCAATAATTTCAGATTACTATCTGGGGAACCTATCTGCAATATTTATCTATCAGTGGGCCAGATAATCCACTTTGGCAACTGTATCAAACACCAGCTGGGGCTTGGGCTCAGTTTTCCTCAATCACGAACAGCGTAATTGGCTGCGTATGTAACACGAGATATTTTTGTGTCTGTTACAATGCAACACTTGCCACCAAGATTTTGAAGTTTTATATACTGACACTTCTTTCAGATGTGAATAAGAATAAAGAAAGGAGTCTGGCAATCCTGTTTCCCCCCCCAGGTCTCTAAATTATACTTAATCTCTGCTAGGTGTGTTAATTGTTTTAATAAGTTAACAGGAACCACCAGAGACACAGATAGAGGGAGGAGAAGAGATTGAAGTCAGCTTACACATTCATGTGCCGTTAAGTAGATGTGAGCAGGCCCTCTCAACACTGGTGGGTGAGAACAGAGCAGCTTGAAGAGAGGAAGAGCACGTGCTGAGACAAAAGGTGAAAATCTCTCAAATGCTGACAGATTGAAAACTTGTCATCCTGTGGTATCTTCAAGAAATGAGAGACACAGAGCATGTGTAAGGCCCCCAGGCCATGCCAGTGCCACCGAGGGGCTGTGCAGTCAGTCTCCATCCAAGGTGCACCCTCAGAGACACCAGCTCTGCATGTGCTGCTGAGGGAATGCAGGGCATGTTACCTGTGAGGGACCCTGTGCTTATCACTCCATCTCTCCTCTCCATTGCAGGTGCTAGAAAAGGTATCAGGAGAAGATAACCGATATTGCAGAAACCCTGAAAGCATAGATATACTCAAACTTAGTAAATATGAATACTTTCCGTAATTTAATGCAAACATATCAGTGAATCTAATCAGGAATGGAAAAATGGTACACTGCAAAATGGCTAATATTTTCTGGTTCTCAATGCATTTCAGTTAGATAAGTAAGGCATTACTAACAATTAAGTTGGTTTTCTGTTAAATGTGTCCAAAAATACCTTGGACCTGGATTTACAAATGAAGCTCTGGCTAATTTCAGAATGATTTATCCATCTCAATACCTCTGAGGAACTGGGCTTGAATGCTTGTTCAGATTGAATATAATAAAAACAGAGAAAAAATAAAATTAGTTATTTTTTCATCCTCTTAAAGACCATTCTAATTATGGAAGATTGAAAAGGGTTTTAATTCTAATTTAGGAAAAACAGACTTGTCAATAAGGAATGGCTATCTCTACTTAGCAGTGCAATTTTTCTTGCTTTTCTGTACTTTTTTGTAATATTTTAATTTTCTCTCTTTACAAGATTATACTCAAAAGTTTTCTGAGAGGTAGAGAAGTGCATTGTCACTATTTTAAACATGAGGAAGTGAGGAGTATAGAAACAAAGAGGCAGATTAAGTATTTTAGCTGCAATATTTTAACACCTGCCTTTATGATACAGAGCTAGTTTTTCATTCGCAGCACTATGCTCAGCATCTTAGTTGCCTGTCTGCAGTTAGATTGGCACTGAACACCTTTGACATTTGTATGTTGAACAGAAAAAACACTTGAAGTGGCTAGTAGAAACACTAAAATTAGATTTTAATGTTCGCAACTTAGCTGGCCCTAGCTAGTTAAACATCCTATGGCAGTCACTGGAGGGAAATGGGAACTTACAAAATGTGTTTCACTGGACCAAAGAAGATGTCTTCTCTCTGTTTCTTGCTAGTCATTGTAAAGGGGCCTGAGAATGACTAGCTCAGATGTGGACAACTATTTTGTAAATACCAGGGTGAAGCCTGTCAAAGTCCACACCAGTTATGCTGGGTTGCTCAGCTTATCAGAGTTTGAACTGATGGGTCTGCAGGGAAAGATAGACAGAGTTTGGGCACTTGCACTGTTTTATGCATTTACCCCAACGGAAAATCCTAAAGCACAAAGAGCATGTAGCTGAAGATGTTTTATGACTCGATTTCCTCAGTTTTTTGCTAAATGGCAAGTTTGAGGCTGCATATTTTCTACAATAGTTGAAGAAGACACTGTCAGTTAAACATAATATAATCCCCTGCAATGTTGGATTAGGTCCCCTGTGACGCCTTAGTCTTGGTTTCAGTCTCCTCTGAGCAATTGGCTGGGATTTTCTTCCTTCATCTTGGCTCTGGGCCTCTGTTCATAAAGGGTCAAAAAACGGTTTCTTAAGTCTTTTGTGGACTGAGTCACTGACTCAAGAGATGCAGATCTCATCTGTGTTTTACCTGCTCATCAGCCATGACATACGTTTCTGGCTATCTGGAGAGATTGGCATGGTGGCTGTTCAAGCAGATCACAGCAGCCACTGACACACAACCTAAACTTGATTTGCTTGGCAGGACAAATAAAGCCTGTGGCCAGTGATGCTTGCCCTGCAAACACAGACCTCACACAAATCACAGCTCAACCCTGCTCATCCAGCCAATTCAGATGACTCCTGGGAACGGAAAGCTCACCCTGATCATTGCTGACAGCTCAGCTCCTACATCTGGCAATTCCTCTCCTCAGCCTGCAGCTTCCATATGGTGTTGCAGATCTGAGCATTGTGTTCCTCCTGCGGGGGGGGCCTATTTATTGCTTTCTGAATTAGGTGTTGCCTTATTATCCAGCTCCTAATGGATTTAGGTAGCCAGTTCAAGCTGGGGACATGCAATGAGCTCTCCTTTGTCCATGCAGGTAGGTTTTTGGTTGCTGTTGCAGGGATTCACTCAGAGCCTGGGTGATGGTTGCAGTTTGTCAGACAAAAAAAAAAGGTGGGTGCATCATTAGTGAATTTTTTGAGTGTTATGCTTTAACAATTTAGCATAGTCTGTTCACTACATCTGTATAGGTAGAATGGTACAGAGTGATTGGCATAACAATAAAAGAATAATTTCTAGATTTCCTCTCTGACTGCACAGCATTATAAACCCTGTTTTATATATCAGAATCCTGAAAGTCTTCCCGTGAATATTCCATCCAATATAAGGTATTTTTTCAGGCTTTGAATAGAAAACATACATAGATCCACAAAGAACTTCTGAACTGCAGCAAACTTCATAGCTGGAATATTAATGAAAAGCAGGGTTGATAAGGATATGAAACTATGTGGATTAATTTTAAAAATCAATTAACATTCAGAGATAGTATCTTGCAATACATAATGAACATTACTCCTGACTTTGTAATCGTTCCCATGCTCCTTTTTGCCATGCAAATTGACATAATATGGTATTATATTTATGTTTACAAAAATTCTCTTGATTTTGATTTACAATTAATATTTCTTTCCTAGACGCAGTGGTTTTCTTGAAATATAAAAAGGCATATTAATGAATATCATGAAGCAGTAGGATGCCACAACATTTTGGAATCTAGGCAACCTTTTCTTGAATCCTAATTAAACTCCCTAATACTAATGTAGATTTAAAAAAAAAGGAATTGTATCAGATCTATAAAAGGTGATGCTGAGAAATATATATAAAACTCAAGAGTGCAATTCTACTTTAACCAAACACATCTTTACCTCTTTTAAGCTCACAAGTAAGCCTTAAGTTTAGAAAAAGTTTTCAGAGATAAGAAGTTGTGAACAGAAATCCCTGCAAGGCCTGGCTTGTAATTTACCTGTGGAAACAATGACACTGTTGTTGCAAGGGCGGCACTGAAACTGTCATTCTGGGAGAAGCTTCTCTGTGTTAATGGAAAATGCATTTTAAGTGCAGATGGATAATAATGACATGATCTCTTTCTATGTGATAGGTATAGAGGCAGTTATCACTGCGTATGCTCTTCTCCATGAGTGCACGTGCTTGCATATTTACATAAAAGCAATCATTAAATTGGTGGCTTGCTGGTTTTGTTCCTCTCTTTTTCTTCTTATAGAAAGAGGTGATATCCCGCTTGGATGTTGGCAGTATAAAGGATGCATACAAGCATACTTTAGGAGGGTTAATTTTAATTTTTGACAGTTTGATTTAGCTTCAGTTTTTCCTATCACAAATGAAGCAATATAACATTTATTTCTTGTGCCTCCCTGCACACACTATATATTAATAGATTTATTTTAGTCCAGCTTCACTTCAGATAGCCTTTTTTTAAATATATGTTATTACTATAGAATGGTTAAAGTACTTTTTTTAATGGAAGATTGGCTAAGTGTGAAAATTATAGTTTCTCATACACGTTGCAAGAGATCTAGACAGAACAGAAACAGATCTAGATCAGGAACAGAAACTCCTGTCATATGGTATGATAAAGCCTAATTGCTCATGCCATGTTGAGTAATACTTTTTTTGTGAATTCTTGAGAGGAAGCCGGTGTATATATGGATAATAAAGATCTTTCAAAAGCGTTGAAAATAAGGGTGGAACACCCAGTGGTTCACACAGCAGCCATTCTTGTCAGTTTCTGAGGAAAGCAGTCATTATCTGGTTTCTTGTTCTAAACCAGTTCCTGTAGAAAAACAGCCATGGAAGAAAGGAAAATGCATCTGTGCCAAAGAGGAAGGATAAGAAACGTTCTGCATTAGGTATTTCATGTTTCCTCTACTTCCACCAGTAGAAGTAACCATCTTCGGCAGTGGTGACTGAGGAAATCCCAATCACATTTACAAGTATTTATGTGGAAATGCTGAAGTCTGCAATACACTAAGTCTTAAAAGAAAACAGAAATTACATTTTCCTGGAGGACTGCAGTAAACTCAGACTTATTATCTAAAACAGTGCATCAAACACCAGAAACATCTTATTTGTCTTTTTGGAAATCAAAAGCAAAATCTGCTCTCATTTTTGAAAACAAAACAGGGCAATGTGACACAGAGCTTTGTTTTCTGGATTCTTTGGAGTGAAAAAACTTGAGAAAGAAAATTATTTTCACTACCTAAGATTTATAGATGGGTAGGATTTAAACCATGCCAGTGTTCTTGGCATTGTGTTGTGTTAGCTGGACTCCTGTATAGAAGATATAGGTCTTTAACAACCTTGTTCTGAGAAACAGAAATCACATATGGACCCTGTATGCTCCACTGCAACATTGAGATCCTAGAACTTCAGGGCTGGTCTCTGAGCATTAAAACATCGACATATATTTGGACACCTGGGATTATAAGGGCATAAACTGAAGGACTAGAAGAGAAGAATGGGACAGGCTGCAAAAACATAGTTGAAGGTCAACAGAGAGAATTAATATAAGGAAAAAGATAAAAGCAAACAAATGAGGGCCGCTTTTCTTGAAAGAAGAAGAATCAACCTCTTGCATTCCTAATAGCTATGAAAATGTGTAGGCTTGGAGGACTGAGTGTGAAATGTCTCTAGTTTGCCATTAGGAAAGCAATTTTCTTTATTTTTTTCTTTTTGCTCTTTTTCAGTGGGCTGTGGTACACGTCACCTGTGTTTCTGTTTGGTTAATTTGTTTTTCCCCTCATGAGTATCTGTTCTCCAAAATTTTGGCTACTGAGTAACTCCAGTACCTCTTAGCACATAATATGGGCTAAGACACTTGGCTGCTGTCTCCCTTTCCAAGTGAACTTAGGCTGCATCAGCATTTCTGCTCCCCCATCAGTTATGTTGAGATTGCAAGGAGAATGGAAATTGAAGGTGGGAGCACCTCTAGTTCATATTATGAATTTCCAATGTGCCTGGGGAGGTGGCATTAGGAAGAGAGAGGGGAACATAAAAAAATCAGAAAGTCTTTAAGAGAAAATGTGGTCTCATGCCTAAAAGTAAGAACTGGCTTTTCCATAGGAGCAAAGTCTTCGAGATTTCAGTCCTTGGGAGCTGGGAAATCCGGGAAGGGGTTTGGTACAGCTGCCAACACTGGCAAGAAGGTGGGTCCTGGCCATTTGCCTGTGTTTTGCAGATGTCCAGAAATCTGCTGCATTTCTGCTAACCGTGATGATCTGCTAAGTGGAGGTGCGAGCAGAAATATAAAGGAGTTGATGATTGCTGGAACAAGCGAGAGTGTCCAAAGAATTGCCTCCGTTTGGGACCCAAAAGGAGATGGAAATGATGTACACAATATGTGAAAGGCTAAGTTGAAATTTTTCTGATACTGCCAAGTATCTATTTAGTCTGTAGAGATCCTCTCCTGTGCAAGGTTATGGGCTAACATCCTCCTCAAGCAGGGCACAGTCATGCACTGGCAGTGCAGGACATCAAACCAAACAGAGCCTATTGCACTTGTAGAAGAACTTGCTGACTTATTTTTTCTGCAGCAAAATTGCTGCAGTGTTTTAGGTGTTCTTTCAGATGTCCTTTCTGTAAACTTCAGATAGATTTTTTTCACTTTCAGATCAAAGTTTCAAGCTTCATTAACTTTTTTTTTTGAGATCTGAGACAAAGGCAAGAGATCTATATTCTTTTATAATACAGTTGCTAATGCATTTTTATAATTTTATTTTCTGCTGGGTTTTTGTTATTTAAAAAAGAAAATCAGCAATGTTCATAATATATATCTTGTAGTCTCACTTATGAGTATCAGCTTTCAGCTACTGCTGCATCTCTCAGACAACACCTGGACTTCACATTATTTTGAGTGAAGGAGCAGGGAAACATTGGAGTCCATAATAACAAAGTCCAAAATTAAAGATATCACAGAAATTTTTTATGTATGCAGTCCATTATATTATTTAACAAACTAAAAAAAAAAAATGTGGATGTAAATATGTACAGGTGACCTCAGGTTACACTTCAATGAAATACTTGTTGAAAAAGATTTCTGGAAATACTTCTATTGAAATACTTCAGCAAGTGGCAGATGGCAAGACCCAGTAACTTTAAAGTCTTGAAGGACTTAATCATGTTGCATTGTGAGGCACATTGAAACTTGAAAAAGTTTTGTGTTTCATTTTTTTGTACAGTATGTCATGGGCCACTCTCCATTCCCAATTTCCACTCTTATCCTAAGAGGTGTTCTTTGATCACATCATGTCCGAATATGTTATTATATACATATAGTTTGTCTCTTTTTATCTACTTAAAATTATTTACAAAAGGTTAAATTATTTATCAAAACAAATTATTGTTTTCATATTTCAGTAAAAGCACACACTATGGTAAGTGGATCCATTAGGAGGAAGATGAAAAATCCTTTTTTAATATAATTCCACATGAATTCAGCCAGATTCATCAGACAGAGTCAAAGATGTTTTACATCTCCCAGCTACAGGGCAAAGTCTAAAACTGTGCAGTCCTTCCTAGCCTGTCACGCAAGATTCAGTTTAGGATTATGCTATCCTTCTGAGAACTACAAATATTTTCTTCTCCTTTAATTCATGCATATTTTTGTATTTTTGGCTTCAGTCTTTGCAAAAAAAACCCAAAAAACCTTAAGAATGTGTTTGTATTCCACTGAATCTATTAGACTTTGGCACCGATTTGAATGATTGTAAAGAGAGGCATCCAACTGGGAACATTTTATGCCTATTTAGAAGGCAGTTTCACACTGTTAGAACAGTGATCATTAAGGGACCTAAGCAAGGCAGCACACAATGCTCCTAAGCTTGGCATGAAATAACAGGACAGTCAACATTTAAATCCTAGCAAGTCCCTTACAGGCATTTACCCTTATAATCTTTGATTCCAATTGTATGATAATTATGATAAGTACTCCCTGCAGTGTAGGCACATTAAATGCATGCAAAGATAAGTTTCAAAACAGAATTATCAGTATAAAACAGAGAACAATAAAGGGGCAATGAGTCAAGACTGGGAAATCTAGGCATGTGTTGATTTAGAAGCTAGAATTTCCTCCACCTGGGAGTGAAAATTTGTAACATCTGTATTCAAAAGCAACAGACAGAAGCATAAAAAAATAGCATAAAAAGCATAAAAAAGATACTTTCGAATGCCTGGGAGGCTTCAGGAAATTAATTTTGAGAAATTGTCTAGCACCAATAAAATGTATTAATTTTATACCCTTTTATTTAATAATTCATGTAATTGATCAATATAGGGTGATACTGGTTCGCTCTTGTCTAGTTACCTAATGCTGAGAGTGACTAGTAATGGAAAATTATGGAGAGAATGTAAGATACATGATTTCTACAAAATGAACCTTTCCCTTGTGCTCTTCTGCTTAGCATTAACCAGAAATCTCTCTCCTACTTTACTGAAAATCTGGGTCTCGTGTAAGCCTCATTATCCCTTAAGGCTCACCCCTCCTAGCCAGTAGAAATGTACATTTCCTGGGAGAATTTTATAGAAAAGCAAAACCCCTCCAGTTTGCATGTGCTTCCACTTAAAAGTTATTGTCTGATTTCCTATATTTTCCTCTGTCTTTATTAATTGCTGTGTTAAGTCTTCTCATGAAAAGTATTTTTGAAGGACTTTTGCTTTTCCTTGTTATCACAAAAGGATTAGTCTGCCACTGCCTGTGCTAACAAGTTGCTTTCCGTCTACGGACAATTATATACAGCCAGCACTTTAAAAGTTTATCTCTTAAAAAGAAATGTTTGTCTTCATTTGACAAAACTGGAGTTGCTTGTTGCTTCTTAAAAATGCCGTAAAGCCTAAAATCTGCCACGCAGAGATTTACTGGCTGAGCAGGGGGAGAGGAGATGTAGCCATGCCCATTTTTACTGATTACATGCTCGTCTTGCCTGACCTGCTAGCTGAGCAGTTCCCTCGTGCCACCAGTACTTTTTTGCCCACAGCAGTGAGGGTGCCAGGTAGGCTTTCTGTCTACAGTGAGCGCAGCTATTTGCACTGTGGCTCCCACTCTCTGCAAAACACACTTTCTTTTGGGGGCAGAGGATGAAATCAGGATTTAATTAAGACTGGCAAAAGCAGTCGTACAGTATCAGAGGCCTTTTAATGACCTAATCATAATCTCTACCTTTAATATGACTAATATTTGGTCTTAGTTTCAGTTTTTTGGGGTTTTTTTGTTCCTATTGCTATTACCATTAGGTTGTTTCAGAAGAAAACCTTTTATCTCTGACGTTTAGAGTCTTTTGAATTGCATATAGTCATTCTGTTCTCAGCTTTCTTCCATGTTTTCTAATTTACATGGTGATCACAGTCTTTAATATGTATAACATATTTTATGTATCTCCATATTTGGCTAAGTTAAAAAAAATCCATTACTTTCCTTGCCTCATCGGGCTTTTTGGCCCCTTGGTCATCCTAATAACTATGTGCTTCTTCTGGCTTGGATTTCTCCTTCTGAAGAATTTTACATAAGTTTCATTGAGACAGCTGATATCCCTTAGCTGTTGCATAGGTGTAATTGCTGGGTTGCAGAATAGACATCAGAAAGGAATGCAAAAAGAGAGAGATGAGAGACTTCCTCCAAACACTACCTTTTCAAATCTTCTGGTAGTGCTAGAGGGAAAAAATGGGCAAGTGTCTGCAAGATTCGATCTTTATGAATTCACCTAGCCAGTCCACACCCTCCTCTCTTCTTTAAGATCATTTGGATGTTAAAAGAAGCAAAATGGCAATATGGGCTCTGTGCAATGTCTTTCATATAGATCAAGGAACCTATGTGGAAAAATTCTTCTGGAACACAAGTCTCTGTCATAGTGTTTGCAGTAGCAGGACCTAGTTTAAGTTCAATCCTGTAAAAACTAGTACTACAAGCAAATCCCTCAATTTTGCACTTTATTATGGAGTTTGATGCTGACCATTCCTAAGCTTTGAAAAAAAAAAAGCCTTTTGTTGTTGAAACACACCAGCCTTTCCACTCCATTGAGAAAGACTGCAAAAGAATACCAATAATTTTCATTGTTTCTGTTCTCCAATTAAAGATTTTAGACACAGTTCAGTCCTTTTTGTTTTGAAGACTTTATTTCTTTCATTAATTTAATGTTACCGTACTATTCACCAGTATTTCTACACCAATAGATTTAACAAAAGGGGTTCTAACCTTTTCTTTCTCTAAAAGCTCAACATCTTGATCACATACTTGTGTTCAGCAAAAAGCAATAGAACATTTTCTCTATCTTAAATGCATCTCTAATTTAGATGCAAAATTTAAGATTCAAGGCACAAAGATCTTTAGGTCTAACCAAGAATTTACTATGATGATGTGTGAATACAGCTTGCTGTGAAGAAGTTAGTACAAGAACTGAGAAGTTTGAGCATCTTTTCCATTAAAATTATTGCATTATCTCAGTATTGTACAGACCCAACAAAGGAAGTTACTCAGCAATTCTAAGGAAGGAGAGCCATGATCCAGCCCTTTACTAAGTTCCTGCATAAAACTTGTCTGTAAAGTTCTGTCAAATTGCCTACTTTTTTCTTTTATTCCTTTGGCAGAAGCACATTAACTGAAAACCAAAGTAGGAATATTGCCAGCAAATCTTTTAAGGTGAAATGAGCTTGGGACTTAAAGCTAAAAGTATTAGAAGTGTGGGGCTTAATGCAAATTATACACATTAGTTTGAATGCCTGATGAACCACAAAATGTTTTACATAATGATTTTGTTACACCTGTACCATTTAATTACCACTTTCTTACCAATATTCTGCTCAGGGTATACGTTTAGCTGCTTGCCAGACAAGGTCCTTCAATACAGAAAGACTTTAAGACAAGAATTTCCAGATGTGCCCAAGGGAACTAGACATCTGGCTTCGAATGATCATGAATCTTAAAGAACTAAAATGTTTCTGTAAAGGATTGCCAAATCCACTTTCATTTTTATTCTAGTAGTGCTTAGAAACCTCACTTGTGCTGGCTGTTAAGCTGGCTGTTTTATGTTATCATCATAAAAATGGTACTAAAAAGCCTTAACTACAACTGCTATTAATTTTTTTTTTAATAAAGAAGTATATGACAAGACTGTACCTCTAGTTCTGAAGTAGTTTAATCTCCTGGGTAAGAGTGGGTATCTCATGAATGCTTTTTGAACCACAACTGGTTGTGCATGCAAGACAGAGCAAGACAAAGGCTATACTATGGCAGGGAGAGACTAATGGAGGAGGTGAAGGAGAAAGTGGTAGGAAAGCAGTGAAAGGAAATTAATTTTCTGATTCAGTGTCCAAGAGAAAACTGTTGCTTTCATTTGTTGGTTGCAGCTGTGGAGGGAGCATAGGATACCACAGGAGACCTGAACACTCCTGCTTCTCCTGCTAGTTCCAGCTACTGTTGGAGAACACCTCCAGCTCCTAAATGCTGGCTTCTGCCTCTTCATGCATGTTTCTGGAGGGAAACTTGAAGGGGGAATTTTTCTCTTTTGTTACCTTACTGTCTTTGGAAGAGGAAGCTGTTTAACCCCTGGGAGTCAATTTACACCAGAAGAAATTATCATTTCATACAGGTCATGTTAATTGTTTTAGTATGGTTTATGAATTATTAAATAAAGATCTTGCAATTCAGAAGACAGGAACCAGAGACAGAAAGTATTAATGCTCGTTGTGAGTTCTACATTTTGGGGGAGATGTTGTCTTCTATTACTCCAATATGTATTTTCAATTAAGAACAAAATTTTAATTATTTCTCTTAAAGGTATTTGTAGTCTGAAATATATTATGTAAAGTTAATTTTGTAGTTGTCAAGAAAGTGCCCATGAAAAACTAGCATTTTCAAATGAACTTAGATAAAATTGTGTGATGTAGAAGCAATTTATACTTTTTAATAACTGCATTGTTCTTGTAGAAAGAGATTGTCATATTCCCTGACAGCCAATTTTCTAGTGATGAATTGTCTAAAACCCATTCTTTCTGATATTTTTAGTAAGTAGATGAGCAAGTAGTAAGCTAATTTTTCTGTTTTTCTTTACAGATCAAAGCATTCTTTTAATTATATTTCACACCAGTGTTACAGATAAGAATATGACTGCAAGAAACAGTAGCCATGTTACACTGTTAGAACAGTAAGTCTGTCTCTTTTTGTTTAGAGTGATAGCTCTCTATTTTTTTAATTCTGCTATTTTTTCATCCAAGGCATGGACTAGTGACCAGGGAAATCAGTGAGAAAATCCCTACCAGTTTCACAGATTTTGTAGCAAAACATAATGCCAAAACTTTTTTTCCTACATGTAAATAATTTGGGGTATTTGTTAATTTTCAAATACTTTTTGTTCCACTCTGCCCATAGGATAAAGCATCTATAAAAGCCTTGCTACAGGGAAGTGGTTTCTTTTAGAAAAAAATCCTAATCTGTGGACCTCATCTCACTGTCTACCGATGTATTCTGTTCATGTTAACTCCTTTTCCAGTAATGTCCTGTTAAGTAAAGTAATTGCAAAAATTATACAGGAGTAAGAAGTATATAGGACACTGACTTGTGTCCTGAATGAGACAAATTTAAATTGTAAAGGGAAAGCTTATATTGAAATATTTTTCTATCAGTTTCTGCTAAAGGTAAAACAATTACGAATGCACGAAACCAAATACAATCCTTGCCTGTAGAAAGTATTGAATGTCCTTTTCTCAGCAACTGCATACTTGCTGAGCTGTGGAGGGCTGAAGCATAAATCATCTCCGTAACTCTCCTTGGAATACTTAGGTTAATTGTGCACCAGTTGGTGTGACAGTCACCTTCTGAGCAGCACAGAACATAATTTCCTTTTCTTCCAGGCTCTTCTGGGCAAGATGGGAAGCCCCTTCTTACCTTCCTGCTTCAGGTGGTGTGATGAAAGTAATCTGTATGCCACGGGGCAAAAAAGAGAGAATGTGGGTGGGTAGCAAACCTGACTCCATTACCTGCTACTTTTGAAACATATTATCACTTTCTGGTTGTCTTGGGCAGTTTTGAACAGTACAGCCCTGGAAGGGTGGAAACAATTGCCAGTTTGGGAGGTGGAGCAGTAACTGGGAAGTGAGTATGATGACTGAGTGTCCCCTCAGGATGTAATAAAAGAGAATCTGCGAGGTTCTCAGGCTCATAGCATGAATGTAGTGGTTTGGGGGTTGTAGGAGTCCCACATTTATCCCAAATTTTTCCTTTTGGCTCTGGCCAATGTGACTTCGGACTAGCCTGAGCAAAACTGTGATTACATAGGAAATGAGTAATAGAGATTCTGGCCCCTTTTTTATTTCTCCTCTGTCAGTGAAATGTGATATCACTTAATAAAATGACACCTGTGTTGAAAAATGAGGCAATCTACCTGATTAGAGTTTGGACAGCTACATTTAGCATATCATAGTATAGAAAACCATATGCATCTACGGAATGGTAACATTAGAGTTCTGTTTGTAGACATTATAGCACAGTATTAAGTGCATTTCTTTAAACTAGCAGACTGTCTACATGCCTAAAATTTTTATAAGGGAGATGTTGAGAAAATTCAACCAACTTCATCTCACAATATGCAGATATTGTAATATCTATGTGCAGGCTACTAGATCATACATTCTGATTTACAGCCAAGACATAAGACCTTGAATTTCGGTGTCATCCAAAAGCCTGACAACAACACATATCTCTGTCTCATGAACCCATCAAAACGCCCTCATTAAGAATATCTTATGTATCAGCATCATTCTGTGGTAACAAGGAGCTATTTGTAGGGGTTTAACTTCAAAGTCTCTGTTTCACAAATAAATCTGCCCATAAATAAATTTTATACCAGCATCAGAGCACCTCTGAGGCATTACAAAACTCTCCTGCATGGTGCAGTTTATTTATATTAATCGAATAGACTGGGTTTTTTTAAGATGCTTATTTAGCTGTTCCTGTTTATTTGGAGCATTACAACATTCATTGGCCAAAAGATCAGCATGTGGCTTTGAAACAAGTTTATCAAATCTGGTTTGTATAAAATACCAAATAGGCAGAATTTGCCGCATAAAATGCTGCACTAGTAAACTACGACTATTCCAAGCAAAGAGAAGCCAGGTGCACCTCCAAATTTTTCACCTATTCTGGTATCTTACTTTTTTTACTTGATCTTAATATTCTTGACTATAGTTCAGGGGAAAAGTTGAACCTTCTCCTAATCAGCCTCTGCTCTCCTGCATGCTAAACATCACAGTATTTTCTCTACCAGTGCTTGGTAATTACATTTATACTGTGCCTTTGACTGCTATGTGTCAGACTAAGCCAATGACTATTGAAGTCAGCCACTCAAAAAATAATAAAGATCTCAATCATGATGACGGGATCTACATGTGAAAGGAAAACGCACAACTATTTTGCCAAGTGAAGATAAAAAAAAAAAAAAGAAGATATTTATGGTCACTGCTGCCACCTAATTGCTCTGGAAAGACACTGATTTGAAGAGCTCTCCATGGCTGTACATCCAGCCATCAGTCAGTATAATTCCTCAGTGAAATACTAATTTATCACGTTAACAGTATATTGCACACTTTTGAGGAATGTAACACACCACACACATGTCAATTACTTAATTCCCCTGACTACACTCTCTAACACTATGCCCTGGGAACTAACCATTTTTCTCCTGGTTTAGGGTTAAATAAACTGAACAAAAGCAAACAGCATCTCATGCAAACTCAGTGAGCTAGCCAGGAACTGAGGCTTAGGATCCAGATTTTTAATCATACCCTACTAATCAAAACATACTAATGCCAGTGTGTGTTTAATTAGTTTCTTACCTTTTCAGAAATACAGAGCTAAGAAACCGTGTGTAGATGACTTTCAAATACCTCTAGAGCATAAACCATTTCTCACTTATATTTGTTTTTACTGCTGCATAATGTCTAGTGTACACTAGAGCTTTGCTTCAATCTGTAACCACTGTGAAGTTTCAAGCTTCCACTGTATTGCCCAGCATCTTGTATTGTTTAAATTTATTGTTTAAATAAATATTTAAATATTATTTATTGTTTAAATATGTCCTGTAGACCATATTTCAGCTAAGAACTGTAACAACATAATTTTGACGACTTTAGAACATTTATGTTTAGAATGAATTGATATGCAATAGTGTTCGGAGTTTTATGACAGAGTCCTTAATGTGAGCAGTTGTTATGCCATATAGTTGCTAAAATGAAAGAAATGATACACACACTGAAGTAAATTTTTACATAGTCTCTGAAACAAAACAAAGCCAAGGGAAGCAAAATAATTTAAATAAAATAAGATAAGATTTACTGAAATTATTGGCACATGTATAAACCTTTAAAGGTCTCTTTTACAAGTAAGAGACATCTTTTGCTTTCATCATTAGATCCAAGCTCACATTTCCTCCAACCATGTCTCATCTTCTGGCCTTATCCAAAGTCTACAGTGGTTACAAAGTGTGTAAAAGTTTGGAGAATTAAAGTAAGGTATAGAAATTTGAGGAAATATCTGTTTTCTCTTTATGCAGTCCAGTTGATGAAGATGCTGAAGTCAACTGAATACCACACAGACATGTGTGAGATGGACAGGAGGAAGCAGGAAAAGCCATGTCTAATAACCTTATTTTTGTAAAAACTAAGCTTTGTACCTGAGCATTGGAAATCTGTGTTGATTGGGAAGCAATAAGCTTTTTCACAGAATATTTCTTCCCCAAAAACAGGGGGAAAAAACAGTCTGAAGACACTGCTTCCTATTTAATACAGAGGGACAACAAATGACCTAGCTTTCATGACACATCTGATGTCTAGACTCCTAAGTGGAAGAGATGAGTTTGATTAGTCTTTTCATTGACTTCAATGGCTTTTAGGTTCCAAAAGACAACCAAGTAAATGGTAAAAGAAGAATTTTTCTTTCTTTTGTTCCTAAGACTCAGACTCTGGATCCTCAAAGTGTTTGTATTGGCATAAAATAACATATAACTAGATGCCTACATGTTTCTATGAAAGAGCATGTTATTTCTTTCATACTCAGAAAACTGGAATAAGCATTCTTTTACTATAATTCAGTGTCTGACTGAATACATGACTGTTAAAGAGATATTTAGAAATTTCCCCATTCACCGGAAGAAGATTTTGGCAGCTCACAGAAATAGGTCATGGAAATCAAAAGCTATGTTTTCATGAGCAGCTGAAACAGCTAAAGACTCTGCCAACAAGAGGGAAGATTTTGCATCTTTTCCTTTCACAACCCATACCTTTCTGTACCCCAACAAGTCCCGTTAATGCTATCCTGTCAGCTTCCTGAAACTGACTTAGAAAAGTGTTACAAGCCTCAGTGACATTCATCTCTCCCCTCCCCTTTTGCCTTTTTCAATAGATTTGCTCTTAGGGGAGACTGACAGGCACCAGGTTCATAAAATAGGAACAGGGGAGTGGAACAAAGAGAAGAAGAGAGAGAAATAAATAGAGGAAGAAAATCTAGTTTAGGTAGTTGCAAGCTCTCAAACCAGCTTGCTGTCCAAGCGTTGGCACTGGTAATCATGGATTTCTGTTTGTAGATGAAACTGCTCTGAATGTGAAAAGATAAGAGGAATATGCTTACATAGTATTGGGGGGACTTCTAATTTGAAAAATCAATTCTTTTTATGATAAGATGCAGACAGAACTTTATTTTAAACATGATGCGAAGTATCAGTCGTACTGAGTTGGGAAAAGCCCACGCTTAACCAGTAAAAATGAATAAAGTTAGCAGAAGTGATATTACTTCCAGGCTAATATTTTAAAGACATTTCTCTTCTTAGCATTATGGCACTATTTGACCAGGGGCAATAACACTCAAACTGTTTTCGGTCTCTGGTTGTACTTTAATATAACTCTTGCAATCAGTGAGCATTTAACTTCAAAGAGCTTTACCAGCATTAAAAGCCTAATCCTGCTCCTTGTAATTGAGTTCTGTGATCACTTCCTTATGATGGGGGTCAGGGTAGCAAAATCATAGCCCAGGTACAGTGCCATTGTTCACATTGAGCAGCCCCATTCTCCACCTTTTGACTTCTGCGCTGCTGTGGAGATTAACAACTTGTCTGAGTCTGAATCCGACATTGATCTCGGCACAATCCCTGTCTACCCGTGAGAAACTTAATCAAGAGAAGCAAGAAATTCAAAACAATAAAGAGAGTAAACGGCAGATACAGCTGCAGCTGGCGTTTGTTTGGATTCTTGAAATGTCTCTGTTGTAGGTAACTAATAATAGTATAGTGTAGTTAGAATAGCCAGTGAATCTGTTGTAGTAGTTAAGCAACCAATGGATAATTAACACGAATGATAAACATACGAAAGTGTATATATATGACACTGGCTTTTGGAATAAACGTTTTTGCCTGGACTTTATACTGGACTTAGTGTGTGTCATGTCTGCCTCAACTGCGACACACTACCACTAGGAAGTGGGCTCAAGGTGCAGTAGAAGAGCTTTGGTGTTATTTCCTTATATAGTTCTATTGTTGTGATGTTGAAGGTGATTTAAAGGCATTTTCTCTCAGAAGAAATTATCAGAATTCAAAACGGTTTTGATCTTTCTGGAGTTCAAATAACAAATAAGGGCAGGAGCTTTTAGCTGCTCAGCTTACTGTTAGTGCAATTAAAGAAATTTATGCAATACTCTCTACAGTTCAGAACAGTGTGTATAAAAACCTCCAATGTAACCCCACAACCATTCTCTCTAAAGCTTATGGTGGATTGCTGGACACATACTTCAGTACTATTCTAACATCCAATTTATAATGTTCAAAGTAAATTAAATTAAACTTATTGCTCTCATCACCTTATGTTTAAAATCGGTATTTTTTTTCCAGTCAAACATATGAGTCTCCTGTTAGAAGCCAAGCTTGTATTATCTAGCTGAGGGATTTGCTCAAAAAGCAAGAGTTTGGGGAGACAGTGAGATAAGTGCATTATCTTTAGAAAGCATATATTACCATCCAATAACTGCAGAAAAGCATTTTTAGAGTTCACATATCTTGTTTCTATTCATATTTGTGAAAGGGGTTATTTTTTATTTAGAGGGTATTCATGTAGTCTGCTGCTGCAAATAGGATAAATTTTGGTCTCTTACCTATGATTACATTTTTGTGTGTTGACTTAGCAAGTTGTAGGGTAATTTCTGCTGCCTTATCACTAATATTTTTATTTATGTTATTGAAATTAAGGTTATTATCAAACCTGTTAAACATTCTATACACCTATATATAATTGGCAGAGAGAAAAGGATGCATTGAAGAATATGTGTAGCTGAAAAAGAGCATAAAAGGAAGAGAATTCCGAGTCTAATGCTGTTCCATACGTTTTGAATTTTGGAATGAGAAAAGAGAGACAACAAATCCCGCGCATCAGTTTTCCTCTCTTTATCATCTGGTTTTAGAGAGAAAAAATTAATGTATCTGTTTAAGTATAGTGAGAGAAAAGGGACTGCACCACAGTAGTCTTACATGCTTATCATTAAAAGTACCATGGAAAAATCTAAGAAGGTAGATTTGCACAACTGACCAAAAGATGTTATGAGAGCAGAACCACTAAGTTAGAAAGGCAGAGGCACAAGAAAACTGTAATTTATTGACTTGAGTGGTAGATGATACCATAATTATTTTTTTAATTTTTTTTTTTTTTTTTGTAATGAAGAGGTTCTAAAAACTTATCATATGTGGTCTAGTCAATATTTGTTTCGAAAATACATGAGGCTTTCTTACTAACTCAACTAAAGTATGTGGACTATCACAATAAATACCACTTGCTGTGAGTAGAAATTTGACTGAAAATGCATCAGGGAGAAATAGAAGAGAAGTTTCTTGCTCTCATCCTCATTTTTCTCAAACCCTCAGGCATTTGGACTTCACAGGAAGAAAAACCAGATCTCATTACATCTAGTTTTTGATATTTTGTCATCCAGTTAGGGGAATAAACATGTACCCTGGATTAGGCAAGGACCATCAATGTAGTGTGTGGGTGGAACTGTTAATTCCTCCGTGGGTTCCCTTACAGCAGTACTAAGCAGTGCCATATCGCTTCACTAAGCAGCTTTAGGTTTGTGTACTCAGCAAAGCCAAAGCATATTACTCTGAATTGCTGAAGAAGTACTTTTACTCAGTAAGTCTAAGTATCCCTTTGTTTTATAACTACAGCAGGAATGTACCTTTCTTTGTAACAGCAGATTTTTATTTCTTAATGCTCACTTGTAGCAGTTTTAGCACGCAGCTGTTATACACCCATTTCTTGGAGCTTAGAGACAGTTGTGAACACAGTGGGAAAATAACCAGGAGCCATTTACAGTAGAGCTCTCTTGCTGTCTTTGCTGATATAAATACTGAAGAAGTATTAGCACTATATCTTCCCTAGAAAACCTAAACCCTTCTTTTTTATTGGAGCCTCAACACCTTCAGTACTCTAGAACTATAGCAAGAAGGAGATATTTTCCCCAGAATGTTAAAGATATGATTCTTGTTTTCTGTTGATGGTTCCCTGTACATTTCACTGGGTTTCACATCACACTGAACTTAATACCTTTCTCCACACATTGTTCTCACAATTAATTCTTTGTGAGAGGGTGCAACTCCTGCTTAATCAATTCAATAGCATACAGCTGATGCTCTGATAGAGCCCACTGCAACCACCATTAAATAGCTAGCTTGGCACACTTCAGTATTCAAAGAATCAAATTCTCACTTTCTCAGCAGTTGCCAAAAGAAAAATAGGTCGTATAGAGGTGTCTGATGAAGAGGTAGACTGTTTTGAAATACATCTAAACAACATATTTACACAAACATACACACAGAGTTAAATGTACTATTAGCACACAAAGAATCAGCAAAACCTACATTTTAATGGAGGAATACTGAATTAAATGCCCTCATTTGACTCGAGAGTTTCAGCTTGAGGTAGGTCTGCAGTTTGCACAACTTTATTCATTAATATTTATGTTAAAAAGGGAAAGGGGTAAAATTGGAAAGTTACCTAGAGTATTTGAGAAAAATTTACTGCATCATTCAGTATGAAGCAGATACATTACCTAGATGTATTATTAGAAAATGGGAAGAATTTATTTGTTGCCACAGAGACAGAAATAATCTGCCTGATATAAAAGCTCTCTTCAATCTCTTCTGAGGAGATATCTCACTCCCATGCATCCAATTTATTAAAAATATATAGAAACACAGTACATCATAGGAAGTTTGAGAAAGAAATGAATGAGATGGGTTGACAGTTTTCTAACAGGAAGATTCAATAGAAAGGAAATCATGGAAGCAAAGATTAAAGTATTAAAGAAACCACATAAATCTCTATTAAAGAAATCTCTATGTGTAGCTTTTAACACTAGGCAGAGAGTTTAAAAAATATAGGGAAAAATTATGACCTATCCTGACAAATGATTGTCTATTCTGGCCAATTTTTGGAACACTTACCAGGAATTAGAATAGCAATTTTGGCATAGTCTAGTGCTAGAACATTATATAATTTAAGTAAGTCTGTTATACACAGCCTGGCATGTGAATACCATGCTCTCCTTTGATCTGGTTCATCATCCAGCAGAAAACTAGCAGAAGACAGTTATTTCATAATAGGAAGCACAGGTATTGAAAATGCTGGCTTCTTTGTAGGAGCCCCTCAAAAAATTAAGTATGCTACCTAGCATAATTGTGCAAAGCTTGAGTCATTATCCTCCCAGAAAGATGCTATACAAATTAATTTCTCAAATCTTCCTTCTAACGGGCCAAGGGATAGCTTTCACATCTTTAAGTGTCCTAGATGAAGCTGGAGTTTGTTTGCCTGTTTAGTGTTTGGATTGGTGGGTTTTTTGAATTGTTTTGGGAGGGGGGGTTGTTTTGATGGAAGCAATCACTGAAACAGATCATGAGTTTGATGGATTTTAATTCAGACACAGGCTCTGTGGACAGTGAAAAATTACTGGTGTTGTCTGGCTAAATTTCCTAGGAAATATTCCAAGAGTAGATGAAGCCTGCACTTACAGTTTCATCATAGCATTTAATCTTAATATATTGTGCTGAGGACAGTACCTCCCAATAAACTATAGTACAGTGAGGTTATGCTAATTAAGTGGAAGTGGATTTCTTGTTTGATCAGACTGTATCTAGTTGATCTGTGACGGGGATGACAGCAACAGTAATCTAATCTCATCCACCAACCCATCTGGTATTTCTAATGTGTTTATTGTGCTGTTGTATATACATCATCAATCATGGATGTAAAATATGTAAAGACTGCAAACATAAATAAGGGATGACATATTAATTGAGCAACATGCAAATTGTTACATTTACAGTGCTGGGAAGTGGGTGCTCTAGGGAACTTTTCATTACAGATCAGCTGCTGACATGCAGCTATTAACACCCAGCTGCTTGCTTCTGCCACGGAGAGCTTTGTGGTGATACCAACTGCTGCTTAGCACTGCACAAGAAATGGCTTAGGACTGCACTACGAAAAACATCTTTGCTGGACACTTAAATGTGGTTCTGGAAAACAGTTGCAAGAATAGGGAGAAAACAGGATCCAGCACTATTTCATACACATAAAACTAATTTACTCTCTTGAAAGTTGCTTTTGCAGTTACAAAGTTGGTCAAAGCGTCACTACTTCCTCTTGCTTTATTCTTTGTTACTGCCTGCTTTGGGGCATCAGCATACTCACTCAGTCTTTTCAGACAATTAGTCTTCCAAATAAGCACTGTACCGTCCCTCAGGCTTTAACTATTAAGGTCTCCTTACTGCTCTTCAGTCTTATCACTATGTCTTATTTAGGTTTATGCACTTATCTCCGTGCTCCAGCCTTATCACACAATTCTTTTGTGACAAGAATTCAGGGACAGTTCTGTTGCAGCTGCACTATTTTCAGCCTCTACGTAATGTTATCAGCATAATGAAATCAGATGTTGGCTAGAATGAAGATCTTGATTCCTTTTTCAGGTGTTTAGCTATTTTGCATACACTCCCATTTCTTCAACTTCCTAATTGAAAGGATTTATTTTATATCTTGCTTCAGCTTACATCTTTATTTGAGTCTATTTCACTCCCTGTCAAACACTCTGACATGACCAGAATTTTGTATTTCCTTTATATTTTAAAATTTAAACAGCAGGTTAAAACTATCTGATGTATGAAAATGAGAATTGCTCTAATTTCTGTTTGCTTTTTGATTCAAGCATCTTAATAACATGAAAGAACATTTTAAGGTTAAAAGATAGAATGCCCTTTAAATTAATGCTATGTCAAGTAGGAAAAAAAGTTACTTTGATTTGTATAAGCAAATTGTTTACACAATCAAATGCACATATATACAAATTTGTAAATACATCTATTAACTCCATCAGTCTTCCTGTTTTTCCCAAGATTTCTTGTACATCATGGAAAAACCCAGTGAAAATACAGATACAAATTTCTGTGCATTCATATTCTACTACTTGGGTGGGAGCTTGAATTCATTAGTATTTAAAAGGCAGAGAAGCTTGTAAGCACATCTGAATTGTTAGAGCACAGATTTGTTTAAACTTCAGGCATCTTTTTTCTTTGGCAGACAGAAATCTTCATGAAGAAAATATTGATGAATAAAGTGGCTGGCATACAGCATTCAGTTGCCTCAGACAGAAAAGCCAAAGATGTGAAAGGGCTGGTGCCGGAAGGTTCTTGTTCTTGGTCCCTAAAACTGTATTCCCTACATCAATTTATGGTTTCCTTTGGCTGCAACTAACTGTACTATAGACATAGATTGTGATCAAAGAATTTGGTACCTATGTCAGCAAGCACAAGAGCTGTCCTTGCAAATGTTGTACAATCCCAATCAGTGTCACTGAAAAAAAGATGAAAAACATAACTAGGTAGCACCTAATTTGTATTTGAGTTTCTGAACTTAGCTTCCACTACACATTTCTAATGTCTAAATTCTTGAAAGCACAACATGAAAAACATTTCTAACATAAAATGGATACTGATCTCTTCATGTGACATAATTGAACCTCAACAATTTTGTCTTTGTTAATGTGAATACATTGTTTGTAACAACGAATTGTGCTGCCATTCAATGTTTCCAGAACTAATTAAGGAACAAAACTGAAATGTAGCATTTAACGGTGGGTGTAGCAGTATATCAGAATGATGCTGTTTTACCAAGACGGTCTATATCACCTCTGTCTGGCAGAAAAAGAGCTAACCAATACCTTTAGTGAACACGCAAGCGTGTATACATGTGCATATTTGAGCATGGAAGGCCTAAAATAAAACTCAAAACTATACTTTTGATTAAAGGAGCAATGTTGAGCAATCTGCTAACTGTTGCAATAAAAAATGGACCTAAAAGGATAGAAGACCATGTTTTCTTCATTATTATATAAGGAACTCATCTCAGCATTCTTTACCAATTTAAGGTATGCAGTGTCCAAACTGTACTATATGCACTTCTTCCGTAACAGCATAAATTGATAACCATAACATGTGTGGGGAGCTTAATGAATTGAATATCTAAACAATTCCAATAGGTGTAAAGTTTTAAAATGAAATTCTTTTAAAATAGTGTATTCCAGAAGAAGAAAAAAAAATCAATATGCAAAACATTATGTTTAATTAGATTATGTAAAAGCAATATATGTGTAAAAACAATTAAGAGATGTCCTGAAAGAAGCATTATTTAAGTATTTCTTAGAACATGCCAAAAGCACATTTTACCTGCTCTTCACATCTGTAAAAACAGAGCATTTGCTTTGGTAGCGATCAGGGAAAATTATTGTACCATGGGGAATTTGTATGAAATATTCATTCATTTAAGTTTTCAAAACCCTCTGAGCCATTCAGCTACTGAGTCAAAATGAGCATATTATAGGAGCAGAGACACTGTTTTTATGATGATGCATGGAAACAGATTTCTTAAAAAAATGCACTTTTAGACTCAGGGATTGACCTAACAATGAAATGATGATATAGGCTTATTCCTCAGCCAGGAATTCCAGAAATCGTTCTGTTGCCTCTGCTGTGCTATAAATGCAATTCGTTGTGCACCAGTAAAGTTGTTAAGATGTTACATGGCCAGAGCTACTGCTCTGAATTAGGGTGCCGTGGTTTGCTGGGTACTCAAACTTTTGTTGGGATGCATAGCCTTCCAATTTGGTCATTTCTTGCTCTGATTAGCATATTTTAGTTGTTTTTTTTTTTTCTTAACTTGATTTAGTACCATTGAGATGCTCTATACTGAGGCTTCTGTCTGCTTTCTTTCATTTTCTTGGTTCAAATGAGGAATAGAGACATAGCTTCTCTCCTGGAGCAGGTTTCCAAGGCTGTATGAAGAACTTTTCCCCATATTGATATAATACGGCTCTAAGATTAAAAAGCTAGCATTATGGGCCTGGCTAAAAGTCCACTTAGTCCAATTTTTCTGTATACAAGAAAGGCCATTTACAAATACTTCAGACAAGAAAGGAAGAAATAGAGGACGCAGAGATCACTTTTCTTTAAGATCTCATTTTATCTGTTAAAAATTTATTTTAAAAGTGCATTTTTTAAAAAGATTATTGTGTAGCCTTTTGCTTTTTATTGCTTCTCGAAGAAATTTTGACATGCTTTAGTAGTTCATTTGCACTAGTTTGCACAAAAATATTTTATTTTTCTCCTTTGATTGGGAAAAGGTTTTTTAAGTTGTTTTTTTTAGCCAGTAAAACCAGCTGCATGTTTTACTCTACTTATTTTTAACCATGCTGGATTTTTTTGCTGAACTTTCTTTGCTGTAAATCTTTGTGTAATTTTATGTCTTTGTACCTGTCTTCCAACTTGAAATGTGTCCTTCCTCTTGAAATGTTTAAACAGTCTCTCTGTTGACATTTTTGCTGTGATTACTCTCTTATAGAGTGGTTATTCTGGAAGAATGAAATGTGAACTAGTGAGAACTAAGTAAGTTTTTTTTTTCTTTTTGGAGATCTCCACTTGCTTTGAGAACGAAAGAAGATGAAAATGTTGAGGCAGAGAAACCAATATTAAATATTAAGACAAATATCTTAATCCTTAATCATGCATTTATCTCTATTTGAAAAATTAACAATAAATTCATAGATCATTAGTATTTATACTTCACAAGAGTGCAGCAAGACATCTTGCGGTTGATTCAATGTACACATCTCTGCTAGTGATCCATCTGACTTTGAAGAGAAAGAACTGGTGTTCTGTGCTCCTGTGTGGTTCCCGGACCATGGGTGTACATTGCACATTTACTGGCAAGGCAGCTCACATCTCTTGCTGGCACTAAGCATTCACTCCCCATGCACTGGGGAAAACTGCTGAGACCCTAACCAAGGGGCTGTGCCTGGGGCTATCTCGGTGGCCCACCATGGGTCTGCCAGGAGTCAACAATTTTTGAGTTAACAATAAGTGTTAACAAGTTAACGATACAGTGCTGGCCATGTATGTGCACTGCTATCCCAATCTGGATTGATCAGGACAAACCACAAACAAACTGCAAAAGTTCAAGATGGTTTTAGTAAGATAGCAGTCTTCTGTTGCTTGTGCAACCATCTGTACTTCCTTCAGCAACTTCCCTCAGGTGCAAAGGCTCTTCATCGTTCATTCTGCCATTCCATTGCAAATGCTACATTTTTCTAATATTTTATGCCGGACTAGTCAAAGATTTTTTAATATAAAACTATTTTTCTGATCAAAGTGTTTTAAAAAGCTAATCAAGCTGTATACAGAATTGATTCTGAAGAATTTTTGCTTTTGCCTTATTTTGAAACTTATTTAAACCGAGTATCTGTTAAATACAACAAAAGATAGTAATGATAAATGTACTTGCATAAATTTCTTCTGTATCATCCAAACACCGACCATCTGACTAAAAGTATTAACATCAATGGTACAGAAATCTAATTTGCACATAATTCTTGCTTTTTTCCTTGGTTTTTTTTTTTTTATTTTGAGTAGGTTACAAGTTCAAAACAATACTTTAAAATTGCTCAGATTAATAAAATACTTCGGACAGATGGAATCACTATCTGTATTTGTTTCTTATCTTTCTAAAATCTGTGCTCTTAGGCCTGGATTCATGCCACATAAGCTTACATAATCAACCATAGTGACTAAATTAAGAACATATTCTTTCTAGTGTCCTTACACAGCCAAAAAAACAAGCTTACCACCTTCAAATGAATATTCAAAGAACTTAACACGTTAATTTCCTTAGAAGTTGGCGCTTGGTAACTATCGATCACTGAGGAAACTGACTTCCAGAGAAGGCCATACTGTACTCAAGGCAGCACTGGATAATGCTTGTTTCTACACAGGAAAAATGGAGCCATAAAGTATAAAATAATATGAAGAGGTTTGTTGCTAAACTAGTTTATTTTAAATGGCTTTGAACAATTCCAATAAAGTATGTTTCCACACTGGTTATTTCAGAGAAACAAAAGAGATTCAGTCATGGTATTAGTCCTAATTCAGGGGTATTCAAACTCAAAATCTTTATAGGAGAGAACAACCTTTACTATATCTTTGAACTGTAGAAAATGAAAATGACACAGAAATGAGGATGCTACTGAAAAGAAAACTACAGGGGTAAGTTGAATTTCCAACATATAAGCACTGGAGACTCTTTAAAATAACAGTAATATTAGCAAACAGCAATCAACGGAAAAAGTCACTGAAAGGGAAAAATAAACAGTCAAGATGATTAAATGTCTCAGCAGAAAAAAGGTGAGTAGAGGCGAAAAGATACCCTTCAACAAATGGAAATTATATTCAAACAAAGAAAACATGGTAGAGGAGGTATTCTGGAAAAGTAACCATAAAACTTGTAAAATAAAAATAATAATAATAATAAAAATATTTGCAGAAAATCATGCTAAAGTTTGAAAAAATAAAAATATTTTTTATATATCTGTCTGCAGTAAATGCAGAGAGAAAGGTGCCTCTGAAGAACAATCCAGAAAAGACACATCTTCAGTGTGCTTCGAGAATGAGAGAGAACAGTAGCATACTTCTCTGGGACCGACATGCCTGAACCATCTATTAGAAATCCTGTCTATGAAGAAAAACAGCAAGGAGTCAATCACCTTCGAGGTGATAGCTGGTGTAGAGCATTCCTCTGTCAGGAATGGAAGAAGGTTTTGCTGTTACTCCTTTCTGAGTAATGTCATGATTACTGCACGTGCTTAGAACCTGAGATTTGACCTTAAATGCTTTTCCAGACCGCAGACTGAAATCCATAGAGGGTTTTCTCTCCTGGCTTGTAGTCAGGACATTTGAAGATCAGGGGAAAAACAGTGGTTTCTGGCAACTTTCTTGGGTGTTTCTTGCCTCTCAACATCTCCATTTCATGAACCCCATTTGCCATCCTGGGACACAGAGTCACCTATATCTCCCCTTGGGGTAGTGAGAAGGAAAGGAGAAGGGAAGAAGTTTGACATGGGAGAAGAACTAGAAGATCCCTTCAGAGATGAAGGCTTTCTGGTCATGGAGCTGTTTGGGTGAGGTTGTAGGAGGAGATGCTATTTACTGTTCTTGAGAGGAATATGCAAACTGCACAGCTTGAGGGTCCTATCTCCTGGTTGTAGCAATTGGAACAGACATTGGGTAACCAAAATGAGTGATCTGGCACCATAATTCCTTGCTGCTGTCTATGTCTATGCACTGTCAGTGGTAAGTGCCCAGTGGAGCTCCATTACTGCCTTTTCTTAGTTGTCAACTAAGATTTCACATGTTCACAAATGTATAATTATTTTTTTCACCATATGTGTAGTAAATTTTGTGTTCAAGTTCTTGCTAGAATACAGTTCGAAGTTTTTCAACGACTAGACTATTTTGACAATATTTGTTCAGACTGGTATCAGTGACTCCTGTATTAAAGCTAAAAGTGGCTGCCCTAAAAATGCTTCAAATGGAGCTCAGCTAGCAGATTGTTGTTGCAATAGCTTTATAACTCCCAAATTAAATCTCCCAATTATTGTAATTTACATCCTTATTAAAAATAGAATTTTGCACCAAACATATCTGAAAGCACTTAAATATCAAATGTGGAGGTGGGTACTTACACTGAAATTATTTGATTTTTATTTTTTTTCCTCCTGACACACAAATGTCTATTTCTACTTCCTTTTTTTTTTTTTTTTTTCACACTTGAAAGCATGAAAGATTCTTCTTTGATGTTCATGTTTCTATATTTAGGAATATTAATTTCTCAGAAGTTATTGGAAGTTACAGAAATTAATCTTTCTCATGGCATCACTGTCTCCTTGAGCCTCTCTATATATCCATCCATCCATTCAAAGAAATCAGAAATATCCTTTTTGATATAATGTGTCATTACATTTTTATTATCTCCTTTCTGCGGAGATTGAAATTTGCAGTATTTTTCTTTTCCTGAAACTGGGCTGAAAAGCACCACTCAGCTACTACAGAAATTAAAGTCACTCTGTGTGCATGTACAACCTGACTAAAATTTAATTCAGGTAATGGGTGCGCTAGTAATTAAAACAGGAGATATTCAGAAAAACAGGCTTGCCACATCCATACACTCCAAGAATTAATAATTTACAATTTCTGGATCATATGATCTACCTTTCTCAGTTAAGGTAGTCCTGTGAAAGGCAAGGCCTTATCTGAAGAATCCAATACCTCTTCAGATCTGGGTGTGACATATCAGACTCTATCTGGGCATTATTTAGACTACTTCTCTTCCCCATCCAGGCTTGATGACTGTTATCCGCTGTTATGTCTGTTTGTTTCTTCTAGGATAACATTATGTATGGAAAAGACATCATAACTTGTTGAAATTAATTGCAGTGCCAGAGTTGATTTTAAGCATCCTTAAGGTGTATTGAAAGATATTTTCTCTTCGCCTAGTAATTGTCACAGTTGTAAGAAAATGTCCAGGACAATGACTAGGACAAGGCCTGAGATTAAGATAATTGAAAAGGATGTGAAAAACTACTGGGGTGATTTAGAAGAGGTTATATGACAGAGGTTAGCTGAACTTCATGGATGATTAGAAGGGAATTCTGCATTTTTTTGGAAAGCTAAGTCCAACTCAATCTACTTAACAGTATCAGTGATATCATCTCAGGGAACATGATTACTGGGAACAGAAATATCAAAGTTTGGAACACATGTAAACCCAGAAACCAATGGCGAGAAAGAAAGGTCATATCAAAAACATGTGGCTGGTGCTCTTTGGACAATCTGTTGGACTGCCCTGCCCTTGGTCACTGAAGCCTAAATGGGGGAAAACTGTACTATTGTTCTGACCATATAACATGCGATGAACTAACTTCTGTAGTCAAGAAGACAGGGTTGGTGGGATGGTGGCATCCTGGACTGACAGACTGACTGAGCATCCTGGTGTCACCAACGTGCAGGCCTGCTGGCATCAGCATCTGTCCAGCACTTTCTGACAGTAATTAACTCAGACGTTGGGTTTCTTTGTAATTCTTTGTCAGATTTTTTTGTTTTGTTTTAATTTCACATTCCTACTAGTCATTCCCAATCTTTTTTTTCCATTTTGTTCACATGAATCCTTTACGAATTTTATGTTATCTGATACATGGATGATAAGCTTTCTAGTATTTGCCTAATATTTGTTATTCAATCACACCTTGATTTAGATTCAGCTGTGCAACAAAACCAGCCTATACTTTCCCGGGTCAGACTGATTTGTTCATATTTATTTTCTGTAGTAAGGAATGAAATATTGCAATGCTTCTTTTCTGATCTGCAAAACAAGTGATATTTTTCAGTTCATGCTGTGATTCTGTGATTTGAAATATTTTGCTTTTCTTAAGATTTTAAGATCACTGTGATACTGAGAATAACTATAAATAAAGAACACTGCATTTTTTTTCTTAGAAGAGAAATGCCAAATATTTTTTTTTACAAAAATTTATATTTAAAATGTACATCTATCAGCAGTTGACAACAATTCATGTAAGTCTATACTGAGGTTACTACACCTAATATTTTTAGAAAATGTTTCTAATTGTTTGTGAAATATAAAAGATGCATAAACACAAAAGTTAAAACAGAATATATAATTCTGTTCTAATTTTTCTTTCTTCATGAGAATCATATTAGTATCTGAGGTTTTAATATATCCAGTAACTTTTGACACAATAATTTTACATTTTAAAAGAAATATATTTTAATTGAAATATTGCTGAGATTTTTTTATGGCCAAAAGAATATCAGTATTTAATATCGCTCATTCTCAGAGAAAAGTCTGAAGAGGTCAAATGCTGGCCAGATTTTCAGAATGTCTCAATCACTTTAACTGTCTTTCATTTTGCAGGATTATACTGAATTGCACTGGCTGAAGATGCAACATACTGTTTTTTATCAGAAAAATATCTCCTGGTTTAATTGCGCTAGTTTAGAGTGCAGAGTTCAAATTTTTACATTTTCTTAAAATGGAAAAGTGTGAATTCGATGTATAACTACAATGAGAGGAAATACAAGTCTAATTGTAGCAAATGAAAAGATATTGAAGACAAACGGCAGTGGCAGATAGTATACATGGATGGTATACATTGAATGCTGTAAAGGATTTATCAGTCCAATTCCCATTAGGCTGCAGTAGGATTCTGGTAGAATATATTCTATCTATTCTGTAGGTAGAATATAACTTCTCTGTTGCATTGGCAACAGTTATACGAGTGCCTGGAAGGAAAATGAACAGATCTTTCAAGGTAAGGATAGAGAAACTTGCTAGACTCATTGCTGTTCCAGACATCCCAGATAGGAGATCTGCAAAGAGATGGGATATCGTTTAGCTTCTTTGTAAAGAGTGAATATATTATGCATGTGATTGCCTAATATGGGAATGGAAGTGAAGCTCTTGGTCAGAAGAAGCCACCTGGGATTGACAAGCAGGAGATAAAGCAGGGATTGACAAGCTGTTTGTATCAATAAAAAGAAAATGTATAAACTCTGCATCTAGAAAAGATTTATTTAAATACTCAGAACACCTTACACAGAAAGTGAAAGGTAAGAGAAATGGTTTTCTTGGGTACATGAAGGAAAATAACACACTCCGATGCACTGTTTCATTCCTGGCAAGACTAGTACCATAATTGGTATGTGTATTGAAGTGGTGAAACTGCAAGAAAACTTCCATCGTTCACTCAGTTTCAGGAAAACAGCATGTTCTTACTTCTATCTATTGCTTATTTAAAGGACAATCTCATAGCTGTTTCCTAAAGGAACATTGTATTGGTAACTACTCCTGCACAAAGTCTCAGGAGCAGAAAGGAGGCCTCAAGCTCCCTGTAGTCACCAGTTATGACCATAAAGGAGTGAAAAATAACATAACTCATTATACCTCTCTAAAGATTTAGTAGAACCTGGTGATACTCAGTTTCTTGGGCTGGATCTACCTGTGACTTCTTGAAATGATCACACTAAAATTATGAAAAGCATGTTCAATCTCTAATTGTAAATTTTAGTGTAACATAAAAAAAGGGGGGGGGGAAGTTTTAAAGAGAAAAACTCAGGTTTGGTAAGTGAGAGAGATTAAAAGAAGAGGTATCTTTCTTCCAATCCACAGAGCTCTTGCTGATCATTTTTCTTTCGTATGCAGCAACTTTCAGTGGCTTCTTGAGTTGTTATAGTCTCTGTAGATTAGCAATTTCACTGGATAATTTGGGCTAGAAATGGTCTCAGAAGGTCTCAGGTCTGACTTCCAGCTCAAAACAGGGTTAGTTACCATATCTGTCAGTTTTATCCAGTCAGGTCTTGGCAATCTCCAAGGACAAAGACTGTGTGAACCGTTTAGACAGCCTATTCCACCACCTAACTGTCCTCATGCAGAAACAGTTCCTCTCTCCATCCAGTCAAAACCTCTTTTATTTCAAAATACGTCCCTTGCCCCTCATCATCCTGCCAGGCACCAATCCCATTTCTTCTTGTGGGGAGGTCAGCAAGAATTATATGATTCTTGCTAACCTCCTCATAGGTACTAGAAAGGCAGCTGCCAGGTCACCCCTCCCAAAGCCACCCTTTTTCCAAGCCCAGCTCCCTCAGCATCTCCTCAACAGGCAGTTGCTGCAGTCCCTTCTGCATTGGAGGCCCTCTGCTGAACTCACTTAAAGTTATCAATGCCTTTCCTGTACTGGAGGATAGAAAACTGGACATAGAACTCTAGATGCATTTCAACAAATTCTAAGTCAAAAGGGGATCATCATCTCCCCCGGCCTAGTGGCTGTACTCCCCTTTGTACAGTCTGCACGGCTGTTGGCCGTCTCTGCCGCTGGGGCTCTCAGCTGGCTTGCCTTTAGTTTGTTGCTCATCAGGATCCCCAGGTTCTTTTCAGAAGAGCTGCTGCATGGTTAGTCAGTCTATCGCCATCCTGAACTGCTATGGGTGATTAGTCCATATTTGATCCAGGACTTTGAATTTGTCTTTGTTGATTTTCAAAATAGATCTCTTGGATAATCCCTACAGCTCTGAATACCAGCCCTGACCTCAGGCATATTAATTGCGCTCTGCAGTTTGTTGCCATCTCTAGACCTACGCACACATAAGTGTGCATAATCTAATGTCCCCCAGATCATTGACAAAGACCTTAAACAGGGCAGGTTCCAGATAGACTCTTGCAGTACCCTGCCTCTGGGTAAATTAGACTTCATTAATCAGTGACTTCTGAGCTCAAGCACTTACCCGCTTTTTCATCCATCTACTTTTCCGTCTGTCTACACTGTAACCCTCCAACTCGAATGCAAGAATATAAGCAGATTGTGTTATATAATATATAACAATAATAATAGTATATAATAATAATACATAATATAACATAATATAATATATATGTTGTGAATATAAGCCTTGTTGAAATAAAAATTATCAAATATTCTCTACCTTTCTCAATCCTCAAATCCTATCAAGGTAATCAGGTTGGTCAGGCATAATTTGCCCATTGTAAACTTGTGCTCTGCCATTGCTCAGAGACTGGATGGGCATCAGTATGTTGGTGGGAGGTGTTGAGTGATTGCCTTTCAATCTCTTGGTTTTCTTTCTTTCTCCTTTGCATACTAAACTTTTCTCAACCCACGAATTTTCTTGCTATTGTCCTTCCAATTTTCCCCCCATCCCACTAGGGGAGAGTGAGCAAGTGATGGAGCTGGCTTAGCTACCAGCCAGGGTGAACCCATCACACCCCATCCATCACACCNAACACACTCCGATGCACTGTTTCATTCCTGGCAAGACTAGTACCATAATTGGTATGTGTATTGAAGTGGTGAAACTGCAAGAAAACTTCCATCGTTCACTCAGTTTCAGGAAAACAGCATGTTCTTACTTCTATCTATTGCTTATTTAAAGGACAATCTCATAGCTGTTTCCTAAAGGAACATTGTATTGGTAACTACTCCTGCACAAAGTCTCAGGAGCAGAAAGGAGGCCTCAAGCTCCCTGTAGTCACCAGTTATGACCATAAAGGAGTGAAAAATAACATAACTCATTATACCTCTCTAAAGATTTAGTAGAACCTGGTGATACTCAGTTTCTTGGGCTGGATCTACCTGTGACTTCTTGAAATGATCACACTAAAATTATGAAAAGCATGTTCAATCTCTAATTGTAAATTTTAGTGTAACATAAAAAAAGGGGGGGGGGAAGTTTTAAAGAGAAAAACTCAGGTTTGGTAAGTGAGAGAGATTAAAAGAAGAGGTATCTTTCTTCCAATCCACAGAGCTCTTGCTGATCATTTTTCTTTCGTATGCAGCAACTTTCAGTGGCTTCTTGAGTTGTTATAGTCTCTGTAGATTAGCAATTTCACTGGATAATTTGGGCTAGAAATGGTCTCAGAAGGTCTCAGGGCTGACTTCCCGCTCAAAACAGGGTTAGTTACCATATCTGTCAGTTTTATCCAGTCAGGTCTTGGCAATCTCCAAGGACAAAGACTGTGTGAACTGTTTAGACAGCCTATTCCACCACCTAACTGTCCTCATGCAGAAACAGTTCCTCTCTCCATCCAGTCAAAACCTCTTTTATTTCAAAATACGTCCCTTGCCCCTCATCATCCTGCCAGGCACCAATCCCATTTCTTCTTGTGGGGAGGTCAGCAAGAATTATATGATTCTTGCTAACCTCCTCATAGGTACTAGAAAGGCAGCTGCCAGGTCACCCCTCCCAAAGCCACCCTTTTTCCAAGCCCAGCTCCCTCAGCATCTCCTCAACAGGCAGTTGCTGCAGTCCCTTCTGCATTGGAGGCCCTCTGCTGAACTCACTTAAAGTTATCAATGCCTTTCCTGTACTGGAGGATAGAAAACTGGACATAGAACTCTAGATGCATTTCAACAAATTCTAAGTCAAAAGGGGATCATCATCTCCCCCAGCCTAGTGGCTGTACTCCCCTTTGTACAGTCTGCACGGCTGTTGGCCATCTCTGCCACTGGGGCTCTCAGCTGGCTTGCCTTTAGTTTGTTGCTCATCAGGATCCCCAGGTTCTTTTCAGAAGAGCTGCTGCATGGTTAGTCAGTCTATCGCCATCCTGAACTGCTATGGGTGATTAGTCCATATTTGATCCAGGACTTTGAATTTGTCTTTGTTGATTTTCAAAATAGATCTCTTGGATAATCCCTACAGCTCTGAATACCAGCCCTGACCTCAGGCATATTAATTGCGCTCTGCAGTTTGTTGCCATCTCTAGACCTACGCACACATAAGTGTGCATACTCTTATGTCCCCCAGATCATTGACAAAGACCTTAAACAGGGCAGGTTCCAGATAGACTCTTGCAGTACCCTGCCTCTGGGTAAATTAGACTTCATTAATCAGTGACTTCTGAGCTCAAGCACTTACCCGCTTTTTCATCCATCTACTTTTCCGTCTGTCTACACTGTAACCCTCCAACTCGAATGCAAGAATATAAGCAGATTGTGTTATATAATATATAACAATAATAATAGTATATAATAATAATACATAATACAACATAATATAATATATATGTTGTGAATATAAGCCTTGTTGAAATAAAAATTATCAAATATTCTCTACCTTTCTCAATCCTCAAATCCTATCAAGGTAATCAGGTTGGTCAGGCATAATTTGCCCATTGTAAACTTGTGCTCTGCCATTGCTCAGAGACTGGATGGGCATCAGTATGTTGGTGGGAGGTGTTGAGTGATTGCCTTTCAATCTCTTGGTTTTCTTTCTTTCTCCTTTGCATACTAAACTTTTCTCAACCCGCGAATTTTCTTGCTATTGTCCTTCCAATTTTCCCCCCATCCCACTAGGGGAGAGTGAGCAAGTGATGGAGCTGGCTTAGCTACCAGCCAGGGTGAACCCATCACACCCCATCCATCACACCAGATGCACAGGAAGAACTATGTTGCATTGATTACTTGTAATAGCCTGTATTGTCATCCTTATCCAGAGTGATGGAGTTTATAATCTATATGTGATCTAAATTTTGCTATTTCCTGGCCAATGTGTGCTTAGCTACTATGCTTTAGGGATATTCATAAAAATAGGAATATGAAAAGTGTGTATCTGAATACACGGTGACTGTAAAATAATTTTTAAAGAGATGACTCTCTGTGGTTTTGTGTTTAATATATTTACTGATGAATATGTAATAATGATCAAAATCTTTCAAGAATTTAATGATTAGGGAGATTATTTCAGAGTTTACACTACTGAAATTGAGAACATTTGCAAAGCAGTTGTGCATTGTTCCTTGCATGTCTGCTGTGCTAACCTGGGCATGGTATCTACTACTTAAGGTGGAGTAGGAGAGGGAGAGAGTCTTAACATGCAGCAAACTGCTGCCAGGCACTGTGTTTATTACTAATTTCTATGAGAGTAGAGAGTTTAGCACAATTGATACCTTGTCAGAAGTATGGGTCTCTAGGTGCTAGAGCAATACAGCCATTAAAGGATGTTTCTGTGTACAGATGTGCAGACAAAGAAGAAAAACAAATTGATTAAAGCATCCTGCTAAAGACCACAAAGCTCTCTCTGTGGTCTCTTCTGTCAGTCTGTGGAACTTTTGTCCCATTTTTCATCTTATTAACATACCAAACAGACAAATATTCCCTGAATGCAACCCATGTTTATAAATACTGCCAGCTTTATTGACATCTCACCACTTTCAAACTTTCATGAAATAATGAGTATGTACACCAAATTCTATTCTAGGAAACTAAATTAACAGATTCCAGGCCACTCCAGAGCTGTACATGCCATACATTCACCCAGAATGCCTAATCAAGGGCACAGGTGAGTTATACAGACCTGTTGATCAGCTCCTGGGGATCTGTTCAATAGCAGCCGGCTGCACTGTGATATTGTTAGATCACAGAGCTGTTTTCTCTAGCCAAGCCAATGCAGCAGAAGTTGGAACTCTCCTTTCTGACCACATCCCTGATTGAATTAAAAAAAAAAAAAGAAAAAAAGGAACTGTATGCCAATAATTTCAAATAGAAGATAATTCAAAGCAAATTTTGTTCAGTAGGGCAATGAATTGGAGCAATCCTGAAGCAGCCAAACTGCAGGTACTGCATATGGCAGACCCATCAGCAATTTCTAAGCCACCAGCACAGCTGCCTTCAGAACCTGCCAAGAGGCCAGATGTCACTTTTGGAAAGCTACATAACACAGCTTGAAATGTGAATTCTTTGATGGCAAACCATTTTCACTGGGTCACATTCTGATCTCATTTACAGTGTTTCAAAACTGAGATTTCAAATAAAATAAATGAGAACGGAATTTCTTAAACAAAAATGTAAATGAAAAATCAACCAAACTTCTTAAAAGAGAATTTTAATGAGACAGAAAGTGTTTAAAATTAGATTCTCAGTTTGAAGGAATGTAGCTTTCTAATAAAAACAAACATTTATATGTTTAATTTAAATAATGAAAGCAATAAAAGCAATTAAAATTATTGCACATATTTTCCTAACAGGGTTTTAAAAAATCTTATTGCAGATCCATTTAAATTACTTTTTATTATCAGTTGATGATAGCAAATAGGTGTGTTACTGAAAATCTAATGAGTATGAAGTGCTTAGCCCTGAATACCTGTTAAGTAATTTTTTTAATAGTCTGTTTATTAAAAAGCTATCAAGATCCTACTAAAGGGAAAGTATAGAGGAATAGGCCTAGTAAAAACAAATTCAGACTCTCGGCAGCAAAGTTTAACCCCAATGTGTAAGCCCAGTGATGTCTCTCATGTATGCACAATAAACCATGCAGCGAATGTTACAAATTAATGACACATTGGCATCATCACAACAAGACTCCACACCTGCAGAAGACTTAATGAGAGAAATTGTGATGTTCTACTTCTAGGAAGGTAAAGAACCCGTAAAATTTTTAAAGATTATTTAAAGATTATTTTTTATAGAAATTAAGCTTTTCTTTTTTTTTTTTTTTTCCAGAGAGAGTTCCTATTTAAAAATCTGTTTATAGGGGAATATTTCTTTTATTTCTGTCTTGTTTTGTGTGGAAACATGAACAGCCTGCTCTCCAAAGCTGCCTTAACCTCCCTGATGTGCTCTGTGATAAACAAAACATATTACGTTTAGCATTGTCTTTAACTACCACTTTGCCCATAGATACTCATAAGGCTTCAAAGCTTATATGAAGAGCACCACAGCCCAGCTTTGATTACACCGCACTAACAGGTTTTGCTCCTGTGCCTGTCTCCATGTCTGCCAACCAAAGGCCTCTAACGAGATGACATTATGTTTTCTGGAATCACAAGATTCAGAGAGCATGGGAAAGACTCTCCGGGGCTTAACAACTATTAACATTATTTTCTTCAAGAGGAAAACCTGCTATGCATTGGGCTTTCCTAAGACCAGTGGGTCTAAATATTGTTGTCAAATCTATGTTACGCGAGCTAAGACCAAATCTTTCCTGGATAAAGTACAAATAGAGAATTTTTGTTGCTTAGCCATATACTTCAATGTTTTAATTTCTTCTGCACTTTCTAAGACAAAAAAAAAAAAACAAACATTCATTACACTATTGCCAAAAGCCTGTTCAAAATCCATTAATCTAATTCAATAAATGTTATTTTAATGGCATATGCTATAATTCATTATATGTGTTGCGCGTTAAAACCTGCAGTTTAGTATTAAAAAACATGGGGAAAGAAAACGAGGGTCTAGCATCATATATCTTGTTAAGCAATCAAGAATATGTAACCTCCGATAAATAACAATTCTTATTGCAAACCCATATACAGGAAATACAAACTGAATTTGTTATTTTTACATGTAAAACACATCCTTTGCTTCCATTCAGCTTGTAGGCAACAAGTTAAAGGACTTCTTTAAATTTCATAACAAAAATTTTCTTTTGTTTTATGAAATAGAAGCTTTATTTGGAATTCCATCGTTTTTAAGATAATTTTTAAACAAAATATTGATAGGAAAACTAGAACAGAATCTTTAATAGCTGTCTAAAATACTTTTTGAAATTTTTGCCAACTTATTATAAATTCGTATTTCAAACAGGTTATTTTTTCTAGAACAGAAAACTAGATGGTTGTCAAAAAAAAATCTAATTTTCAGTTATATTTTATGTTTTTGTTTAAGATATAGGCACTTGTGTGCCATTTACACTATTTTGCTTCTCTGTAACAATTTAGTTTTCTTAACCACATTCTGGTAAACAGGTTATTTATATTCTAGTTAAGACATTGCATTAAAGAGAACACGCCTGAAATTTCAACAATAGGAAGACTCACACAGGTCATGACTGTTTCATGATGTTTAAAAGTGTTTCAAAGCAGTTCATCTATCTACTCTAATCCTCTGCCCATGAGAAGTTTCACTGTAACTTAGGCTATTCCGAGCAAACATTTATCCAAAAAGACTTTTCATTTTCTAGCTGAAGATATGACTGAGGAAAGATGTTAGAGAAGACTGAGAGTTGCACCAGAACAGTGAATAAGGAAATTTACTTACTTTCCTCTTTCAGGAGAAGAAGCTGTGGGCATTAAACAGAGGTGCCAGGAAGATGGCGTAAAACGATCATTGGGACATGGTTCTCATAAGACTGTGTAAAGTGTTTACACTGGACACTGTGTGAGATAAAACTGTTTCATGGGTTCACAAGAAAAATTGAGAGAAAAAGCCTGAGACTATGAAACACAAGTAAAACGATCCTTGTTTACTGTTCTCCCAGTCAAAAATTTCTGGAGGTTCAGTGTGTGTTCTAGGGGAGGCACTGCCACACACCAACTTACCCCCATTCCTCCAGGACTGCATGAAACAGTGTCCCATTCACCCCAAAAAGACCATTTGCCTGTCTCCCCTGGAGTCCTGGACAGCTGTATCTGTGGAGTAACCTGCTCCAGCTATTCTTACGCTCTTATATCCCTTAAATGTCTGCTAAAAATCTCCAAGGAAGTAAATGTCCAAAATTTCCACTGGACTGATAATTTCAGTGCTTTCATTTTTTTCGTGACATCCAGAAATATCTTTTTACTACTAATCAAAGAGATTATACTTTTGTCCTTGCTTTAGTAGACTTGCAAAACACTTGATCGTAACCTATAAAAATCCAAAAGGCAGTTACCAAATCCTCTTACACAGTGTCCTATTTTAGTATTTAAGAATCTGTACAAAACAAATCTTAGGTCATATCTCCTAAGTATCTTTTCCTGCTTTGTACTGTCTCTGGTCTGTCTGCATCAGTGTCATTCCCAAAACTGGATATATTGTTACAGATGAAGCTTTTCCATTACTGAGGGCAGTAATTTCTTGAGTTTTATACAGAATACTTCTTGGAGAATCATTCTGAAATTGTATGATAGCCTTGAGTTCAATGAGCTTTATCCTAGAGAACCTTTGTGTCCATATGACAGCCTATAGTCAGTTTGTCTCTATGCTGCATTGATGACAGATTTCTTTCTTCCTGGGAATGGTACTTAGCAGTTTTCTTAATTGAATTGTCTCCTACTGATTTTGCTATAGCTGCAATTTGCAAAGATTGTCCTGAAGTCTGGTCCTCACCCCAAGGACATTTTTTCTCCTATTTTGAGGTGCACATATTCTCTTATTTAAGTTAGTGTAAGTATGGTATAAAATCACACTGAAACAGCACCACATAAGAGACCTTTTGGATTAATATGCTTTTAGATACAGAATTAAGAAAAAGCCCAGGTTTTTTTTCCCCCCCCAAACAGTTTATTTTAATTTGAACTGTATTTTCCTCATTTTCTTATGAGAATATCCTATATAACCTATATGTAAGAAATGCAATAAATCATAAACTATTTCCCATTGTCCACTAAAGCATCCATTCTGACAAAGAAGGAAATGACATCATTATTGAAATAAAGATGCTGGACGTTTTTTCCAGCTCTTATTCTCTCCTAAGAGTTTACAAAATATTTGCTTTAAAAAGAAAATTAGACCTTTTCTGGGTATTGAAATCAGACTGATACCTGTAACTTTCTGATTCTTCTTTCACCTTCCTTTTAAGAATAGATACTGTGTTTGGCCTTCTTCAATACCCTGGGACTTTTCTCATGCCCAGGAGTTTGTCTAATAGAATGACTAATGATTACAATATTGTATTAGCTAGTTCCTTAAGTACCTTGGGGAGAATTTTATCTGAGCCCGTGAATTCGAATGCATCTGATCTATGGACACTTTTAAAGCTATTTTTTTACACATTCTGCCTGTGTCTGTCTCTAGGTTAAAATTAATTTTCCTTAGAGTCTGGTCATAATTAATCTTGTTTTTCTTTTTTTTCTTTTTGGGAGGAGCGAAGTGAGACAGCATTGACTACTTCAGCTTTCCCTGCAACATCCATTATGTTTACTTTTCTCTCAAATAAATCACAGGACTAGGCTATCTTCTTCTTAGTTCTAACGCGTATGTGGAACTAGATTTGTTGCTTTGTTTGGTGTCATGGTAGTTTTAACTTGTTTTCATTCCTGGCCTCTTTTCATGCTGTCTTTTCAAACTGCACTCTTTTTATATGCATTCATAATCTTTTCTAATGCATTAACTACTTAGCTCAGTTTTATATGACTACTTGCAGATTTAAAAGCCTTTCAAGTCTCTGGAGGTCATCCAAAGGGCACAGCTGGAGGTGGATTTTTTGTGTCTTTATGTATATTATACATATACACAGTGGGATATATGCATGTATTTATATTTTTTGTACCATATATTTATTCAAAATATATTTAGCTGTTGTTTGTAGATTTAGTGGAGTCTTAGATCACTGAAGAAGTGTACATTTCAAATGCTTCTTCCTCCATGTTCTCTCATTGAAAACTGTGCATGTGCTGGAGACCATTATATAGGATAGAGACCAGCCCCTGCAGTGATATAAACGAATGTGACCCACTATGTGGGTGATAATGCCGGAAACCAGAGGAAATAGCCCAACATACACAAATACACCTTTGTGACAGGAGCTGATGCAATCCATTAAACTGTGATTTTCTTCGAATTCCTAACAAAAAATTCTCTAAGATTTCTTGGAATAAAAAATTATTTGCAGCCACATACTGACTCACCCACCTGCCCAACCAAAAATACACTTGAACATAACTTTAGAAGGTAAAGAGGTTACTATTGAGGTAGCTAATATTTTGATTGTAGCAGTGACAACATGCATCTGCTCTGAAGAAAAAAATGTCTGAAAGAGGCAGCTATAAAACGATCTTCCAGAAAGATGGTTAGAGAATGTCCTGATTGTGCTAAAATACCACCGAGAAAAGAAGTTGAGGACAATGACACTGCATTTGAAATGTAATTGAATGTGTATTTGGACAAGTGATTGGACTCAAAGTTTTCTTTGCCCACATTTTTGCTAAAAAAGACAATCTTAAATTCTTGAATTCAGCAGGTTTGGACAAAGGTTTCTGTCATGAAAACCCCTTCCTTCTTTTTTGTCTCTGCTCTCATGAATTACTAGCTGAAAGAAGGTGGTCTTACTCACTAGAAATAGATGTGTTTTTCAGTATTCTACTATTCATTGTTTATTTTCTCAAAGCATGTTAACTTATTAATTTCACAATTACCTTGTAGAATTACCTGCTTGGATGTGAATTAATTAATCTGTAAATTATATTAGCTGGAGATACTATAATTCTAAGAAAACATGAAAAAAAGCCCTAAAAATGCTATACATCATTGCTTTCTAACCTTTTCTTTCCATTTTTTTCTTAGTGACATGCATTTTATTTTCTTTTTGACAGTCATGTACATAATCAAGTTGCAAACCACTGACGGGACCCTGCCTGTTACAGGCTTTCATGTATAATAAAACAATTGCATACTATATTGTAATAAATTGCTTAAAGGAGTGACAACTTAATTATCAAGACTGAGCAATGGGCTAGAATTGAAATACCTCATACCTGTGGATAATGACACAGTTAATCTTATCAGAATAGTATCTGGAAGACAGCAGTCTGATTTTTGACACCCAAATTAATCACCCCAAAATATCTGCTTGAAATGCAAACAAATGTTGATATATCATTAAGAATGCAGGAACATGGCCACAACCAGGAACAGCAATATGGTTGTAGCATAGCAGATATAGTGCAAAACAAAGAACAAAGGAAGTGATAAATGATATCTTAATATACATTTTGTAGACTCCGCTCCCTCTCTTTTTTTATCCAATGCCCTCCTACATCATATCTGAGTTTCTTGGAAGTAATTTTTCTACTGAATCCACTAAAATTTCCATGGAATGAAAACCATTAGGAGTGAGAAATCATTTCATACATAATGTATATGAGAAGAAACATTGTCCTGTATCTAAATTGACACACATTTTCCAAGGAAGTGACAGAACAAATATTGTTAATCTTCCTATAACCAGCGATGAAGGTATTGCTGAATTTTTGGTCAAGGACCCTCAGCCTCAAACTCTTATCTGCTAACATCTGAAATTTGAGCTTGAGATTTGAAATAACATTGATTACACCTGTGTTTTGCTTAAATGGCTGTGACGTACTGCACTTTCTTTTGTTCTTAGTCTGCAGCAGCCATAAGAAGAGATGTGTTACTCAGATCAAGCTCAGATGCTTCATCATCATGGATTCAATACTGCAGGCCAATTGCTGTGAGGTGGTGTAAGGCAAAGACATAACTGATGCTATGAAAAATGAGCCATTTTTCCAAAACGGCGGATGGAAAATTTCTTGAGTAAGAAGTTAAAAAGTAAACAGCAACTAGGTTTATTCAGGCTACTGTTTGACAGGACATTTAAACAGTCAATTTCAATCAGTAAATGGTAGCCTACTATGATTATGTAAAACATTGCTGGTGGAATGAAAATAGAATCCTTCAGCATCTTCAAAGAATTTCAGATTAACATATTTCAGGTTCAGAATGAAGTATTTTACTTCCCTAGTTTATAAATAAAACTGGTTTTCTTTTCTAGACTATGCTTTCTTGAATAAGACAGGTTATATGCCCTAAAGTCAGATTTTTTTTCTTTGGAGTCCCATCAGTTTAAAGACTATTTTCTAGAAGATATCAAGTCCTGATTTAAAAACTCCGAGAACAGGGGAACGCTGAAAGTGGTAGCCGAAGTGTCAAGGTAATGGGAAATTCTGTGTGTGAGTCTTTACTTGTCTGTAACTTAGTGATATCTGTTATACTAAGCCAGCAGGAACTGTGGGAGAATGTTACTCCATTTAATTTTTAGTTGTTGTTGCTTTTCAAGCCTGAACTATCAGTAATATTAGCTGATAAGAACTATTTTTCATGTAGATAGACAGGTTCAGTAAAATGGTAAAATATTTATTGACTAAATTATAGAATGACATTTTGAAAGACAGGAACATGAGATAAAAGAAAACCTTACTTTTCTTAATGTTTTGGATGGAATAATGTGATTCTAAAGTCTTATTCTAATACATGGAAGCAATTGTATATTACTTTTCCATTAAAGTAATTTGAGCCAGCCCATTTGAAAACTTTTGTTGTTAACACTACAATTAATTGCATTAAGAAATAGTCTAAGGTTGTTGCAGAGTACATGTTAATATTTAATAATTATGTGTTATTATTTAATTCTGCCTGAATAAGTTAAAACAACCCTAGAATAGTCCTGCAGTTTGGGAGGAATATTATAGGAGGCTAAAATAACCTTAGAATGTTAAATTCCAATTCCATAGCATAAAATATCAAAAGAAAAATCCTGGATCTTTCGAGGAAAAAAACAACTAAAAACCAAAATTTTTGTCACACTTTGGAAAGTCCAAAATAACATCTGACTTACGCTGACTATGAAGCAACTTGTTAAACATAATTTCTCATTAGCAAATTATTGTCATTATGTATCACATCACAAATTTTAAAAAATATTATTGTAGCATAAATTTATGAGCACTGAACTTGATTAGAGAGCTCCCAGCTTATTGATAAGAGATCAGTTCTCACAAAAATACAGTACCTGGCAGAGATGTCAACATCAGAGGCTACTTGTGATTATACCCTACTACATTGATTAATTCTTGTATCTCAGAGCAGAATCAGATCCAGACAGTGGATTTTTCTTTTCATTTAGCAATGGAGGCACATGTCATATGGAACGATGACTGGAGAATTATCAAAAGCTCATTTAAAATATCCCAAGCTCTATGATTCCTTTTTGCACAGAAAAAGCTTTTGTGTCTTGGCCAAAACTATGTAGTACAGATATCCAGTAATTATTCTAGCTACACAGTTATTTCTGCCAGCCGGGCAAATAATTCCCTGTGAATATTCACTGTTAAATGAATTCTTTCACTTGTACTGACGGCTGTATGTTCGCCTTCTCGTGAATATTCTAGCAAATGGTTTGTTGGAAGGAAGATGTGCCAATGAGAATAATCTTCTATAGCAAAGACAGATTATTCAAATAAAATGAATAGTTAATTCAACAACTTAAATATTTATACTTTCGATTCTGGGCTACTCAGGCCCTGGAAATCCTTTGTGTTTAAGAGAATTCCTAGTGTGTCCCAATCGCTTCAGTTGTTTTGTCTTCTACTCACTGATGCAAGAAGATTTTTTTTTCTATGGATTCTAGAAACCCATGGAAATTAGAACAGAATTGTAATTTTATCTTTAAAATACATTCACAATCCTCATTTTGTGAATATGCTATTCACCACTCACTACAGAAAATAGTCTTTGAATAATTACTATATTTGAGAAATATGGTTGTGAATAATTCACATAGAAGAAGGAAGATAAATTGCCCCATATGTCTAATACAAATAATTGATAACAGTCTCTGAGTTTTTTGCCTGATTAGAAAAAATACTGAAGACAGCTTGATAGTAATTGTTGGTCAACAAGAATCATCTAAGGAGATTCATAGTTGGTGTGAATTCTGTGGCTGTATTTGCATATGTAAATTTTAAGGTTTTTATTATTATCTCAACTCTTCCAAATGAAATAATGCACTTTTCACCATTATCTTTAGGTTTCCTGCTTTTGGAGCATCTTTTTTTTAGAACTGAGTTTTTCTTTGTGTACAGGAACACTAATAATAATAAACTAACAGTTGTTAGGTTGAGTTTAAGAAAAATGTTAATTACTAATTAAGGTCACCTTTTTTAAATATTACTTGTGGTGATTACAAGATTAAAGAAAGAAAATAAATATGCAGGGATATGTAAATTAAATTTACATTAGTTACATTTCTCTGCATGACAAAGACTAATATTATTTTAAAATGACACAGTTACTCTTGAACTAGTGTTTCACAGCTGACTTTAATTGTTGTGGTAATATTGCAATGAAACTTAATAATATTATACTCACAACATCAGCACGTCTTTCAGGTATGAGCGAAAAAATAATTTTTTATTAGTCTCATGATTGTGTTGCTTTTTCTGTATCCAAAACAACAAACAAGGAAACAGAAAACAAAAAGCCCTTATTCTTCTCAGAAACTAGATTTAAACAGAGGCACTTTTTAGAAAAGACGTTTTAAAATGTTGTATGCTGTCTTTGTTAGTCTTGCAAATTCTTCTCTTTCACACTTGCAATAAGGATGCTTCCACAAAACCCTCCCTCAAAATAATGCAAAATTATCTGATTTTTCCTTCATTTGTTCTGATCTGAGTACTGGCATGGCCAAAATTAGAACAAAATATCCACAGCACCAGACATATATAAAACTAATTTTAAAGAAGTTTACCAATCAAATATAAAGTCTTAACTTCAATGCAACCTTCATTGTTTGTGAGAATGTCCAGCTGTCCCAACTGCAGAACAGAAAGTCTACTTTCAAAGCCTATGGACATAAGAGGTTTTTGTATCTCCTAAAAATGAAACAGCGTTGTTTGAGTAGAACAAATGACTGAAGTGTGCATGTTGGATGACAAAGTCTTGTGGAAAGTAAACCTTCTTAATTTCTCCCTTATTTAAACTGAGATGTTCACAGACGTTGAGCTATTAGTGACTGTACATTAAGATTTTTTACCTTAAATTTTAACATAAATTCTGGTATTTGCAGATTTTTGCAAGAAAAGAGTTGCTTATTTTTTAAAGATATTTACCTATGAAAATACTGGCCAGTACTGGAAAACCCATCCTTTATCTTAGGTAGGTGACTATGATGGTTCTTTAGAAAGTTAAGCCTTATGATATTTGGGGGGAAAAAAGGAACTATCACAAAAGGTTAAAAAAATTATATTCAAATAATTTTCCCCTTAATCAATTCATAAACATATAAATACAAACTGTTAAGGCAAGCCAAAGCTTCTTGTAACTTTAATTGTGAAGTTCCTCTTAAACTACTTATTTTTTTCTCTTAAACATTGTATTCTTAATTTTGCTGAATAGATATGATTGACAGACATGCTACATGCTGTCAAATGGATGCATTAAGGTTAAAGGCATCCACAACTCCCTCTGTTTTGACTAACCCTATCTTTAGTAATATTCTATCTTTAGAAACATTTATCAGTGACAGTCCTGAGGAAGAAAACCTCATACATTTAAGATTTCATTATGATATAAATACAGGAGAGCTTCTCTTTTTCGTTTCTTTAATTCACATCTAGTACTTTCGCTTCCAGCCCTTGAGCTTCAGGAACATCTCTTTAAAAAGACCATGAAGTTATATTCATGTTCCCATTTAACAGAAATGTCTTGTTTAAACAAGATGAGAACTTACCATAATAAAATGAATCTGTTCACAATAACAGATGACTGTAGACTGAACACTTGAGACTACCTCCTCTGCAAGAGACACTTCTGGCAGCAACACCCAAGTAAGAACACTTACACCTGTGCATCCTCCTGTGATCGTAAGAAATAAATGAGATTGCAAAACTAGATTAATTTTTGGAACCAATTCTGGCAGAAAAGATAAGCAAGCTTCAAGGATAAAAAAGTTCCTCAGTGCAGTCATCCATGAAAGAATTCACTTGAAGCAAAACAAAAACATCTCTAAAATCCATTAACATGACCGACTTACATACTCAGCCAGTCACTGATGCAATTGCCCACTTGTGTGGTAAAAGAGAGCATAAAAATTATCACTGTAGGCACACATGGGAATCTGTGTCTAGAGAGATGTAATAAATCCTGGATTCTATTTCTGAGAAGGCTTCCTCCTTAAAACCAGTAGTTGATGATGGATGATTCCCAGTTCTTCTATTTAATCCACTTTCACAGTTGTCAGGTTGATACAGGTACTGAATGTCATGCAGCAGCAAGAACAGGGTTGCTCCACCCATGGGAACAAGCTGCAAGGATGACCCCCAGCACAGCAGCAGCCTCATCAAAAACCACAATTTCCCAGGGTCTGAACCTTGTGGCAGAAAAGAAGTCCATTAAAATCCAAAGCCACTGCAACAGATGGAGCCTGGGCTCCTCTCTCTATGGGGCCACAGGTCCTGCCAGGAGCCTGCTCTAGCACAGGCTTCCAATGGGGTCACAGCCTCCTTCAGGCATACACCTGCTCGGCATGGAGTCCTCCAGGAGCTGCAGGTGGATCTCGCTTCCAACGTGGACATCCATGGGCTGCAGAGGGACTGCTGACTCTCCATGGACTTTCCCATGGGCAGCAGAGGAAACTCTGCTCCAGGGCATGGAGCACTTCCCCCCTCTCCTTCCTCATTGACCTGGGTGTCTGCACAGTTGTTCCTCTCACATATTCTCACTCCTCTCTGAGCTGCAGTTGCTGTTTGAAGCAACTTTTCCCCTCTTAAATCTGTCATGCCAGAGGCACTGCTACTGTTACTGATGGCCTTGGCCTTGGCCTTGGCCAGTGGTGGGTCTGTCATGAAGCTTGTTGGCACTGGCTCTCTTGGACATTGGGGAAGTTTCTGGCAGCTTAGCACAGAAGCCACCCCTTCTCACCAGCACCCCTGGTACAGCCTCACTGTACCAAAACCTGTCCATGTAAACTCGGTACAGAAGTCTAGGCTTCTGGTAAAACTTCCTGACTTTTTTTTGTTTTAATCTTTTGTATAACTGAAATATACCATATTACAGACCTAGAAATTTAGTTTTACTTTTAGGTTCCTACTTCAAAATTGTTTTCTAAACTCCTATGATACTTATTTTTTTCTCAATACATTTCCTACATAGTGTGTTAGGTTTATTCTGATTCCTTGCATCTCCTGGGCCTATTTCAATTTCTTCTTCTATCTGAGAGGTCTTTAAGCTTTTCACGAGTGTAATCATGTCCAAGGAAGACATAAGACCTTTTCATTGCTTTTACAGCCTAAGGAGTCAGCTTGCATTTGCTTTTGGTCATAGTATACAAAATAAGCCTAGGCATCTCTCTACCAGCTATGTAAATACGTCCCTAGGACAAAAATTGGCAGCTATCAGCATAATATTTAAGAGCCTTAGAACCGGTAATGAGTTTACTATTAAATCCAAGTAGAAACAAAAATTAAATGTGTGTGTTATAGGGAACTGCATTAGCTGCTCAGGGACTGTGGCCAAATTTGTATGAAGGTTCTAAAAACTGGAATAAAAATATGAGAAAATTATTTTGTAACATCCTGAAATCAAAATTGATATGATCAAAAGATTAGTAGTTGAACCGAATACCCTAGCATATTCCCCTAAGACATCCCAGCTCCAAAAAACAGAACTGTGATCTTGATAATAACCTCACAAACTTCTAGAAACAAAGGTAGCCTCATAATTCCAAATGAAAGTAAGAGAACACAGTCTTTGCAAGAACAGCAAAAGCCTCAGGATCTATCAGGATTTCTCTGAGCTTCCTTGGTCCACTTGGAGAATGACCAGATGGCCATTAGATATTTGGCTTAGTTTAGTAAACCATCTTTTCCCAGTGGTGAGAGGTGATGCCTACTGTTACTGTAGTGTTGATACACTTGCAGCAACTCAGTCCTCTGGAGGATAGGAAAGAGAATTAAAAGGGTTTAAGTGAGAAAACTCGTGGTTGAAGTAAACACAGTTTAACAGGTAAAGGAAAAGCCGTGCACACAAGCAAAATAAGACAAGGGGATTGTTCACTATTCTCCATGGGCTGGCCCATGTTCACGCATCCCCAGGAAAGCAGGGCTTTATCGCAGGTAAGGATGACTTCAGAAAAAAATGCCATCACTCCCAAACGTCTCTCCCCTTTCCTTCTTCTGCCCCCAGTTTACATGCTGAGCATTATGCCAGATGGTCTGGGATAACCCTGTGATCACTTGGGGTCAGGTGTCCTGGTTGTGTCCCCTCCCAACACAAAAGTTGCACCTTTGTGCAACTGCAGCCTCCTCACTGCTGGGGTGGGGTGAGAGGCAGAAAAGGCCTCGACTTCGTGTAAGCTCTGCTCAGCAACAGCTGAAACATCCCTGTGTTATCAGCACTGTTTCCAGCACAAATCCAAAACACAGCTCCACACGAGCTACTGTGGAGAAAGCTAACTCTATCCCAGCCAAAACCAGAACATAACTAAAACTAACTTGTAGCTATGGTGTGCAGCAGAACAATCTACCTATGACACTAGAAAAGCATAGCTGAGTGAAGCCACGGGTAACCACAGGGCCCTTCAAAGATCAGACCCACATCCTCAGCTCTAGATGCCAATTACAAATGGTCAGCAGACGATAAAACCAGACTTAGGGGATCAAAGACAGTAAAGAAATATTCAACATACAATAAATAATGGTTGCATAATATAATTGAGGACATATGAAGAACAAGCAAGTAATCTGATGGTTTTGGCAAGCATATAAAAATAGTCTCATGTAGATGCAAAAGGAAGTCGGCATCCAAAATTACCATCATACTCTTTTTGGACTTGTGATACTGACATCTAGCTTTATCAACACACTGGAGGAGTGAGAATAAAATAAACTAGGATGATTAACTGTATTATTAGTGTGAATTAGCTGTAATAAATGTATAATTTGGCCTATTGGTATTAGCATTAGTTTAACTGGACTAATAATAATTTTGATTAGATTATCAATAATTTCTTCACTCTTCCTTGCAGAGTGTCAACTGCAAGTGATGTAGTGCAATACACCCAAGAAGTATTTTTTAGAAAACAAAAATCCCAACCCTGTGGAAAAAGAAAGGAACATAAATTAAGTACTATACAAAAGGAGTAAAAAGAAGTATAGGAGTAAGTCTGCTTCCAAGTTTATAATTGTGATATTCCAGGACTATAGGAGGTGGGTAAATGGGACTTAATAGAATTTAATAAATATAGCTGCCATCAAAAGAGATAAAAACTACTACATATGTAGATGCACATACGTGAAAGTTTCAGGCATGAGAAAATCTCAACTACTAAGTAACACAAAAATAATAAAGGAAACCAAATTACTGCTTTGACTGAATATTGAATTAGAATTAGAATACTGAATTACTAGAATTAGAATTCTAGTAGGATGATCCTTTACATTTTTCCAATAATAAATATAAGAATGTGAATTTTGAAGAAAAAGCATTAAAGAAGTAATATTTTGGCAGAGAAATATCTAGATAATACTATATTTATTAGCATTTACTTAACTCCCATGGACCTCAATGATAGTGTTTGTGCTTAAACTCTGGCTGATTGAATTGGCATTTTCTGATTATATGTGGTTTCATCAGAAAAATTCCGAGCATATATACAAATAGAATAAATGCTGAAATAAGTGCACTGTAACCTTCGAGGAGGAAGAAATAAGTGCCATTTAATTAGCACAATGAAAATGCCTGCTTAATGTACAAACCCTCAGTCAGAAAGCAGAGAGACAATACCTAGATTTACAGGGAAATCAGTAGAAAACAATGATGGCAATTGTTTATTGCCGTTGTGGAAGACAAAAGGCAGATTTTCCTTTTGAACCTTCCCAGTCAGCATCTGTGCTGACATGATATATCTTTTCTAGCCCTAATACGTATAAGAAGAGTAGATCACAATAATACTACAACAAAGGAAGAATATAATGTATTTTACGTGTGTGTTAGAGTAGGCACTGCCTTTTTGCGTCACCAACTCTGGTATAACTGTTCTGAAAAATAAGCTAAAGCAATTTTTGTCATTTCTATTTCTGTAATTTCTCAAGCCTGTAACACAGCAAACCTAACATCCAGTCCTCTATGGTATAAAAATTAAAGTGTACAACAGCATTTTATATTTAAAAACTTATAAAAAAGTGGCAAATGGTGGAATACAGCTGTTCACAGAGTTCTAGAGTGTCTCCGCCTGTTATGGCTCTGCAGGCAAATCTGAGTACGACAGGCCTGAGAAGCTGCAGCATTATCTACCCTGGTGTGATCCTCCCAGTCTCACTGGGCTGCCATATGCCAAAAACACTCTCTTCGAAGAACAGAAGAAACAGGGTTTATCCTTCCTGGTAAAACCAGCAGCAGCGGCATATACTCTCATTTGCCTCAGTGAATTTCTCATTTTCATTGATGTCAGAGTAAAAGATTATTCATTCTCAAAAGATTAATATCATATGAATTTTCCATTTGTCCAGGCTTAACACAATTGAACTTGAATTTGAGTAATTTATTAAAATAAAATCTTTCCATGTTTTTCAGTATTTAACTTCAAGCAAGTTATTTTAAGGGATTTGATACTTGGTCCATGCTCAAGGTTGTTCCTGCCCTGTAGTTTTATCGGATTCGTATTCTACAGAGCTTGGGCTTTTGTATACGTTTTCTTAAGCACAAGAAAAGAAACTTCAGTCTTCTATCCAGAAAACATGGAAGTTATAGCTTAAAATATTTTCCAATGTTTTAACACAAAAATGTTAATTTCCTTGATCAGATATGGCATTAGACACTATCAAAACTAGCAACAAACCTTCCCCCGCCCCCCGATTAGCTTTATGGAAATGCTTCAGATACTCAATTTATCTGCTTTTGCTTCCAAATATTCATAGAAATAAATCCATGAGCTTTCTAGGACTTTTGAGGTGATACAATAAAAGAAACTTTTAAGGTGAGACAAGCGGGAAGTTGGTATACCTGGTAAGAAAAGCAGCAGCCAAATGAGGGTTGCTTTCTTGTCATTCACAGGGCCCAGTGCACTTTACTAATAGCTCTCTCCTTATCTGTGGCAAAGCAATATTATTAGAAGAAAATTAACAGTTGTCAGAGCATGAAATACTGGAATAGCCTTTCAACCAAAAAGTTTAAGTGAGCTAACTAGCTGATTTTTAGGTGGGTCTTGACAAAGAGATGCAGGAAATTAAAATTATATAACTTCATCTAAGGGCTGGCCAAGGAGATCTTGTCCAGTTCTTTGTTCCTTGTAGCATTTTTGGACAAGTGTAGTATCATCCGTAATTTTAAAAAATGCGGAAAACTTAATCTCTTATAAGCAGTTTACATGTGTAAATGTGGCTGGTATTAAGGTTTGGTGTATAAATCACAAGAATTTTTAGTGGATTCCACATGCATCTGTCACTCAGGCATTTAGTGAAAGCATCTATAAGGCTTGCAAGACACTGATATACCTTATCCATAAATTAACATTGATGGTCAGGCTGTAAATATCTGTCTCTTTCTTCTGCTCTGAAATGAACTGACATGGGGAACTAATTTTTCCTGAAGACTCCCTCAAATGAAACACAAGCTGTTTCCCTTGCGGTGGGAACAACTGGACTGAAACACACTCTCAGAAAAATTCAGGGTCAAGACCCTCAATTGTGCATCAGTTAGGGCGGAAATAGAATTGAATTGTCTTTTGCCACAAAATCATACAAGTCAAAGACTAGTGCTCTGGGATGAGAATTACCAGTCAGAGTTGTTGAAATACTTTATTATTTGCTTACTAAATAAATACTCTGTGTGTGTGTGTGTCCTTGCTAAATAAATACTAAATAAATGCTGCTATTAAGTAACTCACAATATTTTCATCATTCTTAGGCTGAAAAGAGGAAAAGATAATGCTCTGATAACCAGGTAGCTATGGCAATCAGCTCATAAGCAGCATATTTTGAACCCCCTCCCTTCTCTGCAATATATGAATGACTTTAAAAAAACAATTATGATAGGAAAGCAAATCACCATTGCAGACCCAGAAGCATAAGGAATTCTCTCGGGAAGTGAGATACTTAGTTACTCTCTAACAACATTAGATGGGAGGGGGAAGGAGGACAGGCTGGAGAAGAAAGAAAAAAGATATAAAATAGAAAAAAAAACCCCCAACAACTACTTACTACATTTTTTTTCAGCTCAAAATACTTCCTGATCTTTTAAAATATTTTAAAATTATTTTCAATTGACCAAGAGTACAATTTCAGTGAATGCACTACTAACTATAAATAAGACTATTGAGGAAAAATTGCTACTTCCCATGATTATAACTTATGCATTTAAACCTGAGGGGAGCTGAGCTCCACTGACAGGAACAACAAAATTACAAATTAAATATTATAAGTTAGTGTGAACTTTGCCTGTGTAGTTTTGAATTGGTTATCATGAAGTCAAAAACATATAATAGTCATAATACTTTTCAAATATGCACTCCTAAAACTGTAGAAGAGTATTGTCTCGTTATACAATATTTGTCCCATATTAGTTTGATATTGTTAAAAAATCAGGAATAGTTTTCATTACCAGTTATGATAATCACTCTTACCTTAAACATCAGCAGCATCAGAAAAATTGATTGCATTCTGCTCTTGAGTTGCAATTCTGAACAGAGCCAGTAATTTCTGGTTGTCAGAGTCCAATAACAGATACAGTATTTTAATAAGAAGGCAGTATAAGTTAAATATATCAGTTATCCAGTACAGAAGGGAGTACACTTGGGATAGAAATTACATAAATATATTAAGAATAGCCTAATTTCCAGTGAATATAATTTTTTCCTCAATAGTAATCAATAAGAATGTCATTGAAAACCATATTTTCTTTTTTTTTTTTTCCCATTTTTAACATATCAACTCTGTATCTTTCAAATCAGTTACACTTTTCACATATTATGGGTATACAGGATTGAAGTCTTCCAGAGACTATTATGGCGTATGGCTTGGCATATGGCTACTGTCTGTATTTCCCCATTTTTTCCTCTATAATTTCTTGAAGATCTTTTAGAACAAAGTCTTTGATCTTTCTGTTAGCCAATGACTTGCACACTAGGGATAAAGGCTAGCTCTTCATTTCCAGAATTACCAAGAATATTTAGCATAATTTTTATACAACATATGCATCTTCTTTTATTTTAAAAATCTTCTCTGTATTAAAGCCATTTACAAACAGTTCATCTACATGTATTCTACAAAAGCTTCAAATTATCCTGCTTGAATTCTAAAGAGAATTAACTTTAGTCTTCTGGTATATTGTTTCTCAAGCAACTGTTAGCTCTGCATCTGTGTCAATTGCTCATTTGACTTTATATGACTAAGCAAGAAGTCAATTGGTACTGTAACTTGAAGGTAACTCCCTGAGAAGGCTGCAGTTCTTCTTTCTGTGAAGAAATTTTTGGTATCACTGAAATCTATTGCCTGTGGGTTTACCAGCTGAGCTCTTATACAGTAACATTAACTATGCAACCACCTAGATACTAGCTTACTTGCAAATATACACATACCTAAGACGGTATGGTGCTTCCTATTACACTTCAGAATTCTGAGTCATAACTCTGTAAAAATTTAAACTTCAACCCTGTTTTTGTTTTTTGGTGTTTTTTTGTGAAAGTTTTGTGCTGGGTGAAGTTTTATGCGCAAATGCTTGAAGTACTATATTTCTTGGTACTGCTCACACTCTGTTATGCCCTAGGCTTTCAGAAAACTTGATTTACTGGTCACTAGCATATCAGATACTCTGATTTAGGGTACTTTGTTGTATACAGGCAATAGGGTGGAATAACATGAATGAGTAATTACTACAAACCTGGTCAAACTTGTATCTTTGCCATTTCAGCTGGTATCTCTGGTATCAGAATGGAATAGATGATACTGTAAGACTGTTGTAGGTCCTCTTCTTTTCCACCTATCTTTTCTTCTTCTTCCATGCTGCCATCCTAAGATGCCTTAGTCTGACAAGTTATATACCTCATTAACCATTTTTTCATATCTAGTCATGATGGTAATTCTATCAGTCTTGGTATATCTCATTTTCTAATATGTAATACTACATTTGATTGTGGACACACAGGACTCTCTGCCAGCTGACATCTGTTAAGCTAAGGATATAAAAAAAGGGTGGAGAAGGTCTTATCCTGTTACTGCAGAGCCCATATATTCAGTTGGCCATATTTATGCTTGGTAGGGTTCCAAAATCTAAATCTGTGCATTCAGTTTTTAGTTATCCTTGATAACAACTATTTGGACAGTGTGTTCCCTCCTTCTTCCTACTACATTATCTAGACTTGCATGCTTAATAAATGAAACAAAAGTTTTCTGGTCTGTACCATCTTACCTTGTCTCAATGTTGAAATGACTGAGTGACTTTATGGGACTTACAAGTTTGTAATACAGTTGTTCTATTGAGACGATATGATATAGACACACCAAAATGTAAATTAAGACATGTAAACCTGAGAATGACTGTATTGACTAGATATATCTATCTAGTGCCACTTGAGATTTTTCAGGGCATCATATCTGGCCTCATATCACTCTCTATAGAAGAGTACAGACCTTTTTTAGGTGTTTTGTCCTATCTGAAAGACTAAAAAATATATTACATCTGAAGATATATTAGATAATGTAAATTACCTATATCTAGGAAACTTAACTGTGTTTTAGGTGTTAACATTTGAGTTAATGTCTAAATTTTCATAGTGATCAGTGTTTTTGTGGATCTAGCCCTCCAGAGACACCTGCATGAAGTTGGCAGATAGGAAGCGGGACTAAAAGGAGTGTTGTGGTTTTCTGCTGTAGTAGCTGAAGACCAGGAAGAATATATCATGTCATCTTAAACATCTATCTTAGGCAACCAAATTGCTTCCTTAGTCTATTCAATCTAAGAAGATTTGCCTCATCCTAAAAAAAACATCTGGTGATCAATCAACTCAGCATTTCTCTATAGTTTCCTGACAAACTGTGTGTCTCTTCCCTGACTGTTATGGGAGCCCTTAGATTGTGATGTCATCTAACTTACCCCTACATCCTCGAAAGGAGACGAGAGTTTACGTGTCAGAATCTTACACTGAATCCCAGCACACATTACTGTCCTAGATACTGGAAACCAGTTTTTAAAACTATATGTGCAATATTTTTATATTTGAGAATCTGTGGTGGATTTGAACACCTGGGAGTCCGAGATAAAATAATATTAAGTCAGGAATGGATGACCTCTACAGGGACAGATGCAAAAAGGTACTGAACCTTTTGTCATAACAGTATCTAACTTGTGTTCCTTGTGATGCAGTGCATAAAACCAGAACAATGCAAAACTCCTAGCACATCTTCAGTTTTTTGTGACTAGAAATTTCATTAGGAACAAACTTAACACTGCTTATCCTGACACAAAGTTAAGTCTTAGGGCACTACAGGGCTGCTAATTGCTTCAACATCTCCCTAAATTTATGCACGAGTGATCTTAGTGTAACTCCAACTGACTGCACTTATATGCAAAATCGAGTATGTCGGTTTCAGGTTCGTTTCACCTAATTTCCCCATGCCAATATCTGCAGCAGCTCCAGAAGGTCCCCAAATCAGTAAACCAGCATGACCACAATTCCTCTCACCAGTTGGTGACCTGCAGTAGTTATCTACATTTGATTTACTCATTCTACTGAATGAAGAATATCTAATAAATATAAAGCAGCATCTTTATGTTCTGTATTGAATAACTACATGCTCGATAATGCAACAATACCATTGCTGTTTGACAATATTCTAAAATAAAAATCAACATTTCTACGATAGCTAAAATATGTCGTATCTCTGTGATAACTACAATATTTCAGGCCAGTATCTACACAACTAGGTGTTGGTTTCACATAAATAAACTTTAAACTATTTTAATGTAATTCACCTTGACATTCTTTCATAGGAGTGTTTGAACATACAAACCTGCATACAAGGAAAGCATACAAATACCTGAGTGATTCATTTTAATGGAATGAAAACAGACTTCACTGGGAGAATCAAATACAGAAAGAGCTTGTGTATGGTGAGGGATACTGAATAAGAATGTCACTACAGATTGCAAACTCCAAAACAGTAAATCAGAACTCAAATAAAAGTAGCTGATTTTATCAAGCTCTCAATATAAAAATAAGATACTGTGCAACTAAAATTTATTATTTCATGCTTCATATTACTATTAAGACATATTCTGAAAGCAAAGGTTTGCTAATTTATTATGCTACAATACAGTAAAGGATGTTCTCATGGATGAACCTGAAATGGTTTCTTAGGAATGCAGTTACCTTTCATGAAATGGTATAGAATAAAAAATAAGGAGACTTGAGAATCATAGAAAATATGCTATCAATAAATATGCATACATTAGTCCATTTCCACTATTGATATCATATATTTATGTGAAGAAACTAATAAAAAAATACATGTCACTTCCCCCCCCATACATTCTAATTATCTACAGGGCATTGTAATATAACATATAGAGATGACATATTGCTAATCAAATTATTTCTGTAAATGAAAACAGCCAGTCAGTTGGTACCTGAGACCCTGCCTCTTGGAAAATAAATTCAGCAGCATCTGAATAAAGCATAACAGAAAAATGATTGAATGAGACCTGTGGGGCATAAGTCTACTTGAGGTCCAATAGGATTATCACTTCGTAGGTTGCTGGTGGAAATAAAGGTGCAGAATATCTCAAGGCATCTCATGACTGAGTTTTGAAGACATCAATTTATCCACATTACAGGGCAATGAACCAGAAAATATCTTAGAGTATCATTCTGATTCAAATTCCAGGGTATTTTGTGCTTGGAATTGACAACATTTCAACATAAAGGGCATTCTTAGAGCAACATAATATGGCATTTTAAACGGATTGATTATATTCTTTATCCTCCTCTGCTTTTCCCCAGCAGACATAACAAAGTTTTTGCTGGTACATTATTTCAAAGCGTGTGGCCCATTGTAACAGAAAAGGAAGCAAAAAAGAATATTTTTCTCACATTTTTTTATATATTCTTGTTCCCATTGTATTAAATCTTGTTTTAGTTACAGACATCAATGAAAGACTTTCCAGAGATTTTGCTGAGTTTAAATAAGACTGGACATGATTAATGTCACTCTTCAGCTGGATATTCAGTGTAGGGGTATATTGTCTGTATCAGATTCCAAGCCTACACAGAGAATTTTCCTCCAGTCTTCTCTACTGTCATCCAGGAAGATAAAGAACTACTTCTGTTAACTCCCTCCCTGACAGCAAATAACATCTTTTGCTTGCCTAAGGAATTAGAAAACGCATCTCAAGGAGTAAAAACAGAAAATAAGACCTCAATATCTAAGTGCTTGCGCTGGATCTGATCTAGGCTCCATCTAACTTTGTGTTCTGACAAATGAGCAGGCAAGCACTGAACACCTCAAGGGAAGGTGTAAAAAAAGCAGCCCTTTTATAGGTGAAAATTGACTAAAATTATGAGTGATATCCTTGTATACAAAATTAGCATTGAATACTAAGGAAGTTTTGTTGACTTTCATTATTTTAAGTTCTTTAGACTTTACCTTGGTTACCACCTTCTGTGACGTCTGGCATATGGATCTCAGCTATTTAGTACCATTTCTAATACCCTCGTAGGCTAGAGACAAACATTTGTGACAGGGATCCACAAAAGGGGTGACTCCTCCCTTTTTTTTTAAAGTTCAGTTGATCTCCCCAGAAGCTTCTCCATTATTCATGGAAAATTTCATGTTATATATATGTGTCATATAATATTTTACATATTTCACACACATAAAAGTGCCATGATCCATGTTAAAATATTGCCTCTAACTTTTTCTATCCTACTTCTTGCTTGCTCTATTTCACCTTATGGCCACAGCTGTGTGGAGGATGATTACACTGTGACTAAGAATAACTACATAAAAGTTTCAATGAATTTACTGTTGCTGTTGATCCCAGCAGTAAATGTTAAGACCAGTACTCAAGATTAGCCCAGGACCTATCTGTTTCACATATTTTCCAGGAATTCAAGTGGCTATGTTAATGACTATGTTAATTATTTTTTAATAAGGTTATTACTTAATATTTTTATACTGTAAGATTCAAAATGGTTTGCTTAATGATCTTGCTGTTGTTTTAAAATGTTACACAAAGCTCCAGAGAATAAATAAGCATGCATAATTCTAAGAAAAATAAGCACATAATTCCTTTAGCATGAGGTAAAACTATCACAGTGCCGTGTGATAATCTTTCCATGAAAATTGGTATCCAAATTGGTCAATACATTAACAGACTATTCTGTATATATTTCAAAAGTAATCTGTTAGGTCGAAATGAGTAGTAGATATACAATGCAATCTTTCTACATTTCCCAGCAACTTTTCCAGTATGATGCAGAACCCAATGATACACATGATTCCAAAGTAAGCTGCATTTCCCCCAAAACAAACACAATTAGAGAAACCAATGAAAATTTGCAAAGATATTTGGCACTGAAAATATTCACTACACATGAACTCTTACTTCTGTTGAACACAATTACAGAAGGTGGAGATTTTGGCAAAGATGGACGTAGAGTAGCAAAGACATAAAAAAACAAATGATGCAGCTGTACGGTCTTGTATCAGACTTGTGAGAAGGAGTTGTCGGACGCACAGGATCCCCACCTCTGCTCAGGAGCTATCTTAAATCCTAGTCCTTCTGTAAGTTATGATATAGTGATGTGTGTGCCTAGACCCATACCTTTGCATCTGTAGATTCGACTTCTCAACATAACCCCAGACCTGCCAGGAAATCCCTGGGCTGGCCGTGCTCTGTGTGCAGTGTGGCTACACCTGCCCATGTGGGCACTGCCTCTGCCACGCTTGCTTCAGAGGAGGGCTGTAAGCAGCAGCTTTCCCTTGCTGCTCCCTGACACAACAGCAATGAAATATGACTTTTTAGTTATGATTACTTTTATTTGAGAGGTGAAGAAAATGATATTTTCATGACCCACTGACTGTTTCAAGGTGAAAGAAACCACCACAGCAAATATAAGCCTTTAAAACTTATGACTTTTAAAAGATTAAACTGAAGTCTGAAAACCACGCATTTATTACTAGTATTGCTTGCTGAAGACTTCAGGCAAATTTTGTCACAAGAAAAATAAAGTTAGCTGAGAAATCTCAGTGTGAGGTTCAAAAAGGACAATGGTAATGATGGATAACACGGATTGGAAAGAAAAGGCTTTGCTAAGTCTTTTGCGCTTGTCCTACCTGACTATGAAGTAAGCAGAAAGACAATACAGAATATGAGAGAGAAAAAACGTGTTTGTTTTATCATTTTTTTGGGGGGTTTGTTTTGGTTTGGGTGTTTTGGTGGTTTTTTTTTTTTTTTTTGGAACGGACCCAGGAGAAAGATAATTGTGCAATTAATTTTCATTTGTGTTATAAAGCTCTTGTGGTTTTATAGACTGCAAATAAAAGGCCATAAAGACATTTATGTTCTTGGTATTTGCATGCGATGGGGCTGGCAATGGCTGTGTTCCTGGACAATATTTTAGCTCATAAAATTTGCAGTGTGCTGAGCTGACCAACCACTGTATGTAATAATCAGCTAGGATTGACTGACCATGGCATTTGGATCTGGAACTTGAATAGCCATGCAGGTGTTCAGAGTCTTCTTTGACTAATTCCCTAATTAAACCTAGAGACTGCTTCCCAGTTCTGAAAGTAGCTCAGGGTTTCAATTTTAAATTATTTGATTCCTCTAAAGGTTTGGGCTTATGCATTTCCTTATTTATACTTATCTCACCATTCACTGAGGAATACAGTGTGAAAACTGTGCAATAACCCTGGTCTTCATCTATTTAAAATGCAAGGTTTTGTGGTGGATCCAAAGAGCTCTTTCTGGGGCGTAATGAGGTGAACAGAGAAAACAACCATTTGGCATGCAGCAGCAGCTTGGCCTTTTTCGACTTTTCATTTGTTTGCCTCTTACCAAGGTTATGGGGAGGGATGTTGAGAGAATAAACCTGCAAGCTGTAAAAAGTATGTTAATATTGAAGAGGGAGACCCTTCTGCCACTAACGACCAGGCTAATCAACTGTGAGGTGAAGTACCAAAAGTACTAGTAGTGATCTTTAAAAAATTTTTTTCTTTACCTATAAATTAGACTCAAGACTGGAAGAAAAAAGCATTTTTTTGCCTACCTATCTCATTCCCTAATGGGCAAATTTCTGAATACACTGGATACAGAAGTTAAGCTTCATGTACATATGTATTCATTTCAAATGTCTCATTAATCCTGATGCATATTTCTTCCTCAGTATTCCTGATGCATGCTTCTAAAAACACCTCTGTGACAAAAAGAGATTAAGACAAAGAATATAAACAAATTCTAAGACTTGTATCTAGCTTGGTGCAAGACTAAATGAGGATGGCAAGTGTCTTCATCCTACTTTTTTTCCATTATTTAATTTGATAGAACAGTACCTGCAGCACCCTGCTATACCTTAAATAGCCTCAGAGCCAACCACAGAAGATAGTCTGAAGCCACTAAGCACCATAAAGAAATCTCCTGGCTAATCCACTTTCCATGAGGAACACATTACTTGTTTTACCACATAATGTTATGTACATGGTCCCCAGGGCTCACTTACTAGGGCCAGTTCTGTTTAGTATCTTTAACAATGATCTGCACAAGGTTATCTAGTGCACCCTTGGTGAGCTTGCAGAGAACACCTTGTTGGGTGAGAGTGTCGATCTGCTGGAGGGTAGGAAGGCTCTGCAGAGGAATTTGGACAGACCAATTGCTTGAGGTTCAACAAGAAGTGCTGACTCCTGCTTTTCGGTCACAACATCCACATGCAGCATTACAGACTAGGGGAGGAGTGGCTGTAAAGCTGTGTGTCAGAAAAGGATCTCTTTGGCAGGCAGCTGAACATGAGCCCTCAGTGTGCCCAGGTGGCCAAGAAGATCAGAGACATCATGGTCTGTATCAGCAATAGTGTGGCCAGCAGGACCAGGGCAGTGATTGTCCCTCTGTACTCAAGAATGTACATTGGCTCCTGTGTTCAGTTCTGGGCCCCTTACTACAAGCAGGACATTGACATGCCGAAGTGTGTCCAGTAAAAGGGTAACACAGCTGAGGAGGGGTCTGGAGCATAAGTGGAAGAGTGGCCGAGGAAGCTAGGGTTGTTTAGCCTGGAGAAAAGCAGGCTGAGGGGAGAACTTATCACACTCTACAACTACTTGAAAGGAGGTTGTGAAGTGGTGGAGGTTGGTCTCTTCCCCCACATAGCCAACACAAGAGGAAATAGCTTCCAGAACTACCAGCGGAGGTCTAGATTGGATATTAGGAAAAATTTTTTCACTGAAAGGGTTGTCAAATATTGGCACAGGCTGCACAGGGAACTGGATGAGTCACCATCCCTGGAGGTGTTTAAAAGACACGTAGACGTGGCACTTGCGAACATAGTTTAGTGGTGGACTTGGCAGTGCTCAATGGACTTTGAGTGGACTCGATGAACTTCAGGGTCTTTTCCAAACTAAACTATTTTATGATTCTACCCTTAGGAATTTTATCCTGGAAATCTTACAAGACCTTCTTGCCTGGGTAGCTTTGGCACTGCTAAAATCAGCCCTTATGACAAAATAGTTGCACAATCAGGAGGTCAAATCTTTTTAAAAGAGGGCTCCACAGTCCGTTTTTGATCTCATTGCTAACTCATGGTATAAGTCCTACAACCTTGCTTCTGTAAGAAGTCCCCATTTTGATTGTGTTTGGTATATGAACCAGAAATACACATGCTAAATGATTCTGGTATGTGCAAGTTAAATTTTAACGAGATCTCAATGACTCCAATCTTTAAGAATAATCCCAAAAAAAATAGTGAATTCTTGAGGCAGGTGCTACCTGTGAGGTGGGCAAGAAAGGTCCTCCTTGGCCAAGACTGGCAGGTGGTGGAAAAGGGAGGATCTGCCCTGTCCACCCACAGCCAGGGACTGATGGCCTCAGGCTGGCCTGAAATGGAGTTTTGGGCCGTGAACAAGTGTGGAGGGAGGCTCCAGAAGAGTCAACAAACAAATCTTTCAAAAATGCAGTAAATTCTAAAATAATGTTAGATTTACTCCTACTTGTGACTTGTTTGTTCAGTGTTCCAGGTCCCGTTGAAAAAGTGTGTTCAAAACTAGAAGTCACTTCTGTATGTAATTGAATTAAAGGCAATAAATGCTTTGCTCCTTTATCTTAATGGGTGATTTCTTTGTTTGGTTTGATTTTTTTTCTTGTTTTTTTAACATGAGATGCACTGAAGTGAGATGAAAACTAGCATCATAAATGTCACCATAGAAATGAAGTATGGATTACAATTCTAGGATACATTAGAAAATTGGATTATCCAGATTCTTTCTTTTAAGAGACAGACAATATTTATATTTTCAGACTTAACAGCAGAAAAAAAGAAATTATACTGTAGCTTAAATGAACACTGCATTTGGGACTGTTGAAAATTTTGGGGGGAATATTAAAACTAAAGGATTTTTTGTTCTTAGCTAAATTCTTATTAGAAAGCCAAACCCACCAGATTTAAGATTTTTATAATCTTATTTTATGTAGAGAACAAGACACAGGCAGAATAATTTATCAAGCTAAGGTTCAGATGGCTGTATAAAGTTGAAACCATAAATATATTTTGCTGACAAAAAGCAACCTTAATTTTCTTTCCCCACTTTGTTTCTAAAAAAGGTAAAAATATGAATCTTCACGCTGCACTCCAGACTGATGCTTGTCATTGCACAGCAGTCTGTGATGAAAAACAATTGCAATAATAAATCATGAAATCTATCAAACCCTGGTAGAGAAAAAAGCTAATGGATGCTGGACTGTTTTAGGAAAGCTAAAAGAATATTGAATGAATCTTGGAAGGAAAACTTCTAAGAAAAGCAAGATGCCACGTTTTTTTCAATTTATTAAGACATTGTTTGACCTGGGAAGTATTAAATATCTTAAATATTTGCTTTTCTTATATCCTGTAAATGGACAAAAAAATACTATCTATCATATATTATCTGTGCTGGTTCTAATTTTCCTCTGATCTTAGTTCAAGGCCACATTAAGACAGAAAACTTTCCTGAAATATTGTTGCCATGGCATAGAGTAGCATAAGATGAGTATTAGAATACATGCCAGACAGTGTACAGTAAAATATCATGACAGTTTACGTCCAAAAGGACTTACAATTTACATATACAATTTAATAATATATACATATACAATTTACAATATTTTACGCTTGCATAGGAACTGTGAAGGATGGTTGCTATACATGTTTACTGCTGTGTGCAAAAGTTAATTCACAGTGTGTTCACATGAAAACATATGGCCCAAGGTTTCTTCTGGATAACACTAGAACAAAGTCTTTTATTCCATTTGACATGCAGCATAGCTCATTCCTGTTGTTCAAGGACAGTACTGAGGAAGTTGTTATATTTGAGAATAGAAAATGCTTGAAAGACTTTGTAGGGTACTTTATCTTACTTCACTTTATATTAAAACATCACTTTATATTAAAATTGCTGAAAAAAATTAGACATCCATAACTGAAAATCAAACCCCAGCATTAAGAAGAGATGTTTTTTCTTCATGACAATTTGGATTTTTCTTGGAAATATAAACCACTGCTTTGAATCTTCAGCCAGAAGACCCATTAATTCCATAAAATTTAATACTGTTTTACTTTATATTTGGTATCCTATTTTTTGGCAGATTGGAAATTCAAATTGGAGGAGTTTGGAAGCCTATTTGAATGTGTGATAAAACTTAAGAGAAAGGAGATCACATTTTTCCTCTTATAGTTAAAGAAATAGTTTAGCATCAGACACTTTCGAAAAAAAATTGAAAGACTAAGATTTCTCGGATCCAATTAGTAAAACAAGTTTAAATAGCCCACCAGTCATGATGTGCTTGCCATCAAATTAGACGGTCCCCAACAGAGGGTCTCACAAACTGTAGGATTCTGTCTGTGTGTGACAGTGAGCTACTACTGCCTTCCACACAACCACTGCCACAGGTGGAGAGGGTAGAGGTGATGGAGCATAGAGAAGATGTGCATGGGAAGTGCAGATTAATAATCTGTATGATCCTCTAGGAAACATTAATATATAGAAGAGTGCATTTAGTTCACAGTAAACTGGACTGGAGACAGAGAACGCCAGAAACCTCACTCTGTAACACAGCTCAAGAAAATATGCTTTGGATAAACTGGACATTTTAAATTACTGTGAGATGTTGTATCATAATTTAAAATCAAGTATTATTGCTTCATGATCATTTGTTATATTATTAGTAATCTTCTTCAACTTTCCTGAAGGAGGAATTAAAGCCGGAAAAGATGAAGAATTAATTCCTAGAGGAACTGGAGGGTATTGGTGAAAGATAAAACGTTCTGAAAGAAAAAAGAACTGTTCAAAAGATCCACAAGGTCATTACTAAAAAGGAATGCTCAAATGATATAGCTAAAGAGATCAAGGACAAAAAGGTAGCTAGGTGTTCCAGTTGCCAGATGTTCAGTAGTAAGTCTGGCTGGATGTTGCAGAATGAAAGAGCTGAACCATTGCACTGTCTGACAGAGCTACAAATAGGATGAAGTGTGTACAGCACCACATCTTTTCCTTTACTCTGGAAATGTCAGACACTGCTAAGGTGTGTGCAAACAAAAGCACACCATATGGAGAATATGTGAGTTCACAGTGTTGCAGTGGGGAAGCAGCAAGTGGAGGTTTATGGGGAAGGGCAAAGCCCTTTCCTCAACTACCAGATCCAGACAGGCTTCAAGGAGAGTACTTGTGGGTCTGTTCAGTTACTTAGGAGATTCAGATTTGATAAACGTGCCTGTTGTGACAAATGTTTGTAGAGTTGGAAATTGGATTTAACCTTATTAGCCCAAAAACATACTGTCTGTTGGATTTGTATGATCAGATTTTGGTAGGGGAGGCTATAGGGGTGGCTTCTTTGAGAAACTTCCAGAAGGTTCCCCTATGTCTCAGAGACCCATTGCCAACTGGCTTGAAGACAGACCCACCACTGGCCAAGAATGAACCCATCAGCACTGGTAATAGTGATATTGTGATACTGTGATAATGTAATTAGGAAAGGAGGGGTGGGGGAAATCATGTGCATGACAGCAACTGCAGCCAGAGACAAGAGTGAAAATACGTCAGAGAGACAACTCTGCAGAAACTCGCAGGTAGGAAAAGGAGGAGGGGGAGGAGGTGCTTGAGGCGGCAGAGCAGAATATCCCTGCCTGTGGTGAAGACCATCTTAAGGCTGTTCCCCTGCAGACCATGGAAGTCCATGGTGGAGCAGAGATCCACTTGCAGCCCATGAAGACCCCCACACCAGAGCAGGTGGATACCCAATGAAGGCTGTGACTCTGTGGGGTGCCTGTGCTGGAGCAGGCTCCTGGCAGGACCTGTGGGGGACCCATGCTGGAGCAGATAATGAGGAGCTGCAGCCTGAGGGAGGGACTTGGTTGGAGTTTGTGCTGGACTGTCTCCCATGCGAGGGACCTCCATGCTGGAGGGGAAGAATGTGAGGAGTCCTTCACCTGAGGAGGGAGAAGAGGCAGCGACAATGTGTGACTGACAACAGCCCCTGTTCCCTGCCCCACTGGGGGCTGCTGCAGGGGAGTGGGGAGAGAATTTAGGAGTGAAGCTGAGCCTGGGAAGAAGGAAGGGGTGGGAAAAAGGGTTTCAAGCTTTGGTTTTCTTTCTCGCTACCCTACTCTTGTTGTCCCAAAGGCAGGCTCGTTAGCTGGTGGCAGTGCCAATTCACACACCCAGGAGAGTTATTTCTATTTCTTATTGTAGTTTGTGCAAAGTAGGGAGCTAGGTGGTAACTCAGAAAAGGACAGCTCTCCAATAATCAAAAATTTACACTATTTATACATTTATACAGGCAAATCAATCACACAGGGCAAATACTCTGTGGGTTGCTGGCAGGGCATGGGGGTCACTGAAGGAATGGTGGGTGCCCTGCATGTTGCTGGGGGGACATGAAGGTCATTTGAGGGGGAGGCAGGTTCCTCGTGTCCCTGAGGAACCATGAGGGTCTCTCAGAGGCATACGGGTACCCTGCATGTAACTGAGGCAGTGGCAGATGCTGTGCGTGCATCTGAGGGGACATAAGGGTCACTGAGGGGGATGCTGGTTTGCCGCATGTCTCTGAAGGGCCATGAGGGTCGCTGGGGGGTTGCGAGTGCGCCCTGAGGGACACGGGGTGGCCCCCCGCAGGGCTAGCGGGTCCGTGCAGCCCCGGTCCCCTCTGCCGCGGCAGGGGGGAACTTGAAGCCGCTGTGTTCCCCCCTCTCGGCGAGGCGCCGGGCAGGGTTCCATAAGAGCTCTGGGAGCCACTGTGGGGCAGCCCCTGGGCTGAGATGCCGAGGATGAAGAGACGGGTGCCGTCACAGGACTGCACGGTGTTTCAATTTGTGAGGGGAAAAGCTGAGGTAACTCAGAGGGGACAGAGAGAACTTCATAAAGGAGGAATGCTGGAATTCCCTGGCGTCACCTATAGGGAACGGAATGAACATTTTGGGGTAAGATTGAGCAGTGTGGGAACAAAAGGTGTGGTAATCTGTGAAGGACATGTAGTGGACATTTTGGCTGGAAAATCTGAGGTGATCTACAGAATCACAGAATCACTAGGTTGGAAGAGACCTTCAAGATCATCGAGTCCAACCCATGCCCTAACACCTCAGCTAAATCTCTAGGGGAGAAAAACATTTATGGAGAAAAGTCTGAGGTAATCTGTGGAGGACAGGCAGAGAAAATTTTGTGATAAAACCTGAGGTAATTTTTAAGGGCCAGGAGGAATATTTTTTGGGTAAAATCTCAGGTAGTCTGCAGGAGACTGAATGAAGGTAAAATCTGAAGTAATCTCTATGGAATTGAATATTTCAGAAGGAAAACTTGAGGTTATCTGCAGGGACCAGAAAAAACATTTTAGGAGCAAAATCTGAGGTAACCTGTAGGGGATATTTTGGAGGAAAAATCTGAAGAAGTCTGTGGGGGACAGAATGAACATTTTTGGGGTAAAATCTTAGGTGACCTATAGGACACAACTGGGGGATTTTTTTTGGAGAGAAGATCTGAGGTGATCTAATGTGGGGTCAGAAGTCACATTTTGGACAGAAAACATGAGGTAATTGAGATGAAACAAAATAAGCTTTTTTTGACTGGTTAATTTGGGGTAGTTTAGAGACGAAAAAAGAGTGTTTTTGAGGGAAAGTCTGTTGTAACACAGAAGACAGAGGCAGCATATTTGACAGAAAATCTGAGATAACTTAGAAGAGACATACGTAATATTTTTAGCTGAAAACCTGGGTTAATTTAGAAGGGTGTTGTCACAGGCAGAGTGGGAGCTGCAGACAAAATGTGTTAGAAAAGCCCTCCTGTTAAACCATGAGGTGCAAAAAGGAACCCCTTGCTTTCTAAATTCCTCGGAGAGGAACCTGTGTGTGGCTGAATCCAGTCTTAGCCAGACATTGTCAATGGTTTATACCTAAAAGATTTTATTGGTGTAAGTGAACTTTTGTACAATTATGTCCTTCAGGATAGAGGATTGCAAACCAAATATATTCATATAAGTTTATATGATTTATTATGGTAACGATTAGACAAAAATATCTTAATCAGTATTATTAATTATTAATTATTATACTCCTATCACAGTATAGGAGCTATAAAATCGAGTGTCATATAATGCACTGCTTTGAAGCAATATTTAAGCCATTATGTTAAAGTTAGCAAAAAACAATTATTCAATAAAAGTTAATGCCACTTATCCATACCAACAACGACGGCAAATCTCTTTCGCTTAGCTTTGAGGAGTAACTGAGGGGTGTCTTCATCGAAGGAAAGATCTCCACACACGTATTTCAGGAAGGAATGAAGTATGTTAGAAGACCTACTGTAAAAAATCAGGACTGGGTATCTTGAGGCTCCCCCTGTAGGGCTCCTGGGTCACAGTTCCTTTCAGGCACCGTGCCTGGAGCTTTTCAGTCCTCAATGTCTGTTGTCCTTCATTGGCAGAAGCTGTAGAACAGTGAGACAAGAGTGAGCTAGAAGAGCAGCAGCTTGGAGCTGAAGAGGGGGCATGAGAGGCCCTCTGGGCAAAGGGCCTTCCTGTCATCCCCAGGGCACCTTCTGGGTGTCGTGGCTGGCTTTGCGCTGGGCAGACCTCCCTGTAAACAGAAGTGGGACTTTGCTGTCGCTGGCCTTTTGCCGTTGTGCTCCTTTGGCTGCCCGGAGAGAGGGGTGACCCTGTAAGGAGGGTGAGAGCTCCTGTCTCCACACCTAAGGGGGTTAATGGAGCTCTTCCGGCCCCCAGCCCACCCTGTAAGCAGGCCAGCACCATTTTCCCAGCCCCAGCCTTGCTCCTGCTTTCTGAGGACGGAGTGGAGCCGCCTAGTGATAGTGTGGGCACCGTGACCTGCCTGTGGGCAGGGCTATGTGGTCTCTGCCTATGGTGCGTGGCTGCCAGTCCTGGTGGTGACCTGCCAGCATGCGGCCCTGTACTCAGGGCACGTGTCACGACTTTGTGGAGACCTTTGTCCCCAGGAGCAGCTCCAGGTCCCTGTAAGCAGGGCCAGGGAGGCTCCTTTAGTCAGGAGTGAGCGCTCCCTGGCCGTTCCGAGGGTGGTGCGGAGGCCCCTTTAGTGGAGTGTGCCCTGGAATTGGAGAGAAGGAGGCCAGTGCTCTGGAGCCCTGGGCACTTTGCAGTGCAGTGAAATCAATATTTTATACACTATTATATGCATTTTAACAAAAAGATGTATCAATACTTATTGGTTACAGATTACATAACATTTTTAAAATTAGTACTCAAACTCCTATTTTCTAATTGTATCTCTCACCTCTCATGCTAATTAGTCTTCATGAGCAGTTCTTCCTTTTGGCTCTGGGGTTCATTCTGAATAGGTGGTCAATGAGTTGGTTGATGACCAATCATGATCTCCCAAATCATGACCAATCATGATCTCCCACTGCAGAAATTACCTTTCTCCAATTACTTCTCAGTTCTTCTTACTTTAGTCCTGCTGGCTATCATCCAGACAACCCATTTTTCTTGGGACTGTTTTCACTTTCCTTTTAAACAAAAGATTAGCCATGTAGACAATGTTCGCTATGCAATTGCCTAGCCATAACTCTCTAGCTGTAGATACTTATTAAAAATTATAAAAAATTGAAAAGTTTGATTCAAATCTTGAGAGGCTCGATCTTGAAGGGCTCGATAGCAGTCTCCTAAGATCAGTAATAAATTAAACTAATTTCCCCAAGTTCAGTCTGTTTTGCTGGTAATGACAATTGGTGAGTGATCTCTCCCTGTCTTTAGCCTGACCCAGGAGCCTTTTATTGTATTTTATCTCTGCTGTTCAGCTAGAGAGCAGAGTGATATGGGGGCTTTGGTGGACTCCTGGTATCTAGCCAGGGTCAGCCCACGGCATCCTCTCTTGTTACAAGAGATGTACTTTGTCATTCAGTTGTAGAGAAACACTCTGTTCAATCGGGCTTTTAGTTTTTTTGCTGCATAACCATTCTTCCAAAATAAGAGACACTGAGAGAGAATTGGATTGTAAACTTCTGACAATTTTTTACCATAATAAAGAAATGAGAAAGCAGTTAATAAGAGCTATATTATGAAAGAGGAAGTTAAACTGTGAAGTAAAGTATCGTTACCCTTGCTTTCTTCACAGAGATCTATCCCAGGAAATTCCCAGGAAGCCTGAAGCCACAGCTAAAGGAGGCTTTAATATGTTGTGGATGCTACTCACAAGGCCGTTTGTCCAATGAATGGGTTGCTGCACAACACGCAACGGAAGCAACTTTTATACTCGTTACAAGAATGAAAAGCGTAACAGATTGAATGATTTTACTAATAGTTGGAAAGTCTAATGGCAAACACGAGTTGAAATCAGTGTTCTATATTTCTCTACGGCACAAACCCCACATAGCAGATTTCATGTATATATGTGTACTGAGGCCATTTGATGGTAATCTGATTTTTTATAAATTTGAAAAACCATCTTTGATGGGAAATAAAAAGTATTGTTTCTTCTATTGCCTTAATTTTCATAGTGCTGCAAGTTTGAACATTATTATGATTATTTCAGAACAGTTTATGTTCTTTTAATTAGAGGTTGCAAACTTCTGTTGAGTTATACTGATCAGGACTAATTATCAGCATAGCAAAATACAGCATACAACTCATGGAATTACCTTTTTGCTACAACATTGGTTGATTAATTGAATGCCTAAAAGAAGAAAAGATGATGATATGTCAACAAATTCAGGGGTTATTTCTCAAAATCTTATGATTTAGTGTCCCTTTATTAGGTAAATTGTTTATTTTTTTGTACTAGATGATTATTAGAAAAGACATCTTGTTAATTTCATTAGCCATTTACACACTGCTGTATTCATTTGAAGTTATCACAGCATTCTGTATTTGTCCTGGGCATTTTTGAAACTTCCTTGTGTTTTTTCAAGAAACCAACCATATTTCGCTATATAGGTTTTTGCAGACCAGCAGAAGCATCCTGCTATGGAATAGTCATCGTTACCTCAGTTTTGTTCAGGTATGGAGGTAATGAATTACAGACCACTGATATAAAAATCCTGATTTTTTAAAAATATGCAAGTTGAAAATATAACTTTATGATGTGGTTTACATTTAAATGAATTTTTTATGAATGGAAAAAGAGCAGATAAAAAATTACTTTTCAGGATTATGGGTCATTTTTTCTTGTAATACAGGACTGCATCACCTATAAGAAAAAGCTACGGTGAAGTCAGGAGAGACAGAAGGGGAATTTTGCAATCATGTGATATAAAATGCTTTAACATCTAGAAAAGAACTTAGCAAGTTTCCTTCTCCTTGCAAAAATTACTTTGGAGTGTAATGATTGGTCTCTCCTTATCTGCATGTTACATTTATTTCAAAGCTCAGCTCCCACTTTTTAAAATAAAATGTTGTACTCTTTCTGAATAAAAAGCTTTTACAAACCCTTACCTTTTCTGCTCTAGACAGATAGGGCTTTTGATGATATTTTTAACTAACATTATAATATCCATATGGTTTAAATATAATAATTTCTTATGTAATCACACTTCTTTGCATTGCAATTCTATATTTCTAATTTCCTCTTCCTCTCCTTTGCAAAAGAGTATTCTGTGAAGTAAGATGCCTGTGTATAGAACATATAATTTCAGAGAATTTAAAACCTGCTTCAAACCTGCTTCAAGTTTTGAGCCAAATGCAAATGAGAGATTACAAGAAAACCTGTCTTCCAGTTAACCAAGTGTTCAATTGAAAACAGGGTTACCAATATAAACGTGTGTGCTTGTGTATCTGTATATATATGTATCGGCATATATATACATATTTTAGTATTTGAAAACCAGTAATTAACAATTAATAGGGCTGCTTTACAGTTTTGTAATACTAACTGGAGTTCAAAGCCAAAAAATATTTTAGGAGTGTCTAAGCCTTGTAAAGAAGCCAAATATTTTTCTGGTACTTTGGTTGCCTTAATGGACTAGAAGTTACTGAGGCTTATTTTAATCATTTGTGACCTGCAACTGCAGTTATTAACCAGAATAAAGTGTGCATAATGTGCGTTTCAAGGGATTGAGGCTGTCTGAAATGGAAAGGAAATTTTGTTACTTAAGACTTTGGCTCAGTGATGCTTAAAATATATTTATCTCTGCACACAGATATTAAATGACCCATGAATGAAGTTTGATTTTCATACTGAAGGTGCAGGAGGATCTTGCTGTGCTAGTCATGCACTCCGCACTATCTTGTGTTGCCTGATGAGATAGGTCTCAATTGCATACACGTTCTTGGATATCCAGCTATGAATTGCTTAGATGATCAAAAAGATAAACCTCAACATTTAAATGTCTCATGGCTCAAGACTTTTTAAAAGCCAGTAAGTGTTTAAAATACTTTCGCAAAGGGATTGTCTAATTCTTTATACATTATTCTTTAACAGATCCCCCAAACAGCAGGTGGACTGGTAAATTAGAAAGCAGCTTCTGTTTGCTAGGATGGTAACAAAACTCAGTTTTTTAAAGGAACTGACAGGTGTGGTCATGTGACAGCGTTTCTGAGGGATTGAGGAACCCAACGTGTTAAAGAGCAACCTCCTTGAAGCATGTATACTGTGCATCTCAATGCTCAGGGGAACAAGTGACCCAAGTCTGATGCAAAGAGGTGATATAGAAGAGGTGGAAGCAAGATGAGTTTGGCACTAATTACTTGACATTGTACTTGATGCTTGCATCTGGAATGCTGTGTCCAGTCTTGGGTCCCACAATTCAAGAAAGACAGCGACAAACGAGTGCAATTTCGGTGGAGGGGTCTCAAGCTGTTTGGAAGCTTGAGCACTCACCCAGAGAGGCTGAGATTTTAGTCTTGTTCAGCATGATAAGAGGCAGCTTCGGGGATACATAACAGCAGTCTGCCAGTACGTAGGTGGATATCAAGAAGACAGGACCAGAAACCACAACTCTACTGAAGCAGGAAAATAAGACACTGGTCAAAGGCACAAATGGCTATTAAAAAAAAAAGAAATCACTATGAGGATTATTAAGCATTGTGACAGAGTGCCCTGAGAGATTTTTCTTGGAGTTTACAAAAACTCATTAGAGAAAGTCCTACACAATTCAGACATTCTGGTCTGAATGCAAGGTTGATTCTGCTTTGATCAGGCGGATGTACTGGAGTACTCTCATGTTGCCTTCCAACAATAATGAGTGTGATTTCATAATTGAACATCTGTTCGCACATAACCTAAAGGTAAGCCAAGAAATGGGTGGCAGATTTCAAATGTCATTTAGAAAATCAGCAGATTAAGTTCCATGTAAGTCATCACGTATTAATCCATGTCCATACTTCTACTAATGACATTCTGCACTACTTTTGTCTGTGTTATCTCAGTTAATGCTTTAGAAAAAAGAATCAAGATCTCCTAATGCTACAGGCATGGGTTCCAAATACACGTGTTCATTAAACTGAGAGTACTTGGCCACTTACAGCATCAGGTTAGGAACAGGCAACATCATTTTAATATTCTTCCTTTTTTTATGAACTACAGTCCATATGCTGTCCCACCTCAGTTATCCCCAATTAAGAAGGCAGAAGAGTTTGTCTATGCCCAGTTTCTGAAATTTTCTTTCTTGAGAGAAAAAGAAAAAAAAACCTAAGGAATAAAAAGAGCCACTTATTTTTCTTCTGCCCCTACAGAATATGAGGGTCTTATTCCTTTATTTGTGCAGAGATTGAGGATGGTGAGAGAACTGAGACCTTGTCTAGACTGGGGTAGTGATTTTGAGGACAGTGTGAATTAACCAGTATTTTGAACAGAGATAATCTTTCAATATGTTATTAAAACAAACTTTCAGCTACAGTAGAGCACAAACAGGGTTGTTTAGTAATTTGTTTGTTTGCTTGATGTTTTTTGTTTGGTTTGTTGTTTTGGTTTTTTCAGTTTAGTCTTGTTCATTTGTTGGTTGCTTGCTATTTTAAATCTCCTGGATCTATTTGCTTTAATTTCAATTTCATACAAGATTAACATGCTGGGTATATAGTTCTGCATCCAAACACTTTTTAATTTGGGCTAGAATGTAACTTTTTGAATGTAAAGACAAAAGTAATTTCACTCAAGAACTGACACACTTCAAACTTGTTCACACAACAATGGCAGTGAAGTGCACAAGTGGAAACGGACATTGAGAGTTTGAATTACTAACAACTTAACTATGAGGTTTATCATTGGAAAGCTTGACCAGAAGCTAAGCCATTTTGTGTTTCAGTGTCAAGTGTCAATGGCCCAGACTACCTATTCAATGAAGTTGAGTGTAGATTACTAAAGTCATTAACAAAAAATCATTAACAGATGTTAAACTGTTCAGGCTGAATCTTTATGAATGAATGCCAGCTTGAAAAGGAGTAGAGTTCTGTCTTTCCCTTATTAACTGTTTTAGCTATTTCTGAGGTAAAAATTTAAATTGTGCAGACACAACTTCCCAAAATATAAAAACCTACCCCACAGTCAAAGAAACAGAAATTTTTTTGTTGTTGAAGCAAATTCATAAAAATCAATCTTTAAGATTTTAGCCCAAATATCTCTCAGCAATTTCCCATCATTAATGTTCAGTCATAGAAATAAAGAAGACCAACTAATGCAACACCAAACTACCCAGTTTAGAAAATATGGTGTAGGGGACAATGCCTTATGGGAAATGCAATTATAGGAACTTTGTCATGTTTCAAAGAATTATTTATGACTATGTGGTCAGATGCTGCCAAAGTATTAACCAAAACTACTAACTCCTCAAATGTAAGGAGTTACATGTGCTTATCTATAAGTAGCATGAGAAGCCAAACAAAACTTGCTGAATACTAAGGTGAATTCCAACACTGACACAAGATAGCACGTACCAATGCTGTTACCCTGCGTGGTAAATGGTCAGAATTGTACAGTGTTGTTTTAAGATGGTGAAAAATTGATGAGACTGGTTGAGAAAAACATGAGCTGTGCCTCTTCCTTATCTTGCACCTGGCTGGATTAGGGCTGCACAACTGAGTGTTGTCTGGAGTGAAGTGGAGGTCTCGGAGCCTGGTGCTGTTTCAGTGAGGCACAGAGTAGCACCTTGCCTCTGTACCAGCCAATAGCCACATTCACTTCACTGAGAGGAACAAGCCTTGTCATAATTCTGATTCATTAAGGAGATATGGATGAATTCAAAGACCCTCTGATGAAGGTCTAACAGCCTTTACTGCCACCTCAGTAGTGGAGGGCCAAAGTGTTTATTCTGCCTTTTTTGTCAAGCATGAATTCTGACCAAAAGTAACCGAGATCCTCATTAAGCTTCATTAACATGTTCACTTGCACACTCTTCCAGGATGGAAATGAAGGAGAGCATGAATGTGTAATGCATGTGTGACCAAAGTCATCAAACACCACCTATAGCATGTAATTGTGCCACTCTCCTGGGACAGGCCAAAATTTATAGTATGAAAGGGGAGTTTCAGGGTAGAAAAGGTAGGCAGGGAAAAACCTCTCTGGAGGGGGAAAACATCTCTGCCTGCTCAGGATGTATCGATAGGTTGTGTCTTTCCTCTCCTGAAGGGACAGCTCTTGGTGAGCTTTGTGCCTGCAAGTGCATTGGAGCGCGTGTGGGAATTCACTTATAGGCACATGGAACTATTAGAATCTCTCTTGCTATACTTTCTGTTGTAACACACACTCTCTACTTAGTGTATTTATCACCAGCAATCCTGAAGCTGCTTTCCTGTTGTTTCAATAAGCCGTACTAGTCATGAATCTGGATCATGCAAAAAATCCTTATTCCATGTGACCTATAGTACAGGATTGGTAAACTTCACTGTTTGTGCATCTGGGCTCATGCAAGTTTTTCTTTTGAACTCGACCAGATTTACAGTGCTATATTGGCTATAATCAGAAATTAAGCTCAGCAGCACCCAGTTCCTCTGATCTCTGAGGACCAGCTGGAGTGCAAGGGGGTTTATTTTCTGATGAATTCTTATACCCATAATGAAACACCCTGAAACTTTTAATCTTCCTTATCAGAAGCCATTGAACACATTATTTGATTGAATTTAGCAGCCTCCTAAAAAATGACAAAGGCTTTTCCAACTTTTCAAGTTCCATATCTCTTTTATATATGACAGTCTGAGAAGTGATAACTGTTGTCCTCATTTCATACAGACACCAGATGTGAATGTCATACTTCTTTATATTTTTGAGTTTTACCGAATCTTACTTAGGTTCTTATGTGACTACTCTTTGTTGAGTTTTAGTTTATAATCTGTTGTTGTTCATGTTATTTCTTATGACCACATTGTGTAATATTTGTGATAACAGGATATTCCCCAGTTTCTTTGTGTTTAACTTGAGCCTTTGTTTAAATGTACTGTTATGAAATGATGCATCCTCTGTTCATTTTTCATGACGTAAACAAAACTTATTCCTATGATTTCTTTTTTAAAATGTTTTTATGCTTTGACAACTTTTCACACTGTATCTGTATATTTTGAAGAACATACATTTTACATTTGTATTTACTTTCATGTCCCTTTTTTTTAACATGTTGCCATTGGGTGAAAAAAAATTTCTCCAGAAAGTCTCATTCTTTTCAAATTAATCATCAAGTGCTCTCACAGTGCAATTCAAACCAAAATAAACAGCAAGAGCACATAACTCTTTTTTTATACTTCTGTGCTGTTAGCAGTTGCTCTTTGAAGTGTTTTTCCTTGTTTGTAAAATCTGTGACACTAATAAAGCATTACACTACATATGACTGTACTGTGAATTATGAATCCCACTGCAACAGAGGGATAAAAGCTGCAGGACTACATTTAAACAGGGAAATATCTGAATATTTCTAGAAATTACCTAAAGTGTATTTTAGCTAGAAACATGGTGACTCAGTTTATTCTTTAAAATGGAGGCACTGTCTCAAGCACGTTCTGCTGCAAATTGTTGCCCAGAATTGTTGAAGCCAGACATGATGTTTCTTTTTGTCTTTTCTCACATTCAGGATGAAGAGAGGAAAAAAATGAAGGAAGGTCAGGTATTAAATGCTAATCTTAGTGTTGATTTAATGGGAGTGGGAGCTTTCAGAAGAGATAGAGGAGATGTGTGTTGGTGAGTTGGCAAACACCCAAAGTGTCACAAGGAGACACTAGGCAATCACATACCAGTGATCTGGAATTTCTTTTACAGTCTGACTCCAGAGTAATTTTGCTTTCTCTATTATCTTTACATGGTGCACATGCTCCCTCTGTTATCTTCACAAAGTATAGCTGTATACCAGTATCTACTGTAAAATTAATGTAGTATTTTCTTTCCAGTTAGTTAAAAGATATTCTTTCCTTAATAGCATAAATTTGTAACCATATTTTGAGTTTCTGACATCCAACATACAACCTAAAGACCAATTTTGCTAGCCAGGAAGTAGCTGGTTTGCCCCTCTGTCAAATCTTGTTTCCAAGCATAAATAGAGGGGTTTTTTTTAACAAAGTTCCCACGTTCTCTAGTTATAATTCAGCCTTTTAGAAAAGGTATTTTTAATGATGTGTTATTATACTTGTCTCATAATATCCATATATTTATACTAGCATACCTAAGCAGTAATAAAGATGAAACTATAGTATAGACAATGTGTTAAAATTAGTTAGCTTATAAATAGTACTTGTTTGAAAGTGTTGTTTAACCATTGCTGAGAGGATTGCATTTCCATAATGTCTCAGAGGCAATGTTATGGGAACACTGTATTCATATCCCAAACAGGAAAAATAATCTCCCAATGACAACAGCTGCTTTGATGTCCCATTGATCCTACTGTCCCAGTTTAACCAGGAAACATTATATAAGATCAAACCAAAACCCAAAAGACTACTCACGAACAATGAAAGAGATACCATATGTTACTATCCAATTGATAAATAAAATGTGTGCAGATGTGGTGTGTTCACATCATCAGCTTCTGCTGGAGAGTTGGGTTCTTTTTAGCTGCAAGTTTATGTTTCCTCCAGGAGTGACTATCAGATCTAGCACTGAGAAACTGAGCATATAAGGAAATTTAAAAAAAATAGATATTTTTTCTTACAAAACTTTCATACAAAGTCCAGATTTTATGACATTTCAAATAAAAGTTAATACTTTTTTTAATGTTAAAAATATTTTTGCAATGGAAAATATGTTCAAAGTAATAAAAATTTTAAATCCTTCAAGAATTGCGTTTTTCATTACCATGCAAATCATTGTAAAATTAAGACATCTTTTCATGAATTTTCGTAATTTTTGCTGTTGATATTTAAATGGTACTTTAGAAGTTTTTGCAGCTGCTGCTCTGAAGTGCATAATAAATCTGGCAAGAGACAGAAGTGCTTTGGTGGTAACTGGGACACTCAACATTTTTAAACTCTGTTTTGTGGTTTTTTATTCAAGGAGTGATTCCAGCATGCACAATGTCTGATTCACTGGTGTTTCTTACCTGCATGTCAGTAATCAGTTTTCAACAGAGCTGTTTTCAAGTTTTCACTTCTCCAGACTACGCACATAATGAAACATCAGTTCACTGCCAAGACAATGCCAGTTTTTTTCAGGAACTATTGCTCTAAATAGGCATATTGATTTCGGGGGTATTTAAGAGCCATAGAGCGTTTATCCTTGATCAAACTGGTAGCTTAAATTTAATTACTGTCTTCCTGCTGAAAATGTGTAACCTAAAAGTTAAATATCCAATCTTCCTCTTTTCTTTTTTTGTTAAATGTGCTCAATACTGTTGAACCCATCTTCTGCATGTTTGATCTATAAACAGATGAATATAAAATGGACTTAATAAATCACTAGTGACAGGTTCAAGAGAACCCTGCAGTTCTTATTAACTGAATGCTAAATGAATATGGTTAAATGTATAAAAGGAATTTGTTAATGAGGTTGTATTATTGGTCTGAACTGCTTGTAACCTTTGCCATTCTTTTGTAAATTTTAATGAAAATCCAGTACTGCCTGTGTCACATTAAAAGCAAAACAGTCAAGCTGTAGTCAGTTTACCTTTATCTTGCTGGTGTTTATGTGTTTTGTATGTGCTTAATTTTTGCTTAACTCAAGTGAAGCCAAACTTCAAAACTTATGTGTTTCTTTTGAGACGCAGCAACTTCTGCTGCTGCAAACAGGCAGAATGGGGTTCAGCCCCAGTTTCAATTACACAAAGTTGGCACATCTTACAGGATAAAATGCCCAAGTTCTCATTTCACTAAACAGAGATGTAGACTCAACTCAGTCACACAGGTCCAGTCCCAATCATTCCATAAAGGTGCAGGTCTTTTGTTGGTCATGTCTTTTTTCTACCAGTCCTGTGCAAATATCTCAGATATCTGAGGGCATTTCACGTAGCTTCAGATGACAGCATTTTGGCAAACATCTCAACCTGATGTGAAGAGAGCTTGAGCATTGAGCAAATATGCAATCATCCTCACAAAAACACCTCAATTTCATGTCACTCATATGAACTGATTCTCCATTCTTGAGGTCAAAGCTATTTTGCCTTGGATTTCAGTTCTTAAAATCTGGGATGTGTTTTACCATCAGGTGTATCGACAGAGAACAAGTTATAAAAAAGTTACATAAAATATTATTGGCTCAAAATTGCTGTTCAAAGAAATAGAGTGTCAGAGAAAGATCATCCTACCCAAAGGTCAATTCTTCTTCAAGATTTGTTTTCATATTTCAAAAGCTGGAAAAAATAATCTGCATTTTTTTCAGACATCATTTAAATCGTAATTGATCCTATTGCTCTTCTGCTTTTTTGAATATTGGCAAGTAGGATAGGAGAGAGCAAGTAATCTCTGGATTAGAAAAATGAATCTACAAACAACACATTAATCAAATAGGGACCTGCTCTTCCACCTCTCCTGAGTGTTCTGGTGATAGGACACCACATGGGAAAGTAAAATTTATTTTGATTAATCTCCATGAAATCTTTTTAAAGGAAGAGCTATTCTCACTGAACTTTCTTATCAATGCATTAACTTTCTTCTCAAATGTCATTCCTTCTTGTAATTGACTCACCGTGCTCCTGGGTAGTTCCAAGAAGGGTTCTTTGGCTAATGTTGAAAAGTGTTTCAGGATTGGACAGAATCTCTGCAAGTTGCATTCACATTATTCTGGATTATCAGCCTCATATTTCCCTCTTTTTCTGACTAAAACTCCACTTTAATAAAGTCTCATTCAAACATTTCTTTACTAATATTAAGTCACAACCAACTGTTAAAGAAGTTATTACAGTTTTAGGATTAAACCATGTTTCACATCCTGAAAGATGCCTCTTTTTCTAAACACTGAAAGTTGACAAAAAAGCTTCTCATATGTAACCTCCCTGTATTACAAGGGGAAAATAGGCTTTGAAAACGGAACAAGAAATTTTTCCATAGAGACAGTAATGAAGCATGTCTTTCTCTGACTGTCCACTTCATATCTGAACTGTGATGTTACATTTTCCTGTGTCAAGTTTCTTATATTCTTCCATTACAGCGTTTTAAGCAATCTTCTGCATTCCTTTCTGGGATTCTGCCAGTTTTGTACGCAGTAATTTGGCCAGTTAATAAGAAGTGCTGATTGCCTGTCTGTCCTCTGCTCTTGGCCTCTGTGTAAACTCTACAAAACATTTCACCTCACAGCAGCAGATATGTCAAATCAATGACTGTGACCCTGTACAGGCTCTGTGAAAATTCAGTATTTTACAGATGTGCTCCTCTGACCAATCTTGTAAAAGTAGCTTTCCAAATTTTGAGGGGGAGAAAAGAAATGGAACAAATGGATAAGAATGTATCTTTATATTCTAATACATAATAATTTTAGGTGCATACATTTTATTTTCTTTGGATTGAAGACTTAATCTTACAAAGTCAAATTAAAAAAAAAAAAGTGTAGTAAAACGTTTTAAAATCTTATTCTGTATTGGACCGGCTCATACCTCTAAGGAAATTTATTTTCCTTCCTTCACTTTTCTAGGGGCTCCATTTAGCTGCTCAGCATTCAGTTGCTGTAATCTTTCAGATTACATAAAAATGTGTAAGCATCCTAACTAAACATGCGTTGAGTCCAATATCCTTTGACTATTACTCATTTTTTTTGTCCTATATAAAACTGATGTAAAATGCTAACAAATCAGAACCGTAACATTGTAGACTAAATTTGCTCTTATTTTTACTCAGTTAGATAGATGTACTTTTTCCTTGACTCCTCTGTATGGAAAAAGGTATCCACATGTATATATATTTGTCTTGCAACAATAGTTTGCATCAACCTGTTGATTATTTGAGAGCAGCAGTAGGACACATTAATATAGACTGAAACACCTTAGCTTTGCATTTATTTTTGAAAGGCTTGGTGGTCTATTGGGTCAATTTCAATTCCCAAAGATATGTTTCAAGGTGCACTGGAGTAAAATGAATATTTTTAAGGGGAAAATATGTACATATTTCATAAGCCACTGTTATCATTTGTGACATACAAATCAAGATTTTTAAAACCCCCATGATAGTAAATGTACATTACATTCTTTCTCACTCCTTTTAGTATGATTGGCCTTGAATTTTCAGGAAAAATTCTCTTTGTCTTTACTGAGTCCAAGCTCTTTTAATGTTTCCCTTAAGAATAATTATTTCAATGTACTCTTGGCACTAGTACAATATTTATTTTCACTGGAAGCAGAGGGGTTTTTTTTAATCCAAAAATTTCACATTGTCTCTCTGATATTTCTAAGGAACTTAGACCCATGGACAGTGATTAGTGTACATCTGCACAGCCCCAACATTTGAAACTTAGAATTGGTTTTCATAGTTAAGAGAAAATAAACAAACTGGAAGTGCAGTACAAAAATAAGAATGTCATTCATTCTTTAACGACTTCTTGCCCTTGGAAAGAAAACCAAGAGGATTTCAGCTAGACGTTTCCAAAATCTTGTTTCTAGGTAAATAATAAAGAATTTTGCCTAGCACTAAATGAATTTAAAAAGCTTTTCAAGTTTGTATTTTACTGACAAATAAATTGTGGCATTTACTCTGCCTAAGATGTATGAACAAGATAATCATAATATACATGTACATCTGTGAATTAAAGCTTAGCATGTATTATATTCCTGGCATTTTTAGGCATTCCTTGAATACATAGCCATGTGATTCTAAAAATTTCATTGATTTGGAAAACCATGGTTTTTCTTATGAATCTCCTGTACTAAAAATCCATAACACAACCTTCGGAAAAATTCATTGAGTAATGAAGCAGGAACAATGCCATGAGACTCACATGACTAGCCACCCCATGTAAAAAATTTGCAGTAAATGGCTGACCCAAAGAGTTGGCAAACACTCATATGCTAAAAGGCAGAAGTTGAATACATTCAGTTGGGGTAGACTTTATCAGTTAGTGTACTGCAAGTAAGCAATATGACAGAAAGCAACATTATGCCAATGGATGTAATGTTAATTAACTATCTTTTTGAAGAGTTCCAAAACCAAAATGGCAATACTTCCAACATTCATTGGGTGAGATTGTCTGCTCTTGCACAAAAAATTGAATTTCTAGCTAACTGTTGGTGTTGGGTACAATTTGAATCAATAAAAACTAACAGTAAGATTGTTTAGATAATCCTCAGTTCCTGGAAAAGGCCACTTATTTTCATATCGCCAATAATTAGCTTCACTAGCAGTGTATCTGCAAATTTACTTTTCTCTCTAGTATCTGTTGCAGACATTTAACAGTTATTTGGGTTTCATATAACTAAATAGGTTAAGTAGTTCTTAAATAATTATTCAACCTGCTGGAGTTGACATTGCTGAAATATTCAATCAGCACAGCATTAAAACTGGGGACAAATTTATTGTAAGCTCCAAATCTGTCATTTTGCTATGTGACTAAAGAACTCATAAATTGATGACATAATAATAATAACGACTTTGATAAATGTGGTTTGGGGAAAGGGAAAATGGTTCCCTTTAAGAGAAGTTTGTTTGCTCAGAGAATATATCAACTTTTATGAACAAAGATAAAGGTGGCAATTATCTATCTTAGCCTTTTATAAAATTTCCCATTACTCTCACGTTTCAGAAATTAAATCAGCAGGAAAGTCACTAAAAGGCTTCAGAGAGTTTCTCATACTCTTGGTTTGAGAAAGGAGTGGGAAAGCCAATAACTTTTCCTAGATTGCTGTCACATGGTCTCTAAAAAAATGAATATGTTTTGTTACAATTCTTTCTCCTACCATCCCTTTTACTGTGTCCTAACCTTCAAAAATAACCTAGTAAAACTTTTGCAAATTTCAACAAAACTGAATGGAGAGACAGAAAACATCAGCCCTGACTGATAGAACGGTCACAGAAAGATTTCATACCCTCTTCAGCACAACAATCCATACAGAGGTTAAATTTTTCAGCAACAGGTAAAGCTCCCATCTTCTTAGATCCAAGCCTATGCCAGTCAATCGTAAGCCACGGCAGCACTGGAAATCAAATCAAATCAAATCAAAGTTTCCAAAGTGCTGCATTTTCTGGCTTATGTCTCTTACAAAATAAACTCCTTTCCCTTTCCTGAATTAGTAATTCAGTGTCTGAAATTTGAAACTCAGAAACAGAAAAACAGCCATAAGCCTTTTCTCTTTCTCAGCTTTCCTAGAAGCTGCATGGATTTAAGTGCAACATTTAGACTGCCCTTCAAAAAGTCCATATGCTGGTGTGTCTATGACATCTATTCTTACATAAATTACTCTTAGTGCTTTAAAATTAATTTCCCAAGCTTGAATTCATCCAAGTTCGTCTTTCAAGTGTTGGAGATTCTTATGTCTTTGTCTGCAATAGTGAGCACTCCTACTATCAGATCTCTTTTACTTGAATGAGGATCTGTACTCTGATTAAATCACCTTAAACCTTCTCTGCAGATGTGCTAAATTGATTGAATTCTTTAAGCCTCAGATAATAAGACTGTTTTTCTGATTCCCAGAGCCCTTTTATGTCCATTCTTTGAACTATCTTCAGTATTTTCATATTTGTTTGGATATAGACACTGGCACTAGACACACCCTGGCAGAAGTCTATCTGTTTCTTGCATACAGAGTCAAAATTTCTTCCTTACATTAACATGACAGTCTTTTCTCACATGGACAGTGTTAGCCCTTTTGCTCCAGTATGAGATTAAAATGTCACATTAAGGAGGTTCTCTGATTATTTCAAATAGCTTTCTGGATAATTACTTTCTGAAGTAGTGTCCTCTTCTTAATTTTTAGATCTAGCTATTTGTTTCCTTTGCCACTACCCATAATGAAGTGTGTTAAAATACATTTTGGTAGGTTGTGATCATTTGGTTTCAGAGTGACTCAGGTAACTGATCACTTGTCCTCCTCATTACTTGCAATTCCACACCTCAGTATGTCTAGCATACAATTCATAACACTGTCTAATATAGACACTTAATAAAAATTTCTATGTATGGAATCCCAGTAAAAACAGCTCCTCTTAATGATGATCCCTATACACTTAGAAATACTAGGTTTAATCGGCCTTTAAGGTGGTTTTAAGCTATTTATTATGTGCTATCTTTATTTTCTACAAGTTTGTCATCAAGACATGTTATGATTCCATGACAAAGACCACTTTATTAAGGCAGAACTTTTTCAGACTGAGCTGCATTCCTTATAATAAATACGTAACTAACACAGGCATTTCTATGAAACTGAATCAAATGCAATTTGTTGTGTGTCTGATCTACTTTCAGTTACCAGTATGAATGCATACTTTGCATCGTATTTCTCTGATATCTTTGTTGATAAAAGGATAACATAATCCATCTGAATTTAATATGGAAAAAAAGGTTACTGGTTTTATTGCAAAGAAATTCCATGATACCTTGTAGATTGCATGTCCAGGTAGTCAAACTTGAAGCTACAGTGGATCCAGTCCAGTGCGATTATCACACAAGTTTGGGAAGAAAAGGCCAATAGCAGCATATCTCTTACAGGGGAAAGCATGCTAGAGGAACAGGTAAGTCAGCTTGGCAGTTCATTAAGTGTATAAATTAGCCCCATGGTAACTCCTCAGGAGTGTAAGCATAAATGTTTCCTGGACATTTAGGTGCCAAACTATTTGTGACTAGATGCTAAAATATAGCCCACATCAAGTCAAAACAACATCAGCCTACTCTTCATAAAGTCATCTTACACACACAAACATGCATATATCCAAACACCCACAACCTGAAGTTTCTGAACAAAAAAATTCAGATAAGCACATGTAGATACTGTGGTGATCCCAGGTTTTCACATGGACTGAGCCTTGTTTAGTGACTGAGCTAGAAGCATGAGGATCAAGTATGTAGGTTCCAGTTGCTTGTTCTGTGCCTATTCAGGACATGACTTTTGAGTATTATATAGCAGATAATGAAAAGGCAGAAGGATTTAACTCACTTGAGTAATCCTATTTCCTAACATTCATTATCAGTAACTTCACAGCTGCTGTATGGCTTACTTATTAAAATAAAAATTATGAGGAGAAATCTGTTGATGTCAGATTTATTCAGAGTGGCAAGACTTACCACCTGACATATCTGGGTAGTTAGACAGGGGCTTTAACAGAAGGTTAGAACTCAAATATTATACAGAGTTTGTTACTTGTCATGCTGAAATTAGTCTTGGCCAGTGCAAGGAATTTTCTCAGTAATGTTCTGCACCAATGTTATGCAGAGATGTTTAGATAAGTTCCCTCTTTAGAGTTCTTCTTTTTTCTCCAGATAATTATCTTCCTTTATTTTGTCTGTCCCTGAAATGCCAGTTCAGTGATTGATCTTTAACTAAGAATAAACAGATGAATGATTAGACAGAACCACATTTCTTTCAGGGGAAGTACGTAGGTGAGGGCAAATTTCTGAAGAGAGATTATATTGAGCACATATTTATATATTTTACTGATTTGGAAGTAGCATCATCAGTGATGTGTTGTTTTTTCTTTCATTATTCTGTTGTTCCTTTTTCTGAGAAAAAATTGCTTTATAGAAAAATTATACACTCCACAGACCTATCTATTTGTCCTGGAAAGAAGAAGAAAGAAATATGAATTGGTTTGGAATAAGCTTCTTTGCTGTGTATTACTCACTCTTGTGAGAGTGATGTCCCAAAGAATACAGGTCTTCAGGATGTGTAATCTTATACAGATATATTACCAAAAGGGGGGAGATATGAAGAAAATACTTGCAGGAAGAACAATCTCCAATCATTCTAGAGGTGATATCTTGTCCGAGTACAGTCCTATGTATGGCTTTGTGGAAAGGCTATTTAGCTTCAAGCATTTGTCACTGGTCTTTGCATTAGCACAAAAACCATTAAACTGGGTGCAACAAAGCCTCCCTCATACCCTGTAGTGCCAAGTTTACATTTCAATCTTATCTGACAGGCAGGTGCCATTCTATCTGTTTATATTCAACTCTGTCGCTTACTGGTGTTTACAAAATAAAGCTGTAGATGAAAAAAACAACATCTTTGATATTTAGGTAATCAAAAAACTGCATGATAATGGTTTCACACTGAATTCCTTCCTCCAGGATGGCAGCACATTTGTCACCAGCAGGATTGAGACAGGTTTTTATAAAAAAATATTAAACTTACAATTTAATCCTCTTTCTTCAGATAAGCATGTAATTCCTGCTGCAAAAGAGAAGAAAATTATTAACTAGCAAAATACTTTGTTGTTTTCCTGGAGGGAACAATGTAATAGAGTGGACTGGGAATGGTAGTAGAATTTTCCCCAATATATAACTCCTGCATCTCCTCTGTGGTTCTATAAAAACATTCTAAGGAATGTTTCAGTAAACAAAATAAGAGAGTGATAATGAAAAGTGAATTAGCAATCATTTGGACAGCCAGCTGTTTTGGGTTAATGTTCATGCCAGGTTTTGGAGATATTCATTCTGGTTTATTTGAACATACTTAGTTTGCCATCCTGTCAGATGTTTGCAGTCTAGCATACAACAAAAAACAGCACAATGCTGTGAGCGTTTGCGAGCTGTAGTTCAGCATCCTCACAGCTGACCCACAGCATGCAATATCTGATAATGACTGATTTCTCTTAATAGTATTCATTAAAGGGAAGGAATTTATCTCTTATTAGCCTCTTCATTGGCACTGCTGTTTGGCAGAAAGAAATTTAATGTTTTGAATTAGCAAGGTTTGGGGTAGCGAACTGTTGGGAGTAAGGCTCTTTCGGTATAAGTCTTCTGATCAGGTTGGGGCTTGTTTTCAAGCATAAATAAAAGTTACATGGAAATATTTCTTAACACAACATTTTTTCTGATCCAAAGAGAAGTGTGTGCTATCTGTCACAGCAGAGAAAGAAAGGCTGATGCTGAAGAGGTGTTGTGGTTTTTTTAACTGTAAATGTTCAGGATTTTTAAGGGTTTATTTAGTACTTTCCATGTAGGAAAGGGCTTTTGACTCAAAGATAGAAACAGTGATATAGTTCCTAACATGAAGTAAGGGATAGAAAAATAAAAATTTGAGTGATAGGCCAAAGAAGGACAACATTTCACTGATAATTTCCCTTTCCACGCCACACAGTATGTCAGAAACTACACACGATCTCACAAAACCTACAAAATAAATACGTTCAGAAACACATCTTTTATACGTTTAGACTCATGAACATTAAGGATCAGGTTGGTTACAAAATAGCAAAGTTGTATATATTCAAGTTCAGCTATATCCTTTATTAGTAGCAGTAGAGAAGTTGAATTTTCAAGTATAATACAAGAGTATTCTAGAGCTGAGCTGTATAACTGCCAATGAAGAAACATGAACTTAGAAGATCTGTGTTGAAACTTGGGCTCTGTGTTGTCCCGGTTAAGATGTCCACCTCCTAGAGTTGCCAAACACTGTATGTATATTCATGTTCTCTCTGCAAAGATAGAAATTGGATTCTCCTTTTTGAGCTTAGTGATATTCATTAAAAGAGCTACTTCTTATTTCATGATGAGCTGTGGTTTAGAGATAGTATTTGCTCCTGCAAATGAAACAGAGCATTTTTCTATAGCAACAGAGAAAGTATTACACAAAATGGTCCACTATGTACCAACACAGGAGAATATAGTATAGACTGCAGTACGAGGAGTGTCTCTGCAAACTTAATTAATCAATGCATCAAAGAAGATGCTGGATGGGAAGTATCATCAATTCCATGTCTCTAATGTCTTTCCATTATAATTTTTTTTTTTTTAATTTTAATAAGGTGTATACACCCTACAGCACATAAACTTATACATTACAGTGGAGATTTAACAATGACAGAGAAGCATAAAAGGTGAACAAAAGATATGGAAAGCATTTATAATTCGGCAGGATAGGCTGACTTCAAGAAAAAGTAAAAGCCAACACAAGAAAAACAAATAATTAGAGAGTTATTTTCTGTGTGAAAGGGAAATCTGGAAATAATTCACGTCAGCAAGACTTAAATTTATATTAGATTAAACTTTTATTTTTACTGTAAAATTTCAAGTACAGCAATAAAATCCACAATGCAATATTAAGTTCTGTAAGTTGTTGCATTATTTTGCAGAAGAAAGGGCAATGATTCCTTTTATAATTGTGACTAGAACAATGAAGCTGTTTGTAGGCTTCTCATTAATAGAGCAATAAAGTGTATAAAATTTAGTCCCCTGAATTACCAAATACTGGTACCTGTGCGAGCAAACATACTTCACGCATGTACTGATACAGTGATCCATGTTGAGAAGTGAGCATATACTCATGGGTAATTGGACAGAAATCACTGCAGAACTGCCTTTCTGTGCCGTGGCCACGAAATAGGCGTGTTGACATGTGCCATTTTGAGGGTAAAGTTTGCCCTTCCTGTTAATCCATATCCACCTGTTAGGTCACTCCCTATCTACAGCAAATGAAAGACAGAGCTGACAGAGCCATTTTGGCATCTTGTTTGTGACAAAGAGTGTGTTTTCAAGCAGGCTCTTTATTTGCCGCTTTGAAACTCTTAGGATGATCCCTAGCACTGCTTTGATTCAGGCCAAATCACATGTTTCTGAGCAGTTTCTCAGCACCATTCAGGAATTACCACTGATCAGGCTATTTTGCATGACTGCTCTGTGCTGTAGCTTGTGAAATGTTAATGATATAGACACAGGCCATGTGCTGCTACTTGTTCCAGTGTCAAAGACTGTCAAAGGCTTCAGGACTGTTTGGGATCACTGATGTATCTCAAACCAAGGTGCATATGGCCTGATACCAAGTCAAGCATTTAGTCATTTCTGCTTCAGTCTGATGCTGCTTTCCTATGTACTGTTTTATGTGGCTTCAAGTGAAGTCAGCAGGGACTGACAAGCAAGCAGAGATCTGTCTAACCTGAGACAGGAATGTCTTTAGGCAAGAAAATGAAATAGAGATGGGAATTCTTCCATAACCTCATTTATTGGGCATCATGGAGGTCCAAAACTGGTAAAATATCTAGGCAACTGAACTCCCAAACTGTCAGAGAGATACTGATATTTTACTGCCCAGTGGCTAGCCTCATTACACTCTTTTTCTGTAGAGGATTATTTCATTCCACATGGTTCCCTGGAGCACACACTCTCACTCGTATGCTCTTGCAGAATGAAAATGGTAGCCAGATGAAAGGGGAAGCTCCTGGGGCCTTTGCCACCTGCCATGCGACCCCAAATTTAGCCTCTTTTTTCAAATGTAATTATTAACCATCCAGGGACATTTTAGTGACTTTTCATCACCAAGGTGTTTATATCTACCTTACATTACTGAGTAATTCCATACTGAAAAGCAAATAAATAGAAAATTTCTGTGAAATGTTATACTGCTATCCAAGGGATTTGGTGCAGAACAGATTTCAGAATAGAGGAATGCTCATGTGGATTTTAAATCTCAGTCTTTCGGAGACGATAGGATGCTGCATCTTACTGTAGACTAAGGATATAAGCATCATATAAACAAAAACAGTCTGGCCACAAATCTCATCATTTTAAGGTGTTTTGCTCAAAAACTTCAGAGAAACAAGCAACAGAAATTAATATTTTAGGATCCCAGAGGTAGGGCAAGAGTCTGCCCCTTGTAGGCAGGTGAGCTGGGAGCTTGGAACGATGTGGATGTGGGTGTGGGTCTCCAGTGGAGGCTGATTAGTGTCACGGGGGCCTCTTGCTGCTCTCAGGATCCTGACATCTCATACATTAATGTATATAGAGAATTTCTCTCACATATCATATAAATCTAAAGGGGAGACTTTCAGCTCTGGTATGCTGGAGGGAGATTCAATTGTTTATAGCAACACTTACAGACAAACTTTTAGTGGTTTTGACATCTAAGGAAAAATTGAAAGAAATTGAAAATTGGTCTCACTGAGTAATTAATTCACCTCCAGGGGTTAAGAACAAATATCTGCTTTTTGTATTTTCTCATGTAACAGAGCAACCAGTTGTGGTACACACTGCTAAATCTCTTTACTTCTGATAAATGTGTTGTGGTTTGCTTGTCCTCCATCCAACACAAGCCACATTGTATATGATGATGGGATTCAATCAGTCTATATACAACTGCTTGAAAATAGGATTTCTAGTTTTGGGCCATCCACTAGAGTCTCCTCATATGAGGGACTGATCATAGAACCGAAAAATAATTTGTGTTGGAAGGGGCCTCTAGAAGTCATCTCGTCCAACTCTCCCTGCAATAAGCAGGAACATCTTCGACTGGATCAGGTTGTTGAAAGTTCCGTCCATCCTTGAAAGTTTCCATGGATGGAGCATGAATGTCTTTAATAAAGAGTGAGACTTTCCATGTAAGCTTATTCTAAGGGAGATATTTTAAAGAAACACAAAAATTTCTAATTCAAATTAGAAATTACTCTAATTCTGCCTCGCCTAACTTTTGCAGCCACTCAAGGAACACACTAACTATCTTTTTAGATCACTAAAGTTATCTGCAAAAAGCCCTGTATGAGTAAGGAGAACGCTCCCTCAGATTGCTCAGTAAATGTTACTGCTTGTCAACAGTTTATTACATGAGGGAGAAACCTTCCTTTCAAATGTAGCATCATATTTTCAACGTCTCATTCTCCATGAATGTTTTAAAGGAGTTATATTTTTCTTTTACTCTGTACCAGTCACTTTTTTCATATTTTTTCTTCCATAAATTTGTACTGGAAAGAATAAAAAAGTTTCTTATCATTTTAGTAGTGAGGTTCTATCAGTTACAGTCAAAATAGAAATAGTAGCAGAACAGAGTAAATCCTTGTATCAAAAATATTACGTGGTATTGTTGCATTTGATGGGAAAGAACTGGGTTGATAATCCAGGAGGGCCTATGTCACTCCTCATTTTATGAACACGTAGTGTTAGGAGACGTATTTATACTGACTTATATATATTATACTATACCACTAGGTACAGCATGTCTTAGCTTAGGTTTACTGTCTTACAGAGGTAACAAAACAAAATATCTCCCAGGGGAACCTGATTCATGACCTCAGAACACTCCTTTGCAGCAGGATTCCCTTTTTAAATACAAATATAAGCAAATCAGTCCATAGTTACTCTACAATGTAAAAACTCACAATTAAGTGGTGTGGAATCTTCAGTAAAAAATAATAAATCATTACTTTTCACAGAGGCGATACAAAAAACAAGATGCTGATAGAAGCATCATGGTTCTTGTGAGATGATAGAACAAATAAATTTATAAATTGACTGAGATGTCCTGTGAGAATCAGGCTCATGATACTCTGGTATATAGGAAAATAACTTAATTACAACTTTGAAGTTTCAAGAGTTTTAACTTTTTTCTTTTTTCCTGATTTTCTCTCCTGGGCTTCTCTCAGTAAACAATTTTAATATGCTATTAGACTGATGATCGAGTCAGATTTACTGATAGGCTTCTTAATCATACTTAATCCCATGGAATTGTTTTCTTATAATACAGAAAAGAATGTGGTTATCCAGGCATGTCATGATTTTAGATGAAGATGTGATTTGCCTTGTAGTGAAGATATAATAAAGAAGTGACATTTTCTGCAGCTGTATTTAAGGACCTACCATGTAGTCTGAGATTTTAGTATTCTGTTTTTACTGTTTGGACTAATCTTTTCTTAGCTTGCTTACAAATCTTTGCTTACAGAGAGGCTACTAGGCCTGCAGAGTCATTCCTTAATTACAGCACTGGATTTTTTTCATTTGGTAGTTTATGAAGCCAATATCAAGCCAATGGATTCATTGTTCAAAGCAAACAGGATTAGATTTCCTCTGTACTTCAACAATAAGACCCTTCCTAAACGTCCTTTCAGAACCCACAGTTTTACCTATGTTCACTAGGATTTTGCAAATTAAATTCTGATTCTGACCTTGCATAATACCAACATTTCCTCTATGATAGTTTCAACAAATCCATCTCAACATTTCAGCTCTGACCTTCTCTCTCAGTGGAAGAAAGAACATTTCAAAAAATGTTAAGCAAATACCATGGGAAAATATGGGTAGTTTTTTAGCATCAAATCAGGCAGAAAGTTGGAGCTTTGACTTTATGGGATGACTTTCTCTAGGACAGATAATGAAACTCAGATAAGGCTCTCCAGCTGAATTAAATACAAAGGTAAGAATTTTTGAACTTCTTTTTTTTTTTACTTGACAAGTTGCCTGTAAAACAGAAAAAAAATCCTTTGCTCTATTTCCATGCTCAAAGCTCTGTTGTCAGGATCTTATTACAGGTACTAAACCACATGACTGTAGTCAAGATGAGTGCCCTCTTCAAACAGAAAAGACCAATGGACATGACTGTTGGAAAAAATATGCTGCCAAAGGAGTTGAAGAGAGAAATAAAAACGTTAAGCCTTTTGTTTCTGAAAAGTGACATGATGAATCTCAGTAAAAAGTGCTTTTATTTCTCAAGATTTTAATTTGGGGATTTAAATTTTTTTTTAGACTTGAAGATTTAACAACTTACTTTACCAACTCAGACGAGTACTATCACATTTAAATGCCACTGATTTTCAGCATACTGTCAGAGACTACTATATCTAGAGGATCAGAATCTATCTTACCTCTGATGTCAGTCCTCTTTCACTTAAGCATGAGCTAAGAGACTTTCTTGCTACTGAACAAACAGTCCAAGTTCATTGGAATTGCAAAGAAGATGAGAGTGTCTGTGTTTGGGAGGAGAGTTAAAACTATTGCAGCTTTTCGTGCCAAAAGAAATCCCTCTCTGTGTGAATTCACTGTTGCTGGCAAAAACCCAGTCTGAAATAGGATTTCTTACTCACTTAACATATTCTTCTGGTGTGAAGGAATAATTTCCATCTAACATCTAAAGTTCTTACAGAAAGCTGCTTTCTGATTTTGCTAGGCACTCTTACTGAAAATTAGTTCTTCTAATTGCCAAAAATGCTTCTTGCCCAAAGGTTTCTACCTTGATTCTAGCCAGGAGGCAAGACAAACACTGATGGGTAGAGGAGGTATGAATCAAATCATGAGATGAGTTATGACATTGTATATTGCTTCTGAAAAGAATAGATGTTCATTGGTATTAAAACAAATATAAAATATAGTTCTGTATAAATGATCTGTTAATGAGATTTCTGTTTCTGTTTAGTTTCCATCAGAATAAATAGTAATGACACGGTAAAAGCAAATTAATTAGAAGATACATGTAGTCTTGCACTTCTTATTGCACCTCAAATTATTGTGTTAGTGATGTACAGAATACATGCTTAAAAACTAGCTTTTCAAAAGCAGAACTTGCCTGAACTATGTCATGCTTGAGCTCAAATGCTTCTGAGAGTTATTGGAAAGTATAATCCATCACAACTATATCCTATAGTCTTCAGTTGGAACAGTTTTCTTTTCTTAAGTGCACATTTTTTCTCAGATTTTATTAGTATCTTTATAACTACTGGAAGGGAAACGAGTAGCTGAGATTACAGTGTGTCTGACAACTTAAGTACTATCTTCTCCTCCACAGAAAAGCTTTATACCTGGTAAAGTCACACGTTGCACTTAAGTAACAGGCAGAAAAAGAAAAAGCATTCTCTGTTTTTATTCTGCTCTCTCTTTTGGTATTGCAGATACCTGGTAACACTTCAGCAAGTGGAAGATCTATGGAAACATATACTTTGATTGTGACAGGCTTAGGATCCAGCCCTATGTACACAACTGGTACTATTACCCAGTCTACTCCTCCTCTTCTATAATGATGATATCCCAGACATAGATTTGGTTTAAAGAAATAAAAACAATGAAAAAAACCCTCAAAACTCAGTAAATACAATATTTTTGGTAATTTCACTTTTCCCCTTTTATACTTAACATTAGGGAGACCAATTTTATAATAGATCTCAAGTGTTAGCTGAAGTCCATGAAATTTAGCTGTCCAAAATTCACCACAGAGAAACAAAGGCCTCTTACATATATACATATATACATATATACATATATACATATATACATATATACATATATACATATATACATATATACATATATACATATATACATATGTACATATGTACATATATACATATATACATATATACATATATATATAGAGGCATGTATGAATACACACACATATATATATGCAAGTATTTCATTTGCATTTAACTTCATTTTGTGATCCTTTGTATACCATTGTTAAGTTTGCTCCTTAATCAGCACCACCTAAACTAAAAGAACTGTTTTAAGCAACGCGGAGGAGAATGACAGGTTTTCCATGACCAGACTGTGTATTTGTTAACATTGTGGATAAAAGCTGATGGTTGCTGGACCTTTCTTCTTATTTTGAGACATAACGGTCATGTTTCAAAGAAATTAAAATTAAAGAAAAAGGATGGTTAAAGCTCTGAAGCTAAATTAAGCTTTGTTAAGATGTTTAAACTAAAATGTATATACAGAAAAATAAGAACGCAATCCTGAAAGTCATTGTGTGAAACATCTTCTCGTGAATGCACTCAAATTATATGTCAAAATTACTGGATTAGAACTCTTTAGGTGAAGAAATTCTCTCTTTCTTTTGTATATTTAGTTTGTTGTTGTCGTCTCTTTGAATTTGTGCAAATATTTCAATCCAAAACATTTGAGTAAACTGCTGAATACCTTTAGTTTCCCAATTCATTCTAAATGTGTTTGTTGATCCCCTGACCAGCTACCTTAATTAAGTTTGAATATATGCCTGGCTACTGTTACCAGTTATTTTGATAAATAATATGGCTACAAGCAATTAAAATTTTTCATATAAAAAGGATTTGGCTTAGAATTTGAACCTACAAATGACTAACAACCAAGTTAAGAAGAAGATTTCTTCTTTAGTACAACAGTATAGTTATACATGTATATGAAGTTGTGTAAAAAATTCTTAAAACAGGGAGTTAGAGGATAGTTTTTCCAACTGTTGTCTTTCCTCTTCAGAGGTGTCTGCTGGAAAGGAAAGGTGATGATGCTCACACACAATACTGGCTGTGACCTAAGGAAGAAGAAAAAGCAACAGAAATAAATTCATGTAAAAATCACAGCGTGATATGAGAGTCTTTATTCAGAGAGCACATACAGACTTGTATTTTTAGTATCATCTAGCAGACCTTAGCAAAGTAAAGATTCAGGAAGTAAAGATGAAGGTATGCTGGTCTGGGCTGGGATAGAGTAAATTTTCTTCACAGTGCCTGGTATAGGGTTGTGTTTCAGATTTGTGCTGATCACAAGGTTGATAATAAATAAGTAGATATTTTTGCTGTTATTGAGCAGGCCTTACACAGAGCCAAGGCCTTTTCTGCTTTTCATACTGCCATGCTGGGGAGGAGACTGGAGGTGCCTGGGAGACTGGGAGGAGACATAGCCTGGACAGGTGATCCCAGCTGACCAAAGTGATATTACATATGACATCATGCTCAGTATATAAAGTGGGGATAAGAAGGAGGAAGGGGGGGGGCAGTCGGAGTGAAGGCATTTGTCTTCCTCAGTAACCATTACATGTGATGGGGCTCTGCTCTCCTGGGGATGGCTGAACACCTGCCTGCCCATGGGAAGCAGTGAATTAATTCCTTGTTTTGTTTTGCTTGTGTGAATGGCTTTTGTTTTCCCTATTAAACGGTCTTTATCTCAACCCACAAGTTTTCTACCTTTTACCCTTCTGATTCAATTCTCTCCTTGATGCTGCTGGTTGTGGGCGTGACTGGCTGCATGGTACTTGGCTCCTGTCTGGGATTAAACTATAATAGAAGATAAAAAGAATTGTGGAACATATTGACATTTAAAGATATACAGGATACAAGGGTGCAGAATAATACCTAGAGCACAGACTTTTGGACTTTGATATTTACCATGAATGCATGGCAGAGGAAGAGATAGCTACAAGTCTAACAGTTCAAGAGCAAATTTGCTGGACTGCAGTGATAGAACAAGGAGAAAAAAAAAAAAAAAAAAGATAGGAAAAGAAAAGAAAGGAACACACACACACACACACACACAAAAGCCCAGTAGCGAAAAGAGAAGAAAAGAAGGAACCAAGCATAGGGACGAAAGATCAAATGACAGAATCATTTGCAGACAGAATGACAGAGGGATGAGAGATAATTGAGCTCCACACAGAAAACAGCAGATATTTGTGATCATGAACGAAGAAAATCAAAAGGCATTTTGCCAAAGGATATTCAGGAAAGAGAAAGGTTTTGCTATCTATCAGGTGGTATCTTAGAATAGTTTAGTCAAAACAAAATGTCTCACAGACAGTTTTTCCTCTTACAAAACTTTGGTTCAACTGCTAAATATATATTTTACATCAGTACTAGTGTCTCTGGCAGATTCCTGTTGAAATGGGTGAAAAGAATGAAGTTCATGCGTTCAAATACAGTTCTCTAATGGAGAAATATAGTAGAATGGAGTATGCATAGAGGCCAACACCATAGATTTTTTGCAATTGGGTGCAGTGAATGCCAGTGAAATCAATTATGGAAACATGCAAAAAACTTGCAGAATTTCAGATGGTCATGCATTGCCTTTTATGGATTTTGGAAAAAACTGCTGAAGTCACCGAGGATTAATATCCATTTGTGCACAAAAGAACTAGTCTCACATGAAGGACTTAATATTAGAAATATTGTGTGGCATCCACAGAAAAGGAACTTCTCAAAAGACAGAGAGAGATAAATATCATAGCACCTAGCTTTGGGACCATGTCTTGTTCACAGATGAGAAGAATTCTGAACAATGAAATTATGTTAAATTGAATGAAGTAATGTAGAATCTGATGCTGATTCCCCAGGTCCTTTTGCTTTCCTCCTACTTCTCATAACTTTTAAGTTTTTTCTCCTGCTGGAGGTAAACATAAGAGTAATCAGCTGCTAGTCAAATCCAGCATAGCAAATAGCCATATTCTTACTACAGAACTTTTTACTTAAGAAAGTAACAGATTTATTGAAGTTGCCACATAAAACACAAGAGTTGATGATGTATTTCCTTTTTTTAAATGTTCAGTACAAAAAGGATCATAACAAATATTTGTAAGCTGAAAGAGCCACACCTCATCTTTCATTTTAAGATTTAACAACCTTGTACAATTGAATCCATCCAACCAACCAACAAACAAGGCCTCTAAAAAATCTGTTTCTTTTAAAATGTGTTTTCAAGTTTTCTGTTATTATTGGGACACTGAAATGAAACCAACAGTTTTTTCTCCTCCCACCTAGAAAAACCCACAGCACAATTCTTTTGTGGACTTTATGGAATACTGAAATGTTTCTGTATTCATAATCCTACAATGAATGCTAATTGAATAATCCTAAAATGAATGCTACAATGATTTGTCTAAATTCTACTTTTCTTTAGAGAATATTGAAGACTTTTATGAATTTGAACAGAAAGATACAGACAGCAGTTTGCAAGGCTTAAGCTTAGTGCACAGAATTTTTCTTCAATGAGCGTTCTAATATTGACAAAATATTTAACATCACATTTCTTAGAGCAGTTTACACAGACGAAGGTATCCGAAAAGATGTACTTCTGCTGAAGGTGACAAGTAATCTAATGACCTTCCTTAGAAAGAAAAGAAAGTCCTTCAAGGATGACTGAACCAGCCTAACTTAGATATTTTCGAAGCTCTTTCTGAAAGAGGCTTTGTTTCTGTGTTGACTGTAAAGAAAACTCAGTGAGAGAAACAAACCAAGAAAACCAGCCTCTGTGACTAATCTCCTTTGAATTAAAACATATTGATTCAAAACTTTGTGGTGCAGTGTTTGTTCACTGGTCAAAGCCTGATATGAGTAGCAGAGCAATTCAGCTACAGAATACACATGACTTTGATTAACCATCAAGCTAACAGAGAGAACAATCCCATCTCCTCTAGAGAAGGGGAAAAGAAAACAATTTCTAGAACCTTTCAAATCAGGCAGCTAGTCTCTTCTGTCCTCTAGCTAATAAGCTACTCTCTGCATGAATCCCTTTTTCTGACTGGAATCCTTTTAAATCTGCCAGCTGGAAAACAGGCTTCCATGTGGCTTCTCATCTCTGGCACCTATTTGTCTTGACAAACAGGGCCAGCTGCACTTCTGGGGCTTTAAAGAACTACATGGCCTCTTATAGTTGCCCCATGTATATCATTCCAGTGTAATGAAGATGTTTTAACACCCCAGCGGAGGATTCACTTAGTGCAGAAACTACACTGTACTTGCACAGTTTTTTCTATAGCTCTCCTTCATGCAGAGTATAACAAGGAGATGTACCATAAACTTTCAAACCTGTACACATTCAGCTCATTCGAAAAGATAGTTACAACGCACCATCTGTTCTCAGTCAAAGCAAAATCTAAACAGAATAAAAATAACTTTAAAATCATCTTTCTGCTCCTTCTGAACCTCTTGAGGTTGAGCACAGAATTAGACCTCCATGTTATTTATATAGCACTCTGAGGCATGCTGGATGCTTTGTAGATCAAATGCAATGACATTTTCTCAGACTTTAGAAGATAGTTTAAACTCACTGCAAGTTATAAAAACTGAATAAAAGGAAAAGGAGTGAAGGAGGAAAAATGTTACACTAATATTAAAAAGATTTTAGAAGACTCATGCTTTGTAATTTTCCTGTAAGAATTCTGCTCACATTTTTTGTTGTAGTTTATTTTTAACATACTTTCGTCTAGGCTGAAGATTAAAAAGTTGCCCCCTGTATTACCTCCATCCATGTTTTTGTGGCATCCTGAACTGGCATTTCTCTCCCTTTTGTTTAATTACCCAAACCAGCAGCTGATCAGTCCCCACTTACATAGCTTCACAAAGCAGACCACTCAAAAACCAATTTGTGGCATGCATATAGAGATATAAAAAGGAAGAAACATACCACATAGGGAAACGTACTCACTGTTTATCTTAGGTTGAGTTTCTTAGAAAATGGCAAGACCAGGTTAATAAGAAACCCATACTGGAAACACACAAAAAGCCATAAAGATTCAGACTGTCCTTTTTATAATTAGTATTTTCTGTGGTTTACTGTACTCATAACAAATGTTACAATGGGCATTATCACCCTACCAGAGCAAAAACTGGACAAATGGGACTAGATGCAGACTTTTTTCTTAATCTGTTACAAAAACCTAGACAATAAAGAAAAAAAAATATGAGTGTAATCCATTACACTCAACATTCAACAAACTTAGTTGCCAAACTAAAGTAGTCAGCACAAGTCACTGGGCAACTCTTGGTTTTTATAGTGGAGAAGATGTGATGATGATGATCAGCTCACTCTCTCTCTCTTTGGCAGCGACTTTTCTACTTTACTGTGTCTTGGTCTACATACCTGGTTATTTGCTTTCTTAGAGATCTGTACTTTTCATTTGTTCATACCAATTGGGTATAAGTCTTTTGTTTCATGGGGCAGAGGTATGCTTTACTTGCTGCTATAAACATTATTTCTAAAGCACATTGGACTTACATAGTTTGTAGTACATTTGCATAAAGTTATGGATAATAATATGGATTTGTTGAAGTAAGTGAAACAACGGAAGAACCTACTTTCTACTGAGTATTTGAGTATTTTTTTTCTACTACTAAAATGTTATACCTCGGTACAACAACTGATACCCCAATGTGTAATCTGCATTCAACATCTCAACATATGCACAGTTAGCATGAACCTACTTGCTAAGGCGCTCACATTAGAGCTCATAAGATTTAACATCACATTTGTGTTGATCTTTTTACCACATCAGCTTCTCCTATTCCTCTTTTGACTCTTGGCTGGTAATAAGGATCCAGTCTATCAGACTCTTCAAAGAGTGCAACAGCTCAGCAAAACAGATTTGGTATGCCGGAATGTCTGCCAATAAGAAGGACATGACCACCTTGAGGCTCTGGTTGATGCTCTGTGCTGGTGGATAGATACCCCAGTGCCTACTGTTCATTCTGACATAGTAACCATCACTGTCAGCTCAAATTCCCATCAGGAAAGAAAGAGTAGGACTCCTGCACAATTGCATTAATGTGTGTGAAAAACGGTGTGAGTCTGGAGACAGTGTCTTGAGTTTTACATTATCTATGACAGCTGGCAAGACTGTAGTGTTACAGTGAACATTTACAGCAAGTTATGGATACTGGATAGCCAAAAGACCAACCATACATACATGATATAACAATCTTCAATACAACATTTATTTCTAACAACCCGGCTTTATATCTTCTGCATAAATGGAGAGCAGTTGACTGTACATGACAACAAAAAAATCTGTGATACTTATTAAATGGGAACTCATTGAAAGCTTTTTTTCAAAAGTTTGTGAAGTTTTTCAAAAGTTTACAGATTGTGATGTAAAAGTACCTCTTCAGTATTGTTTTCTGCATAGCTTGGTTCAAAATTTCAGTTAATATAGTATTCTTGACCCACACAAAAGCTTCTTCAAGAATTAAGCACAGCTGAGGAAGTTGCAAAGAGTCTGTAATAAATATACCAGCAATCCTATAGCATAGACTCCTCTTTTACTAAAATATCTTGATATATGCCAAATGAAGAACATTAAAAGGCAAAAAAAGGTCTTGCTTATGCATTTGCATACACACTTAATGGGTAAGCCATTGGAAAATGTCACTTCTTATTTTTTAATATCTTAGAAATGTTCCTTTTCTTCCACACAGCCCCATTCCCTTCACCACCACCACCACTACCACCACCCCAGCCCCTGGGAAGGGTTTACAAGTCTTTTACAGAGAAATGAAAATTAAAATACTTTGATCTAGTAATTCCACAGCTGTGTTCTGGGACTTTTAGTTTGAATTACCTCATGCTTTAATTTCCGTTTTATTCCCTTAATCAGACTACTGTCTATAATACTTTTATGTGCTTTCTTTTCATTGAGTGTAACAGGTGACATGACCTTACTTATATCACAGGAAATGAAATCTGGTGAACAAGTAGAATGTATATACTATTATTGATATTTAAAGGTTCCCTTTTCCCCTAACATGGCTCTAATCATATTTCACAGCTCAGCTGCAGAAAAAAGGAGGAAAAGAGAGAGAGACATTTTCCCCTAGTATAGATTTCACCTTCAAACAATTAACACTAAAATAAAGAGAGGAAAATCTGCCTTTAACTATGAGATTATGCTATGAGAACAGAATGCATTATTTTTTTTGTTTTACCTTTCAATGCATTTCAGCTAACAGAAAAATTTAATCTTTCCAGTCTTCTTTCTAACATAGACATAGCTTTCATGAATCTTGAATAGTAAGGTTGTAATGGCCTTTGACCATAGAATTATCATAAAATAAGAGACTAATCAGTATTCATTCAACTTTGTTGTACATACCCATCGTTATGATACTACTTGCTGTTTCAGTAGCGATACTCACGCAATGCAATTTAAAAGTTATTTATTTCCCACAGTGTTTGCAGCATTACCCAGAACACAGTGACTTTAATTGAACTGTTTCCAAATGTCAGCGTTTACTAAGGACATGTCAAGAGATAAAGGTGAATGCATGATAGATGAGCAGATATAAAGGTGCTTAATTTCCTGTCAAACTGCACTTAAAAGTCTATTTAAGTATCTTCTATCTACTCACCACTTCTGTCTCGACTTACAGAAATGATCAAGATCTATCTCTTCATTCAGAAATGTATCTGTTCCGTTCATCTCTTTTCTTCTTTTTTTTTTTCCCAATTTCCTTTTGTTTCTCTTTTTGATATTCACTTTGTTACCAAAAGACAGATATCAACCTTTTGAGGAGAGATCTTGACACGAGTCAAAGATATTTAAAAACTAAAAGCATTCATTGGGTTAGAAAGACACTAATTTATACCAGCTTTATTGCAGTGAGACAAGACGAATCTCATGAAGTTTGTATGTCATATGAACTCAAAAATCTGACATGTAACTCCAAGCACTTTTCTCAGAATAAAGACGAGACTTACTTGAACTGTAGGCAACATCACCTTAATGTCAGCAGTTGATAGAAATAGAATTTTCTAAGTACTGTAGTACCAAAAGAATCAGCTTGCTCTTAAATTGAAAGAAATACCCTTAGGGAAAGGAAACATGCCCTTAGTTTTCTGTAGGATTACAGCTGGTTTTTGTACTGGAGAAAAAGGTTTTACTAATTGCAGGTAAATATAGCAATCAAACTGACAATGTATTTCTTTCTATGATCTCCTCACAGATAATATTACTGTTTGAATGTATTTGATATTTGAAATTACTCACCCTATGGAATCCCAAATTATATCTTCATTGCCATAACTTGTATTTCAGTAGTCCCATAAAGGAGCAAACATTTGCATGGAAATATCTTTTAAAAAAATTGACATTTCCACTATAAATAAAAACACATTTTTTTTAACTGAAACCTCCATTAGAAACCCACAACTCCCAACATGAGGAGCAGGAGTAATTTCCTCCACATGTTAATCTGTGACATATTGGTTCAGTTCCTCAGGAGTGAGTCAAGTTCTACAACTCATCAAGAAAAAATTATTTATGTAAGTTTCTATTTCATCACCCAACAGTTATTAAAAACCAAGAAAATGTGTTATGTTTTTTTATTTTCCGCATGATATTGCTAGAGACTGCTAGAAGCTATATAGGCAAACAGTGAAAACCAGTTCAAGTCTTAAAGGGCTCTCAGTCAAACTCTTCTGTGATAGCAAAAGAAGGTTCTGTGTGAAGCCATTCAAACCCCAGCTTTAGTTAGATGAGAAAGTAAGCATTAGTCTGCTTTCTGGTGTAGTAAAACAAGAAGGAGAAATGGAGTGACTTCGTAAGGCTGAGGAAAGCTGATGAAATCAGATGAAGTGAGAGCATAGAGTGAATTGGGTGTTAATCCTACAGCTTTAACAAAGAGTTCAGTGGTGTAAGCATAATTCTATACATCCATTGTACATAACTGAGTTATTGGGAGTATTTTGTATCCAAAGTTCAAACTGCTTTAGTCAGATGAGAAGCTTATGTTTGAGAGGTTTCTCTTTCTGATTTAACGAACATAAATTACTCTACATGTGATTGCCATTAAGAATTTTGAAATCACCTTCTGTGATTTCTTTAACATTTGCAGAAAATACTATTTTTGCTTCAGTCAACACTTCTAGTAGTGTATTCAGCTGACAGAATATTGACAAAAAATGAACTAATGGACGTGAGAACACAGCTTTCAAATTCATTTTAATCTTGAAACTTTCCCTCTCTGAGTACTTGATTTGAGTGAAACTTTGATTGAAACATTTCAAATTAAATGAAAATGTATTTGCTCTTAGAAAATATTAGTGGCGCACAAGGACATACATTTTTGTGTGTTACAGCTTCACATATATGAGCATTGCTACAAAGGTGTTTGATCTGTTCACATTACTTTAGGCAAACAATGAAGGAACATTGTGATTTCCAAGTGCTAGAAACTGGAACAATGAACAAATGTATGCTAAAGCATGTCCATTCCTGCATGAGAACAAGGCTTGCAAGTTGCTACTCAAAATTTGTCTTTTGCCCATGGTGTAATATGCATTCTTAGTACAGGTCATTTGTGTCCTGTAAATTTGCAGTATTCTCATGGGTGCACATTGTAACAAGTATGGCAATTGGGCAGTAAAATACAGGTCAGATAGAAATTTTTAATTGGATACAAATAAGGGAAAAATCCCTCTCTATGTCTAGCTCTTTAGTGTACCTGGGAACATGATTCAGTGGTAAACAAAGCTGCAAGAGGAATAGAAAACTTTCAGGCTTTCTGAAATTAAGTTCCTACGAACAGCCATTCTTCTTCACTAGTAAGAAAGATTAGAATTCCCAAGCAAACAAAATCCAGTGACTAGATAAAAAGAAACCAGCCATTAGTAGTACCTTTTGGGAAAAGGTGTGTGGCATCTTATATAGATATGGTATTGTGGCATGAGGCCAGGGAAGGTAATGGTCATTTCTATTAAGTTCTGTATTTAAAAGCTGTGGTCTGATGCTTGCCAGCAATCCATGCATTTATGTCTAACAGAACCCGTGAACCGTTCTTTGGTTCATGTAGTCATAAATTCAACACAGATATCAAAGGTGGTTTAGATTTAAAATATTATATTCTTGCCTAGGATTTTAAGCAATGGACTTGCTTAAATAGGATAATTATCATACAATAATAGAATGGCTTGGTTTGGAGGGGACCTTAAAAAGATCATCTTGTTTCACACCCCCTGTCATGGGCAGAGATACCTTCCACTATACCAGGTTGCTCAGACCTCTATCCAAACCAGCCTTTAACACTTCCAGAGATCCACAGCTTCTCTGGGCAACCTGTTTCAGTGCTGCACCACCCTCACAGTAAAGAAATTCTTCCTAATATCTAATCTAAACTTACTCTCTCTCAGTTTGAAGCCATTCCCCCTTATGCTGTTACTACATGCCCTTGTAAAAAGCCCCTTTCCATCTTTCTCACAGGACTCCTTCATGTACTGGAAGGCTGCTCTAAGAGCCTTCTCTTCTTCAGGTTGAATAACCCTAACTCTCCGCCTGATTTCATAGGAGACATGGTCCAGCCCTCTGGTCATCTTGGTGGCCCTCCTCTGGACTTACTCCCTCAGCTCCTTGTCCTTCCCGTGTTGGAGGCCCCAGAGCTGGACGCAGCACTCTAGGTGGGGTCTGGCTACCGCAGAGCAGAGGGGCAGAACCACATCCCCCAACTTGTTGGTCACAATTCTATTGATGCAGCCCAGGACATGTTTGGCTTTCTGGACTGCAAGTGCACATTGCTGGGTCATGTTGAGCTTCCTGTCAACCAACACCTCCAAGGGCTTCTTTCAAGCTATTCTTAATTCCTGTAATTATATGGGAAACAATTTAGCCTAATACCCTTCTAAGACTATTCATAATGTATTAATTGGAAATTTTATTCAAGACAACCTGCTTTGAGATTTGCCAAAAGTGAATTTTAACTTAAAATTAAATATGTGGGTGTTACTTTTCTCTGATTGTTTAAATCCCCCATCACATGCCATTGCATAGCATTATTACCGCTTCTTGCTTTCCAGCAGCACTTGATGCCATCCAATTCTCCAGGAGAATTTTAAATATTTAGAATGCTGTCCAAGTATGAACTCATCTAGAACACCAAGAACTACAATTAAACTAATTAAACTCTTGCAATGTGGCATTTCATATTATTGCAAATAGGTAGAAACCTTTAGCTGAATGACAAAGTCTGTAATACAGTGCATTTCCTTTTGTTAATTGCAGTTTATATTGTCAAGATTTTAATGAGCTGATAAACTTGTTCCCCAGCACTATTCAAAAAAATTATGTTGTGTTTGTAAGTCCATAAATTAATATATCGAGTAGGAAAAAAGCCATTAAATTCGTTGCATACTTTTCTCCTACATGTATTGCATGCAAATAAGATCAACTAGAGGAGATTCTGTTGAACAGTTGCATCTACTTGGGGAAAAATTATAATTATTTTTTTCACTTCCACATCTTCCTAAAGTCATATATGTAGGAAAAGTATTGAGACGTTAGTTTCCTATTTAGGACTTTAATAAACAGGAGATAATTTTCTAATGGCAAGAAAGTACAAGTCAAAGTCAAAGACAATACCAGTCATGCATAGCATCGGTACAGGATCAGGCCCTTTCTCATTCAGTTTTATACTCTGTGTCAAAGTCACCCAATATTTATCTCCATATCTGTTAATTTTTCCACATTAAAATAGTCATCAATACTATCTCACTTGCACCCAATATGTTCACATCTCATAGCTGAACAGGCTTATTGCTACACGGTTTCTGAGTACTTTGAAAGTGTGAACTGACTGTTTAGCAAGACATAAGCGGTGTGCCAAGAGCCTGAAGCACCATCTCTGAAAGCACAGGCTGTTTCACTGATCGCCTGCAGAGTCCCAGATGCTGGGTCTATGTTACTATGTAGAGCAGCCCTCAGGGTAGCCTCTAGGCCAGCAGAGCTTGCCATCTACCTTGATTGCTTGTTCAGTCATCCCAAAGGCGAGCTCTGGGGCAAGCCTGCTGATACTCCCGGATGGCAGTGGGAATTGGTGATGTACCCAATCCATCAGCAACAATATTTGCATGTGTCCTTTAGCTATTCTATTTGCCATTTCATTGACATCAAGTAGGGAAAAAAACAAATAGTCTGGAGATTATTCCTTGAAGATGCCCTCAGGTTCTTCCCAAAAGGACTCAAAATGTTTGCTGTCTCAAAGGCAACAGGGACTTTTGGCAACCTTAGTTTATACTACAGATGAAAGATATAATGGATGCAGAATGTGTACCTCTCATTCACAGGAAGTCTGAAGTCTTCACATTAGGTACAGCATGGAGGTATCCGCAGAATAGGTGATTCTGAAATAATGAAATGATTCCATATAATTTAAAAATATTATCTTTCTTAAAAGCATGGTCCCGTGATTCAAAGACAGTTATTCTCAGCTCATTGATGATGCATGTATTCCTGGCCTGATAAAGCACAGTACATAAGTTAACATCAACATTTAACTACTGGTGAAACATGGTAAGGGTACTCTAAGCCTAAATATTTTATTTCACATGTAGGACAAGACAGGGGCAGTCATGGATAACTACTGCAGCTCATACAGTTCACTAAAGTGTAGCAACATCTTTTTATTGCCTGCTCAGATATGAATTTACCACAGCAAGGGACTTGCAGCAGTTGGGCACTCCACTTCTGTTTTTGCCTCTCTGTGCCCTAAGTGACACCTTGGTAGTTCCTTATCTTTCTTGTCTTCCCCTGTATCTTCTTTCACAAGAGAAAAACAATGGGATTAGAGTACATTGTTTCCTCTGGAATCAGATGGGGTCAGAAATGCATGTGACCTTGAAATAAAAAAAGGTAGCTGAAAGTGCAGTCCATGTAGTTATGCCACTAAAGGCACCAACTAACTCAAAAAGACAATTCATGGAGTTGATCACCGCACCAGTTCCTTTCTTCCCTCCTTTGCCCTACCCTGTGATAAGCATCATGGTGGAAGAGGGTTCTAGGTTCAAACAAAGCATAATTCCGAGACAGTCTTCAGGCTGGACCTTTTGAAAGAAAAAACAGGCCTCAAACCCAATAATTCATAACCAGAATAAGAAGAAACCATATTTTTTAATGAAAGGTGATTTTGGAGCACCGATCACCATCAATGAGAATGTTCTGTGGTAGGTTTGCAGTATGAGACAATAACATGCTGCTTTCTTCTTTTTTTTCTCTTTTACTAAATTCTACTATTGTGGTGTGTAATATTTCAGCATCTCTGGAGCATCTGATCCAACACAAAATGGCACTTGATTTAAACTCGCGATATTCAAAGTTAGGAAGGTATAAGTAATATATCTTCAAAATGACTTACTGAAGGATCCAAAGCTTTAAGTGTTGCAAGGGAGCACTTCAAAAGTCCTTCTTACTTAGGTGCCCTCTACTATATTTAATATATCGTTTTTATAAATAATCTAGGCAATGCTACTGAAATCATTATGGTTAAATGTACAGATAACAGATTGCAGGTTCAGTGGATAATGAGGTTCACCACGGCTGCAAAAGTGATTGACACTCTTGAAGACATGGTTCCTTCATTTCCATTAGAAAGTGCCCCATTACATTGTATTTGGAAGCATATTAAAGAGTCTGTATTTACAAAACTGAATGTTTAGCCTTGAAAAGGAGTGAGTTGGAGTATTTGATGATTATGCTAGTTGATTGTCTCACGTACTTTTAATGCAATGCTTGCTGAAATTTACCACAGAAAATCTTACAAAAGTTGAATTACCTTGCTCCACGATTTCAATAAGTAAGTCTTCTGGTGGAATACAATGTATTCTTATGATATCCACCATTCAAGAAATCATTAGTAAAAATTCAAATTAGCACTATAATGATCCAGAGAGCTGTGAGAAAGACTTTGGCTGCATAGCTTAATAAACTAATACAGCAATCTATGAGAAAAGAGATGGAAGAAGTTAACTAGATGAAAGAGTGTGAGTGCTTAAATACGGAGCAAAGGTTTAGATGGAAGGAGAAAGGCTTTCAATATTACTGAGAAAGACATAAAAAGTCAGTAGTTGGAAAGGGATTTTAGAAAATTCAACCCAAAATAAGTCCAAAATTCCTAATAGTAATGATATAGCTTATTTGCAAAGATTGTATCTTCGATGTTGCTTGGAATCTCTAAAGCAAAGCTTGTGACCCTCTGATCCAAGTTTGAGAGGTATTCTTCAGCCCACAAAGCAGAAGCAGTGCTCTTTTTAGCTCTAAAGGGCTGTAAATATGAGCATTGCTTCTCAGTCTTCCTCTTCTGCCTCAGTTTACATCCTGAGTGAATTCTCCAAGTACATTTAATTGTTTCATCACCATTTGTAAGGCAAATGGCTTTAATCAAATTTCTTGCTTTATGCCCATTCTGGTTGTGTATTTTGGCTTCTGATTTGGTTAGGGTTTTTATTTGGGTGATGTGGGGAGACATAAGATAGAACTGGGTTATGGGCTGTGGGTCACGCCTGCAGCACAAAGAAGCACATGGCAGCACAAAGAAGCACACGGCAGCACACCGAGGCTTGTCTCTGCCGGACCCTGGCAGGAGGAGGTGTCACACGGCAGACCCTACAGAGAGGAGCCTGCCGGAAGCTGACAGATGGGTGGGCAGCCCGTGATCACCCCATAGAAGGGCATTTAGAAAGCATGGTGCTGACTTGGCAACATGGGATAGGTCACCTAGTGAGAATTGCCATGTAAGGAAATACTGTGCCTTGAAAGTGTATAGAACCAGCTCATTTCTTTTGAATAAACGATTCAGATTCCTTTTCGGTCTGGGTGCATGTCTTGGTCAGTCACAGGGTGAGTTTTAATATCATTGAAGATGTCCTGATTGTAAATGACCAGCCAAGCCTCTATTTGGCTCATTTAATTGCCTCTTTCTTGGCCTCACTTATCAGATTTGACTACTTTTACAAGCAGTGTCCGTGTCCAAGAAGCAACCAATACTACTTATTTTACTTGGGCATAATTTCTTTGTCATCATCACATCACTGAAACTGTATCTGCGCAACTGGTATTAGCTGGGTCGGTTCTGGTCACTTTTCTGTCTTGTTTTTCTCTGAACCCAGACAACAGTTAATGACCTGAGAATCTCATGTCCCTTTCTGTGGCAAAAGGTGTTCTATTCTCAATATTTTATGCTGCCAGAATCTCTAAACACATATTTGGATTTAAAATCCTATTTGCTTTGAACTCAGGGACAACAGTTTATTTCTTCAATTGGCCTAATGCAAGTAAAATTCAGAAATATTCTACTAAGGTGTAGAGCTAGAAGACATGTATCACATAAGCATAAAAACATTAGATGTTCAGACATTTTAACTAGACATGTTTGCAGCTCCATTTGCATTTGCATATGTCCTGACACTTTGCTTATATTTACCACTTAAGCATGGTTTCCCTCAAGGTTTGGAGACAACCAGGACTGACTTTCAAAGAAAATTATATGTGTAGCCCTGAAACACATATAGTATTAATAAAAGGATTATTTTGCTCCAAAAGAAATTTATACAGTAGGCAAAGTCCTTAAGCCAGTCCTTAGCTTACAATGTCATTAATATATTATGTGACAGGACCAGTATTCAAATATAAACAAATTAATTATGCATGCAGATGAACTTTTAATTTAGTTACCCTGGATTAAAGCAAGGTAAACCTAATTACAATGAAGCTATTACAACTGAAATGAAAACAAGATGCATTTTCATGTTGCTAGTTTAGAGACCTGGCTTGAGCAGTATTCAAATGCTGCTCCAGCTTGATTCATTCAAAGAAAATGAGTTCAAAGTAACACCATAAAATGTGTTTGCACTCTCTCTGGGCTTCATACGTCTGCTTTATGGTTTGTTTTAATAACAAACATTTTTATTGTTGAGATGTGTAATAAATATGACATACCACCTCCTGCGGCCTGCAACGTATGAGGATGAAGAGGCTCTGTATGAGCAGAGGACATTAGATAGCCTGTGTAAGGCTAGAACACTGGGGCCCATTTGTCTTCATATATAGCTTGTTTCCATGTGACAATCAATAGATAATTTGCCCCGGAGGCAAGTGTTCCTTTATGAACGAAAGTCAAGCTTTTATTATAGGATTCATTTCACCTGAATAATTTCTTTTTCAGTGCAAACAGAATTCTATTACTTTGGGAAAATCCGATACATTTGTGGCCTACATTATGTCAAAAGCTGAATTTTTCTTCCTACAAGGACATTAGAAAAAGATGTAGGTTAGGATAAATATGTAAGCCATACTATGAAAATTATTATTTTCTTAGCTGGAGTGCCGAAGGTCCCTAATATAAAGCAGACCCCCATTTCTGCATAGGGATTTTAGCAAACAGAGCATATTCCCTTTGCATGACAAAGTTTTGGTAGCAGGACAGGTTGCATGGGTGGCTTCTGTGAGAAGACACTAGAAGCTGTCCCTGTGTTGGAAGAAGCCAGTTCCAGCAGGCTCCAAGATGACTCAGATAACCTGTCACTGAGCCCATCAGCAATGGTGGTAGTGCTCTGTGATAACTTAGGACAAGTTATACTGGGCAGCACCTGGAAGAGAGGAGTGAGATTATTTGTAAGAAACAGCTCTGCAGATACCGAAGTCAGTGAAGAAGGAGGAGAATGAGTTGCTCCAGGCACTAAGGCAGAGATTCCCCTGCAGCCCATGGTGAAGGCCATGGTGAGGCAGGCTGTCGTTGTGCTGTCCGCGGAGGTCCACACTGCAGCAGAGATCCAACTGCAGCCCATGGAGGGCACTGAAGGAGGTTGTGACCCTAAGCAAAACCTGCCCTGGGGCAGGCTCCTGGCAGAACCTGTGGTCCCATGGAGAGAGGAGCCCACACTGAAGCAGGCTTTTTTGACTTGTGACTCACATGGACCAGTCACTTGTGACTCCATGGGTGCCTCACACAGGAGCAGTCTGTTCCTGAAGGACTGCACTATGCAGAAGGGACCTACATTGGAGCAGTTCTTGGAAGGCTAATGTTGGAGCAGTTCATGAAAGACTGTATCCCATGAGAGAGATCCAATGCTGGAGCAAGGGAATAGCATGGGGAGGAAGGAGCAAAGAGACCAAGAGTTATGAACTGATGAAAATCCCCCTTCTCCATTCCTCTGTGCTGCTCAGGGAGAGGAGTTAGAAGAGTTAAGAATGGAGTTTAGCCCAGGAAGATAGGAGGGGTAGGGGAAAGAAGTTCTTAGTTTAATTATTATTTCTTATCATACTCTGTTTACTAATAATTGGCAATAAATTAAATTCATCTCCCCAAGTCAAATTTGTTTTGCTGTGACAGTAGTGGATATGCCAACTCACGAGCTTATCACTGTATTTTCTCTCTCTGTCTCGTGAAGAGGAAGTGATAGGGTCACTTGGTGGGCACCTGATGTCCAGTCAAGAACAATCTACGACAGAAAGGTCTCTCACTCTCCTTTAGAAATCTCTAGTCCCTTCATTACCGATTACATAGACATCCAGAGAGTGAGGCAGACTTGGATTTAGTGCCCTTCTTACTATAAAGGAAGTTCAGTTTGTATGTTTATCTTCCTAGAAAAACGTGTTGTATACAACCACACGCACACAAAAAAGTGATTTAGATCACTAAATACTTTGCAATTTTGTCACTTTCCTCTGACATCAGGATCCCAGAAAAGAACTTGGAATTCGCTGAGTAAGAGGAAAATTTAAAAAAATGAGAACATGGGAACCAATAAGTGAAGAACTTAACTGGCTTCTGCCTACTGCATCTTACTTAAGGACATTTGGAAATTAGAACTCAGAATGCTTTTTCCAAGGTGAAGGTTGTATTCCTTGAAATGTTTCATAAAACACTATGTTGAGATCCCTAAACATAGATCCCTAAACATATTTCGTCTTTGGTATAGGGAATTTAGGGGCTTTAAATTCCAAGATATAAGACTGGCATTCAACAAACCAGTTAAGCAGAGTTTAAGAGCCTAGTTCAAAATTGATTTGAGAAAATACCAGCTAACCTACCATGTAGTTTGAGATACTTTGGATGCTTGAAATAGGATTTATTTGCCTGTATATTTGTATTTAGTGCCAATTTAGATATGCTAGAGCATATTTCTCTGAGCACATTAAGTTGTGTTTGTAGGATCCTAAAGGTATGTCCATATCTTTGGTAAGCAGTGGATCATCTGGTTTATAGTTATCCAAGGATCTAAGCCCGAAGGAACAGACTTCCTTAAATCATGCATGCCTTATTAACACTTAAAAAGAGTGCAAATTTTTAGCAGGTTCTTGCTACATCACTAAGTGTTCCACGTATTTGAAAGTCTAACTTTAGTATTCACCTTCAGCCAGTTTATAGATGGAAACAAAATGTCAAAGAGAGGCTCACATACTGAATAGTTGGACTGCCATTCAGAGGAATTTTAACAAGCTGAAGATATGGGCCAAGAGGAACCCCATGAAGTTAACTAAAGAAAAGTTCTCAGTCCTGTACTTGAAGAAGAATAAATCCACATGCCAGTAACCAGTGGAGGCTGGTCGTCTGCAAGGCAGTTTTGCAAAACAGAATCTAGTGTTTCTGGTGGACAGTGATTTGACCATGAACCACATGTGTCCTATGAGTGCAAAAAAGGGCTACAGCATCCTAAGAAGCAGCAGGAAAAGCACTTCTAGCAGATAGAAAGAGGAGATCCTCCTTCTCTGCTCAGCACTATTGAGTGTGTCCAGTTCTGGGCTCTCTGGCAGAAGAGTCATGTATGTACTGCAGAGAATCTAGTGCAGGACCAGAAGGATGTTTATGGGACTGAGCACGTTCCATGCAAGGGGAGCCAAGACAACTAGGACAGTTCGCTTTGCAGAAGAATGTTTGCGGCCCTGGCAAGGGGCTGGTGCAGGTCTTGCCAATATTTGTAAATATTTGATGGGAGAAAATGAAGAAGTGGGAGCCAGATCCTTCTCAGTGGTGATCACTGACATTATGAGAGGCATTTCTATGAGATAGAAATTGAAAAGCAGTAAAATTTCATATGATCGTAAGAATAAACAAGTTCAGCACTGGAAAAGGTTGTCCAGAGAGGCTGTGCAGTTTGCATCCCTCCCTCAAGATATTCAAAACCTGAGAGGACAGAGACCTGGGCACCGTGGTGTAGTTGACAGTGCTCTGAGCAAGGGTGTTGAACTCCATGGTGTCCAAAGGCCTATTGCGACCTCAATGATTCTGTGATCCTGCTAATCAGATGCTTAATGGTGGGCTTTTTGAACTGAGTCAAATGAAGTCTTAATGGAGATTGCACATTCTCTTATTGGCAGCTGAAGTACACTAGATTAGGGAATATACCCTGCTGTTCAATCAGCCATTTCTGTTTTAAAATTGTTTCTGTGGGAATGAAAATAATATTTCAAGAAATTTCATCATTTAAATTGCACAGAAAAAAAGTACTGTAGAGAACAATCTTTCACTGGCAGACGTTGGACTTTGTGACCTATGAAATAATTTCTAAGCTTAATTTATTATTATATCAACAATAAAATAACACTTGTTCTAGTAATTTGTTATACCACGGAGTGAGTCTCTTTAATATTGAAAAACTGTATAAGTAATTAATTTAGCATCTTGTATTAGTATTAGATCTGCATTTATAGTACAGTTGCTATTACTCTTGTTATGTTTTATATTATAGTTGTCTATGAAAGTTGGGAGGTGTTAATCAACTGAACAATGATGGTTTAGCAGACATGAGATAATAAAAGGACAGGTTGATAACAATCATTACTTTAGAACTAATAAAATCTGTTGTGTGTAATTTACCTATAAAATTTAAGGCTTACTGTAATTGGTCTGTCATTTTTTATTACTGCAAAATATGCTCCTGTTCTCATCATAAGGGTTGTTGTCGCAAGGCAGTTTGTAGGTGCCGTAGTTTGGCTCAGTTCGACTTCTCAGCAAAATTACAGACGTCATCTCTAGGAGAAGAAAACCAGAATGGGCCGAATATGCTCCTTGTCCAATGTCGTCAGAAGGCACACATTATTAGTAGAGAGGATATTGGCCCCAAGTTTCTTAGCTGTGAAAAAGTTTTAGGCAATTTCATCACGTATAATTAAAGACTAAGTTGAATTTTTAATATATGGAAGTTTTAAAGCTAGTTCTTGAGAAACATACGACAGATGGTTACAGTAAGATGAGGGTAATGATGTGAAGTATGCCCTTTGACAAGTCTTGCATTGTCTTTCATGGCTGAGAGATATTACCATTACCTCTTAGTAACCATTTTTCTCAATTCTGCCTGTGATTTTTGGAAACCACTCTTCCTTTATTTAAGTGCTCTACTGGAAAAGAGAGTCAGAAGAAGATTCCAGGAGGACGAAGTGAAGGTGAATTATGTGCTGAAGAGAGTGCCACCATAACAAACAAAATAATACAAGGTTTACTGTTAATAAAATATCTCTGAGCTCAACACTGCAGTTGAATTGGGTTACAGATACATCACACTCTGGTCAGTTTAAGATGTAGTAGTGAAATAAGAAAATAATTGTTGCAGTAAAATGAAAACTCAAGGAAGGAAGTCAAAGGATTGCCTTTGGATTCAGAAAAGTGATTAAAAAGTAGGAAAACAAAATACTACTTTTGTAAGTGTTGCAAATGATTTTTTTTCTATCTTGGGGTTATTAAACTCCACCACTGACTTCTTGTCACAGTTCAGTTATCATCTGACTAGTGACAAAAATGATAAAAAGATTAAAATATTCCTGTTTTCCCCCACAAAAAGTGGCTCATAGACCAAGAAAATATGGGAATGTAATTAGCTGCATGGATCAGATGCTAGATCTCTTATTTTACAAAGCAGCAAACTAAGCAATTATCTAGTGTTTGTGCTTTTAATCCAGTCAGTATAAGATATGTAAGTTTTGAGAACAAACTAGGCATATTTCGTGTGACTGTTATTATTGTCACAGAGAACTGACTATAGAATCCTAGAACCATTTAAGTTAGGAAAGACTTTTGAGGTTATTGAGTCCAAGTGCTACCTAACACTGCCATGTCCAGCATTAAACCATGTACGTAAGTACTGCATTTATACATCTTTTAAATACCTCCAGGGTAATGGGGACTCAACCAGTTCCCTGTGCAGCCGGTTCCCATCCTTGACTGTACATACATTCTTCCTAATATCCAGTCTAAACTTCTCGGGATGCAACTTGAGGCCCTTTCCTCTTTTTCTATCTCTTGTTACTAGTGAGAAGAGACCAATCCCCACCTCACTGTAACATCCTGCCAGGTAGTTGTAGATAGTGAAAAGGTCCCCTCTGAACCTCCTTCACTTCAGGCTAAACAACCCCAGCTCCTCCAGCCGCTCCTCATAAGACTTGTGCTCCAGATTCTTCCCCAGCTCCATTGCCCTTGTCTGGACACGCTCCAACATATCAATGTCTTTCTAGTAGTGAGGGGCCCAGAACTGGGCACAACACTCAAGGTGTGGCCTCACCAGTGCTGAGTGCAGGGGGACAATCACTGCCCTCGTCCTGCTGGCCACGCTATTGCTGATACAGGCCAGGTGTCATTCGCTTTCTTGGCCACCTGGGCACAGCTGGCTCATGTTCAGCCGGCTATTGACCAGCACTCCTAGGCCCTTTTCCTATGAGCAGCTTTCCAGCCACTCTGCCACCAGACTGTAACCCTGCATGGGTTGTCAGGAAATGAGGTCATTGTGACTCAAGTGCAGGACCGGGCACTTCTCCTTGTTGTACTTCACGCAATTAGCCTTGGCCCATTGATCCAACCAGTCCAGATCCCTCTGCAGGGCCTTCCTACCCTCCATCAGATCAACACTCCCACCCAGCTTGGTGTCACCTCCAAACTCACTGAGGGTGCACTCGATGCCGTCCTTCAGATCATCGATAAAGATATTAAGCAGGACTGGCCCCAATACTGAGCCTTGGGGAGCCCCATTAGTGGTCGGACACCAACTGAATATAGCACCATCCACCACCACTCTCTGGGCCTGGCTATCCAGCCAGTTTTTTATCCAGACAAATTACAGCAGAATAGTTGTATATAGATCTATATAAATCTAATGGTTTTCCTCAGTTCTCAGAAAGAGATGTGTTTTTATTTGATCACCTCCAAAAGGATAATTAGAAAAGATGGACTGGTGTTTTCAGCCTGAAGAGAAGAAAATCAGCAAAGAGAAACAAAAATACCTAATGAAACAAATGGAATACAAGAAGAAATACCATTTCTTAGAATATAAAGCAAAAGGTTTAAATTGCAGAAAAAGTATTGCTTTCTCAGGACTCAGAATTTAACTGTGGAATTTCTTCACACAGAAAAAAAAAGCTAGAACAAATTTATAAAATTAAAATGAATTGAGGAAAATTAGAATCATCTATGTGTATTTGAAGGGGTTTTTGTCCAGGTGTGACCTCAAAGCAATTCCTACAGTGGTGGCAGACAAAAACTAGAAAGTAAAATTGATTTCTGCATGACCTTTCCCTTATGCTTCTACTCCTGGCATGAAAGTATGTTTTGAAGAAAAATACCAGAGGAAGCATTTTGAAAAAAATGCCAGAGGAAGCAGAGGGTCTTTTTGGTCCAGCAAGGTCTTTGTTAATTTTGTGATGGTCTGGGAATGTAGGAATTTTATTCTTGCCTTCAGATTACGAACTATTTTACTCTATTTTTGCTATAGTTTTTGGATTAGATATAAGTTGCATTTTAACTTTGATTTTTATTTATAGAATGCTAAATATTTACTAATTTTTAATAGAATTTTTAACTTGTTTATTAGAATTTTTTACTTTCCCATATAACCACAAGACTTGATATTAAATATGAAATTTTCCTGTTCCATTTTGTATATCACTGTTGTTCCTCCTCAATTTTAGTTCAATTTCATGTTACACAATCCAGTTGTACTTCAGGTGTTGGTACCTAATAGTCTTTTTCCGTTTCCATTCTTTTGAGGCTTTAATAGCCAGTATGTAACTGTCTGCTTGAAGCCGAAGTGGCACTACCTCATTATTGTTTATTGAACATTTTATATTGAAAACAGCAAATACAATTTTCTTTTTGGTGAACTTTGTAAGTGAATGTTAAAGACTCAAAGGCCTAATAACATTCTTACATGAATCAGTGACTTGAGGTTACTTTGGAGAAAAAGGTCTTTTCCAACCTAAATAATTCTATCATTCGTTGATTTACAGTAACACCAGTTTTCCTGCTTTCTTGGCTGCTCTCAGGAATCTTTTACCCTTATTAAACTACCCCAAATAACATCAAATATTTTCTGCATGAGTTACAGTGAAATGAAATGCTTTCATTATGTGTGTAGAGTTAGGACCACTGACCTTCTTCCCTCCTTTCTGCTCTGTCCAGGTACAGATTTTCATTTTTGGATTTGGTATAATTTCTTTAGAGTACCTTGATGGAAGACCTTATTAAACCCCTGTAGACATATGCACATTCTAACAATTAGATCTTCATTATTCTCAGTCTTTAAGGATATATTAATACCAACAGGTTTAATGTGCCTACAACTGCTCTCAGATGCTGGAGCTCAGAAAAAGGGCACAGTTTATGTTTCGTATTCTCCAATATGTGGCTCCATGTTGAGAATGGTCTTTGAGGATTAAGCTAACTTTTAAATTGTAAGCAGGACAGTGACAGCTGGCTTGAGTCAGTAACCTGCCATAGAGTATTTTAACAGTTTATTGGTAAATAGAATCAAGTTCCACTGCCTAGGAACTTTCCCAAAGTAGCCACCGACTATTTTAGAGTATTGTATTGATTTTGGATGGAAAGTATGCTCTCTATAGAATCTCCATTGATTATTTTTTCCTTTTCCATCTCTCTCTGTCTCTCTCTGTCTCTTCTCTCTTTATCTCTCTTCTTTTCTTTCCACCTGCCATTCTGAGAGTTCCAATCTTTACAGTTTGCCTGAAGTTAAATCAGATTTGTCAGTTCATTTTCCTAGTTCTCTCCTGAAGTCTTTTAAAATTGATGTCCTATTTGATCCTTTCCATCCTTCTGATTTTAACTGGTAGTTAGCAATTTCAAATTTGATTACCTTTAGTGTTCCTGTCTGAATATCATCTCTTCATGTCAACGTCTTATTAATCTTTTTATTGGTTTATCTTAATAGTTATTTACTGACACTTTAATTTGAGACAGTTCCTTCAAGTGTTCCCTCATTAAAAAAATAGAAAACAATTATGGAGACACATTAAGAGAACAAATACACTGAATTTTTAGCTGTTCTGCTATACACATTTCTCCCTTAAGTGTTTCTTCAGCACCTGTGCCATCTTTTGACCCTCATTAAAACTTTGACTGTCTTCCTGACTTCCTGTGCTTAAAAATCCTTTATTAGAAGTTTTAATGATGTTAGTAAGTCACTCCTAAACACTTCATCAAAACTGCAACCTTTATCTCACCATCATATATTCTCTGTTCTCCGACATTCTTCATTCAGACCCAAATTTTATGATTTGAATAACAGCTGAAGGTTTTTGTTTGGTTGTTTGAGTGGTTTTTGTGTATTTTTTTCATCATCATTGGTTTTGGGTGATTGATTTTTTTTTTTTTTTTTTTTTTTTTTTTATTTCTAACAATCCTCTACATTTAGTGGTTTACTAGCACCTTTTAGCCTTTTAAATCAGTACTCATAGAGTGTTTGCCTCACGTATGGTTTTTATTTTTCTATACTGTCTCTCAGAGAGAATTTAGACATTAACCCACTTCAGTTTCTTTCTGAATTTCATTGTAACTATTTTATTTCCATATGTAGGTTTTCTTTCTGAAGTTAAAAATTATAGTGGTAGCTTTCTCTTCCATTTTTATCATGCAAAGATGTTTTATTCTAATATTTTTCAAAGGTGATCTATTTAGGTGCTTTGCTGGACACTTTGCACTAGTAAGTAAGGCACTGCAACACCTCAGCTTAAGAAACCCAGCAGGGATATTACACAAGAGTTTAGACTCACAGTTCCATGCTTGACTTCTCTTACAACAGATAGAGAACTGAGCATCTCAGAAAATGAATGCTAAAGCTCAAAAGGTCAAAAAAGGTAATTAAAATATTCCAAACAAACCAAGCTAAAGAAAAAGGCTGAATATGGTTGTCTGGATTAAATTCCCATTTTCTCCTTGCCTGCAGCAGGAATATGAAGAAGATCTATCGGCCTGTTGAGGTTCCTCTACATTATGTCTTGAATCCAAGGAAAGGCCAATATTCTTGGATAGACTTTATCAGCACCAACCCTTTGTGCTGAAAATGGCCATAAAGGAAATGGTGGTGTCTGTTTTTTGTAAAGGAGTTTGGCATCCAAGCAGAATTCAACTTTTGGCCTTCTTCATCTTGTGGGATTTCATGTGTATGAAGCCAGCAGAATATCTTCATCATTAAGTTGACATAGTACATTCTACTCTATGTCTCAGAGAGGAGCATGTAAAAAACCACTAGGGCTAGGCAATCAAGAAAAAGTATGAGTAGCTGTAGTGAAGAGAGGCCACTGTGAGTCAGGGGTTCTGCTTGTTCTATTCATACATTTAGGTGCTGCAAGAGTTAGACCCATATAAGGCATTCTTTTTATAGCTAAAAATTCTCCCTGCTTCTGACCTACTGCAGGGATTTCTGACGTCTTAACTACAGAAACAGGCAACAACAGTAGCCCTTAACTCCCTTTGAAGCAGCAGCATGAAGAAAGGAGGTGCTTTGAAACTGACTGTTGACAGTAAAAGAGTAAAGATACAAAAAATGGTGAGCCCATTCCTCTTTTTTTCTGTCCTCTCTACTCCCATTCCAAGCACAGTTTTTTCTGGCCTACCAGCAGAGTGACTGTCCCAGTTCCTACTTTCATGATCATCCTTCTAAAGGAACCTGGCTCTTTGCACAGATTCATTGCAAGGCAGTCTTCTGTTTCACACCATCTTGTTCAGTTTCAAACTGTACACTAAGCTAGTACAATGACTTCATGATCTATATTCTTGTCCCAACCTTCTAGATGCCACTGTGAAATCAGTGATTGTTTGTAAGTGTATTTAAAACTTTTTAAAGGAAAAACCTCTTCTATTCCAGGGAATTTGATTGTCAGTTGCTAATGTTCTCAAGAAGGCAGCAATATAAAATCGTTACTCTTATCTTTTCTTGCTTAAACTTCAAGTTTATTATTGACTATGAGCTAATACTTAAATAAGTAAAAAAATAATCATGGCTTTCAATTTAGAAATAGCTATTTACTTTGGTAGGTGTCAAATTTAGATATAGTCATCATCCCATTGTTTCAAGAAGTCTTGGGGTTAGGGCATAAACTCCATGCAAGATTGTTACTAAACCAGTTCAAGACACCTGGCTGTAGAATAAAACCAAACATTGAGCTTGGGCAAGAAATCTCTGATTTGTTACAAACCTCTCTTTCCTCTTTTTTTTTTTCCTATAAAATTTATAAAACCTGAACTTAACAGGCTGCCATAAAACATGAACCAAAATTCTTTATTAGATGAAGGATGAGGGAATCTTGAAGCTTTAGCATATCAATTAGCTGAATAATGCAATGAGTTTTTTATATATGAACAATTTTCAGGAGTCTTGTGAAGTGCAAAGTTTGGGCTTGAAGTACACTAAGCATCTCTTAAAATAAAGAGTAAATATACAGTAATGGAGTGTTCAGTGTGCTAAGTAATAATTTCATGATGCCATTCTGAAGCACATATTGGTTTATTTCTTTTGTTGCTTCCAAATTCTATTAGGACAAATTCTTTTTATTGATGTTTATGAATAGAAACTGACATTTCAAACTAAACCGTAACTCTGCAGATTGTTCTTTGTTAGATTTCTACATGACTGAAGGAACACAAAAATGGCCTATAATGAAAGTATTTTACAGTGGTTGAATATCAATGCGCAGTATGCAAAGTTCATTATAATGCTAAGCATACTAGGAAATGTGTCAATTTGTAATGGTTATGGCTGATAATGCCATCAGAGTAAGTTCTGATTTATTGCCACATACACAGTGAGAGGAAGATGACAAATAAAGTAAGTGTTTTCATATTTCTTTTTACAGGTTTTCTACACAGCAGAAACAAACACTTATAATTAAGAAAGCTGAAAATTAAAATTTAGTGCAATAACCATGAAAATATTGTCATTCACAGCATACCTGTAATGTAATACATCCTGTGCAGTATGACTCTCTGGACAATTTCACCTTATCTTCTTTCGTTCACTCACTTTTATTTCAGACTGCACTCTATTCCAATATCTTTATTTAGAACAATAGCATGGCTACTAACTCCAGCTGTGTTTTGAGAATGACTCAGAGAACTTTAGGATCTTAGATGTTCAAAACAGGTGTCCCTACTGAGCAACAACCAAGAAAGGCATTAGGCAATTTGACAACATGTTGGAGAGCAAGAAGTTATTATAATTGATACGTGGGAAACGAGACGAGAAACAACTCTAACAACAGGAGAAGAGACTCACTACTAAAAGAAAATGCCAAAATCACAGGTCAATGCTACTTTGCTTTGTGGCAGGTAGACATAACTTTTTTCCTTCCCAGAGAGGAAAGGAATGCCCTTGTTACCCTTTACTCAAATCAAACTTCAAGTATATCCAGGGTACCTCTATGCATTTGTTATAGTAGAAAAGAACCCACAATTCTGATAGTTTAAGTTTCCCTGCTATTGTCATAACCAAGCTGCATTTTCAAAACTAGCCTCAGTAGTTTTGAAAGATTTTTTCTGTACCAAAGCAAAGTTAAAAAACCTGGTCTATACTTTGGGGCTATGTACAGATAATCACATTCACCATCCTAAAGCTGTGATTCGTATCCTTTCCTCCCTGTTTTCAGGTAACAAACCAGAAGAACGATTTTTTGAAACTAATTGGGATGTGCTTCTGCATCATTAAAAAATTTTACAGATGAGAATAGCAAGATTTGACATCATAAAAACAACATTATTTTCAAAGAATAATCTAAAGAACACACCCTCAAGACCATACTCAAACTACCAGCTTAGGTTTGAGTTCTGTGTCAAAGTTTTTGACTGTCATTATCCATTTCATCTTAGTTTTTCCTTTCAGGAAAGTTTTTTAAGCTTCTGCTTTTTTAAGCTTCTGCTCATTCTGCAGAGATGACCTAGCCAGAATAGGAGCTTAATTCCCAACTGCTGCTCTCGCAATTTAAAGTGAGATTCAGGTATATTTAACAGAAGGGTCTCCTCTGAGATGCTTGACATGCAGAAGTTCCCATATACAAGGTTAAGAATTGTTCAAACCCCCCAGTGTTGTAGCTGTAGGTCAAAGAGGGTTTTGCTACTTGGTCACCACAATGGGACAGAGCAGACTTCCACTCTCTAAAGCTGGAGAAATCACCTCTCTCAGTCACCCTTCTCCTGTGCTATCCATTTCTTTACGAAGACAGAAAGGATCAAGGTAAATGCTAAAAATTTTTACTGAAAACTTTTTTCCTTTTTTTCTTTTCTTTTTTCCAGAAGGGAAGACATAGATGGAAATAAGAGGGGATTCATATATTAGTGATTAATAACAATTTCTAATTAATTAAAAAGAAGATAAATCTAAGAAAACTTCTCTGACGAAACAGGACCCCATCGACACATCACGGGATATAGGGTCTTCCATCATTATGGCCCTAAAGCTGAAAGAATTGGTGAGTTGTTTCTGCCCAAGGAGATAGTTCCTGAAGATGGGACCTGGCCTAGTACATGCGTCGTAAGATATTGCTCATCCTTAGAGCACTGTTAATAGCTATGATGGGGTCAGAATATTCTGTGTCCTTGTTCTACAGAGAGATGTAGATAACCTGTCTTGAATGAAGGGTATGATGTGCACCACTCACTTCCTCAGTCAGGAAGAAAAGGAACAAAGGAAGTAAATATTTTTGTCTCTCTCAAGGCTGAAAGATACAGAAGCATCCTTAGACACTGAAAATCCAACTACTTGGTGGACAGTGTGTACTACACATGTTTTATTTACACTCCTTATCAATTTCTTAAGAACTAAAAATTAATGAGACCTAAAGTGTAAAGCTGACTGCTCTCAAATCCTCTGTGGCCAGAGAGCAAGTAGTTGTTCACTTTTCANGGGACCTGGCCTAGTACATGCGTCGTAAGATATTGCTCATCCTTAGAGCACTGTTAATAGCTATGATGGGGTCAGAATATTCTGTGTCCTTGTTCTACAGAGAGATGTAGATAACCTGTCTTGAATGAAGGGTATGATGTGCACCACTCACTTCCTCAGTCAGGAAGAAAAGGAACAAAGGAAGTAAATATTTTTGTCTCTCTCAAGGCTGAAAGATACAGAAGCATCCTTAGACACTGAAAACCCAACTACTTGGTGGACAGTGTGTACTGCACATGTTTTATTTACACTCCTTATCAATTTCTTAAGAACCAAAAATTAATGAGAGCTAAAGGGTAAAGCTGACTGCTCTCAAATCCTCCGTGGCCAGAGAGCAAGTAGTTGTTCACTTTTCAGGCTGCAGCACTGGTACAGGATTGCTCCTGTAGGTAGCAGCTGTCCAAGGGTAGAGAAAGGAGTCTGCATGAGGATTTCTGGTCTAGTAGCTCAAGCTGCTTGCCAACACATCTGTGTCAATTCTTGATTATTTCTGGCATACAGTGCTTGGGGGAGAGCTGAGCAGGGAAATCTCATGGAATCTAAAATAACCTTGTTCAAAATAAGTAGGTTGTTTTGTACTGCTTTCTTTAAATCTATAAGAAAATAGATCAGGATATATATATAACCTACTTCCTTCTCTGAAATTTAATGTGACTCAGGTATTCTACATCACCAATCCTTCCTCTCAGATATCCGGAAGAGATTTGTTGTTGTGTGTGCCTGGGGCAGGGAGGTGCATATATTTGTTTTGGGCACAGTGAGCTCCTGTGCATGCAGCAAATACCCCTCAGTGTGTTTTTTGGCAAGGGTTAGCACTACAGGACTATCACTCCTGTCCAGGATTTTGTTTTTGTAGCTGAGAAATGTGGGAGCAGGGCAATGTGATTTAACTCATCTGCTCAGAGCAAAGGCAATTATTTCTTTCTCCCCCTCTCAATCCTTCATGGCTGTTGAAAATCTATTAAAGTAAACTCTAGCTTTGCAGTTGCCACCTGCCCTTCTCCCACAGGATCCCCGTCTTCTTCTATTTCTCTCTACACTATAAGGGAATTCCAATATTTTTGGCCACTTGCACTTGCACTGCTCTCAAGAACAAGAAAAAAAAAAAAAAATCAGAGGTCGAGTGAGGAAGAGGGAGGACTGGATCAGAAAAAGTCAGACCTGCCCAAAAGATCGACTGTTCCCACCCTGTGGTATTTTTGGCAAGATGTAGCAGGAGCTGTGCAGGTTTGCAATTTTATTTCAGCAACAGCCAGTTTTAACCATTATCATTTAAGGATTATCGACCATGTCTGGTAAACACATGTGCTCTGGCAAAATTCAGCCAACACAGCAGCTTCAGCTGTGCATCTTTCCTAGAAAACTGTCCAGTAAACCAAAGTTATTCCTCTGAACAGGAGAGATATTTGTTGACCTGAGGGCACCTGCTTAGAGAAAAACTGTGATGGCTCTTCTGGGAAGTGTGTCTAACAAATGTTAAACTCAAAACATTGGTCTTTTAGACATTTGCAGTGTATGGTGTAATTTATTCAGGCTAAAACTATGTAGGTGTATAAAGCTAAAATAAAGCCAGTTAAAGCAAGTTAAACTCTAGTCACCTAACTATTATCCAATTTTCTACTTCAACTAAGATTAGCTACAATAAGACCAGACAAATCCAGACAAGGCCAAGCAAATCCTTAGGCCTTTATATACCAGTCATGAATGAGTGTTTTAAGGTTGCTTAAAGAATCATCATCAAAGGTATTGACCAAAACAGGTTTAATATCAAAGAGGCAGCATGACAAAGTTTGTTGCCAAGATTCCCTCTGCTTTTCACTAGGTGGTTAAAGCACCCCAAGAAAAAGCAAGCAAAAAATCCAAAATCAATCAATCAAAACCCTAAAGTATTTACGTGGAGACTTGGGGGGTGGTGGGAGGTTGTTGGGGTGGTAGGATGGGATGGGAAGAAAACAATAGGAAAGGGTAATGAAAAAAAGAATTCAGAAGACCCTCCTGTTGAGTCACAAGTTTCAGAGTAGATGCCTGTGCTAACTGAGCCAAGATTCGACTCATTATGCCTAAAGGCCCAACAGCATTTAACAGCATTTAAGCTCAACTTCAGCTAGTAAGGTTTGGTTCATTAATAACAATGGGAACAGCACAGTACGGAGCACCATGTTGAACTTTCTTCTTCTGTGGGAGTACCTGTCTCTCCTAAAGGGTTGGACTTTACAGAAGACACTAGTAGTTGTTGATTCCAGGATTTAATGTATTTACTAAAAACTATGTACACACACTCCACTCTCACAATTTATTTCAAAATAGTCTAAATCATAGCAGTTGTGTATAAGAGAAATCATTTTAAACATTCCAGATTAATGAATGTGTTCATTTCTATTTTTCTTCAACAAAATCAAATAACAGGGTTGTGAGGCTTAGTTGGTAAATATTTTTGCAAAACAGAAGTGTTGTTTTCACACCACTAACAGGCTTAGCTAAAGACCATACACCATTTATAACACCTTAACCATGAAGCTTGTGTTTTCATGAATTGTGCTAATTTAAAATAAATCCTCCGCTGAGCTAATTAGGAAGGTGTATTAATCCCAAATAATTCCATGTTGAGCTCGTTTCTTCTTAGAGGAAGGGCCTGAATTCCCATTGTTCTGAATCTTTTGAGCTTGTTTAGGTGATAATGGTGGAAATACTAGTAAAAAGATTACACTGAAAATTGCTGTGATTACTAACACATGTCAAACTATAGAGCAAGACGCTTCCTCCAAATCCTCAATATTTGGACCCAGGTAATGTGTATATAGTAGATGCTGTGTACACAACCCTGATTCTATACCTCAAAATGGGGTGGCAGGGGTAGTGATGCTCCTAAGCAATGCCCTGTGGAAATCCAAGGCACAAATTACTTAGTGTGGATCAGAAATATGCAATTTATGAAACCTTGAATAAAAAAATAACCTCTCCATTCACAGGGATCACTGAAGAAATTGTCTCTAGGATAAAAGAAAACTAGAGCACTTCAGTAAAGTAACCCTTACTATCATAATGTATTTCTATTATACTAGAACATCTCTGTAATGCCACTAAAAAACCAAGTCAGTGTCAACTGTGTGTTCTACTTAGCGTGGTTGTTTTTTAACAGATACTGATACTTTCTCCCAGGGATGACTGAGAAATAAGGAAGGTGAAAACTTCCTATAAATGCATAGTGCCCGAATGTCCTATCACGCAATGTTTGTCTAAATGTGAAATGCTCAATTATTTTCTCATACAAAAGTTTCCCAGAGAGCCTAAAAGATACAAAACAGTATAAGGACATAGATACTAAGTCATGGTCTGAAAAAAATTATTCCTCTCCTGAAGAGGAAATCTCCCTGATTTTCCTGTCAGATTATAAATGGTTTTCCAACCTCATGAAGCTAAATAATTCTAACTGAATCAAGCTTCTCAAAGTCACTTTCCAATATTGTTAACATGGTCACTATTAACTGCTTCCCTCAAAAAGGCAATTTACTATGTAGAAAGCTCCCCACCTGAAAGCTCTGAAACAAAGAGAGGCTTCTGTCTTCAGTATTCCGCTAATCAAATCAGATTGTCCATACGGAGAGCCAGTGGAATATCCATTTACTATAGCTCATCCACATGAACTTGTCATCAGCTCAAGTACCAATAGCTGGTGTCCTCACAACAGTCCCTCCTTTCACAAGCAGTCTCATTCCAGACACCCTCAATGCTGGACCTTCCAAGAATTTTGACTACCCAGAATTCAACTAATTTAGGATGAACGAAGTATCTTGACCTATCCAACTCCAACTGAGTATTCTGAGATTATTTTTCCCCTCAGAAAAACAGCATGAAGGCAATATATACCAAAAAGTTTACTTACACAGAAGGCATAACGAAATGTTTTGATGAATATATGTGCAATCATATTTGTTTGCAAATAAGAACTGTAAGATAATACTTTTTTAATGTATGTACAAAATCCTTTAGATATTTTTTCTTTTGCTTTGCGACATTGCTGACGTACCACTGTAATGTGTAATTGCAAGTGTACAGAGGTGCAGTGCTGCACTTAGACTATACAGTACCGCCTTAGAGGAGCTCCAAAGCAGGGCATACGCAATTTGACCCAGTCATTGGTTGTTAAGTATCTACAGAAACCCAGGGAATGATTTTTTAAGCACCACTTAGAGCTCCACTTCTACAATCAGTTCGTATAGGCATCTACTGCAATCAAGTCTTGTGTTTACAGATGAGCAATCCACTGACAAGAACAACTGATAAAATAAAATCCCTGTTCTCCAGCAGTCAGGGCTGTGTTATTAGGCACTACCAGATCATATTTCAAGTCGAGTTTTCAAATCTGCAAAAGCTATGCTAAGAAAAACCAACATGGTAAGTTAGTTAAACTCTTGCTTTAGCATTGTCCTATGCATCCCATTTCTCAATCCATACATTTTTTAGGTGTCTTTTTGGGAAATCTATGGAAAGTTACCTTAGGAACAGTACAAGTGGAGAGAGCCCTATACAGCAAGCTTTAGACAACTGTTCCAAGACAAACAGTTTAAAAACACTGCATTCTGGGGACACTATTTTAAATTTTGCTTACAGAGGCTGAGCAAATTTAGGGCAAGAAATGAGCATTTATAACCTATTAATCAAAATATTATTAAGTCATGCAGCTTCTTTACTGGTAAGGGGAGGAAAACACCTGTAAATATCAGTTGAAGTTTAATCACTATAATGAGTTTTTGGCACATTTTTTGAAACACCTGCTAGCAATACTGCAGCATCCTTTCTAAGAAAGTGGATTGCTACCAATTCAGCTCTGATTTTGATGATAATATCAGACTGTCTATAGTCTTGAACTCCTTGGAATGCAGTAGTTTTGCATTATTGTGTCTACAGTACTTTATAATTTATTAGAATGGGATCGCTTCTGAAGCAATATCATCATACAGGAAGTAAACATGAAGGTTCCTGATCTAAAAGTGATCCGTGGGACAGTCATGATCAAGCCACATATAGCGGTTTTCTTGTTTTGGCGTTCAAATTCTGCAGCAACTTGCCATTTCTACAACGATAAGAAGCAGAGTTACAATCCATAACCTGGAAGTTGGACTGTGACCTGATGTCCTCAAGAACAATCAGTTTCTGCCATGAAATCTAAAAATTCTGTCTTTGTACATGTCATTGTCTTATAGCCAAAGAAACCTTTGTTAAGCTGCAAAGAACTCATTCTCTTCCATATATTTTCAGTAACTTTATTCTTTGTCATCCCTTTGCCAACTGTTCCTAGAGAAAACAAATTGAGTAAAGTAAAAAATGTAAATTGCATGTCAGGAATTATTAGGAGAGATATGAAGTACAAAACATAGAAAATTACTGTGCCATGGAATAAATTTATGTTTTACTTGCAATGTAAGTCCCAGTTCCCTATCTCAGGGATATAAGGACAGGTTGAAAGGTCAGGTTCAAGAAGATCTCTACATTAATCACAAGAATGGGCCTTCTTGCCTCCAAGAAACAACTAAACTACGGATATCAAGCAATCAAGGGAGTTATGATACAGGTCTACAAAGTCAAGGAGGTTATAAAAGAGTGAACCAAATATATTATCAGAAATAAGTAAATAATGATGATGATAATAATAATAATAAAGGCCATGATTCCTCCTACAATATCAGCTCTAGAAAGATGACAGTTTAAACTAGTTAAAGGATGGACTAGATGTGTGTAAGGAAGAGAAATCCAGTGACACACATAAGTGAGACATGGCTACCAAAATGGCCATGGATTGGCAATGCACAAAAACTACCATATATTCTAAGTTTATGTCTCCCATCTTTGCAGTTTTGTAGCTGCTAATACAGGTAAAGTACTTCAATCTTTGACCTAAGCCAATAGTGCCTCTGAAGCCTTTGAAATAGGCCTACAACCACTTCATCTGCTGTCAGTATTCTGGTTTTGTTACAGCTTTCCAGAACAGAGGTTTGCAACTGGGAGCTGTCACAGGTATAAGTAGAGATCGTTCACCAGGATGGCACAGTGGAGGAAAATTTACTGCATTACAGTAGGATTATCATTAAGCTAAAACTAGTTGGATTACAGTTTCATGAAGTTCATGCTCTGCAACTACAGACATTGAAAATCATTCCATAGGTTCATTGTCAGTTACTTGGTTCAAGTGCAAGAATCTGTCTATGATGAAAATGAAACAAGCCAGTAAAACATGCTGGTTTATACTGCTCAGAACGTGATTCACTTCAGCTCAATGGGACTTTGGTCTCATGGTCCTACAGAGCCCAATACTTTGTAGAGACTATTTCACTAAGTTCTTTTTATTCTTATGGACAATTGATTATTCCATCCAACACTAGTTAATTTCTCTAATCATATGTTTTAGTGTAAACAAAATATGTGCTAACCCACAAATACACAACTTATTAATACCGTGATTTTTAATAAAATAAGCTTTTTGTAAGATAAAGAATTATTACATATTTTTTCAGTGTCAGTTCCCCTAAGGGGCTAATATTTCTTCCTGTCAAAATAATCAATCTAAAAAGAATAGAGATAAAAATAGTATAAAACCTATTTGACCATGGTTGTTTTTCAATTTATGTAGAAGCAAAAGGATCTGGAGGTAGCAGTGCAAGAAAATATGAGATCTCTGATAAAAATTCTCTAGGGAAAACAGTTTTTGAGAATAACTTATCATTCAATGTCTTCTGAATATCTGTGGGCAGTAGATACAGTAAAATGGTGAGGGAGCAGTATGGCTCTACAAAGTCTTGTCCTCAGAGCAGAGCCCATGGCCTATTATAACTGCCTCCCTCGGGAAGAGAAATCGGCACAGCTTGTTTCATATGGGGCTGTGGAACAGAGTTTATTATGTACAGAAATCTGAGCCAGGTGTAGAGCTCTGGGGAAGTAGTTCTGCTTCCGAAGACCCGCTGTTGCTTACAGTATCCCTTCCACGCTCCTATCAGCAAATGAAATTCTTGATCTAAAAATCTCCTCAGCCCCAAAAAAGGAGAAAATGCCTAAATACATCAAGTGGTAATCAGTCCATGATTCCTAACTTTGAAGAGAGTTGAAAAATACCTACATATGTTTTTTATCATGAAATAGAAGCTGGATTTTTCAAAGAAACACTACATTTACAAGAGCTGCTGCTTCCACCATAAAAATATATATTGTTACATGGCATGCAGCTAGTTTTTATAAGTTTAAGAAACACATTAAACAGACCTGAAAGACGCTACCATTTCAATATCCAGAACACTTTTCTTTTTTTGTTTGTTTTATCTAGCTGCTGGATCAATGCAATCAAGCCTATATTACTCCAAGGGCAAGTTGAAATTATAGCTAGTGTGTTTAAAATAACATTAAATTAGATGACTGTTTTTTGAAACTTACAAAACATTAGAGAATAATAAATAAACATACAAAATTAATTTAGAAAAATCCTTCACTTGTAAGATATATACACTTTGCCAAATATTTATTTCATCAGGTGGCAACACCTGATTTCGGTCATGACTAGTATTTTATATGGCTCAAGGGTTTTAACTGAACAGATACCTTTGCAATATCATCATCTTCATTATTCACAAAAAAAAAAAAAAGCTAAAATGATCTACTTTGTATGTTTTTTTCTTCAGAGTTTTCTCGAACTACTTATTTTTTGGATCCGTAGTGTTTATTCATTTTAAAAATCATAGCAAAAGTCAAGTAAAGTATATGCACATAGTAACAAAAGCATAAAATGGTAAAATAATAATTATCTTCATTTTTAAACACTTCCTTATTTTATCATCCTTGCCTGTAAGATTTATAAACCTGTCTTTCTAAATGCCCTGTCAATAATAATGAGTCTATTTTTTAAATTACTGAGGAGTCCAAATGTGGCCCTTGATCAGACTAAAGCAGAACTGAAACACTGTAATTTCATGAGCTGTCTTTTTAAGAAACATTCCAACCTCTTGCTAATAAATGCAGTTTATTCATATTAAAATTAAATGTAACCTTATCCCCGCAGATATAATTTGCAAAATACTCATCAAGATAATGTCAAATATTTTTGAAAGGCATTCTACCTTCAAAAAAGGTTACTTTCAAGAGTGTGTTTTCCCTGTGCATGCTTTTCCTTTTTCCCAGGTTTCAACTTTTCACTGTTCAAACTAGTGCTTTTTTCTTTTTTTTTTTTAATTCTCTATTTTCCTAAAGAATTTTGTCAAGGAAATCACATCAGAACTGAGAGAAGCATGAGTGGGAGGTAGAGGAGAGAGAGAAGAAAGATTTTGAACAGAAACCAAGGACATTTTTTGTTTCCGGTTGAGTTAAAATGACTGATTTGGGGGGAGGAGAGTTCTTTGTTTTTGTAATTACTCAAGTTATTATGCATGATTGGTGAACAATATTTTATATTGCCTTAAATAATTACTTTACTTTTTCAGATAATCACTGTGTGTGTAAATATGCCATGCATGTAAATAACTGGGGTTTCTCAGCTCTGAACAAAATTTGAGAGTTTATATTGTTATTAAACATTTCCTGTTCCATTAATGGTTGAAACATTTTATTAATATTTTTGTGTTAATATCAAATTTTTAATGAGTATATGTGCCAGTCTCATTTATTTACTTTTAAATTTGGAACAGCTGAAGTCAAAACCAAAATGTCTTTCTTTAATGTTTTCACAGAAACACACAATGGGTCAAGTTGGAAGGGACCACAGTGGGTCATCTGGTCCAAACTCCCTGCTCAGGCAGGGTCATCCCCAAGGACATGGCACAGGATTGTGTCCAGATGGTTCTTGGATATCCCCAGTGAGGGAGAATCCACAGCCTGCCTGTACAATCTGTTCTAGTGCTCAGTCACACACACTGCAAAGAAGTTCTTCCTTATGCTCAGGTGGAACTTCCTGTGCACCGCTTTAGTCCATTACCTTGTGTCCTATTGCTTGGAACCACTGAAAAGAGCCTGGTCCATCCTCTTGACACACTGCCTTCCGATACCTACATAAACATCTATATAACTTTTCAATGGCGTTTGGGCCTGCAAGACTTAAAGCAGCTTTCCTCTCTAAAGTAGATACTGTGATAATTTTTATAAAGCTCAGAAATTCTAGGCCTCATTGAAAGATCTGTTTTCTAGAAAGCCTATGCAGATAACAACCAGTGAAGCAAATTACTTTTTAGCCAATCTCACTAACTGACCTTGTAACAGTAACAGATATACCAGCTCCATCCAAGAAAACAATGTTGTTTTAGTGACAGGCTGCCTAAAGGTACCTTCCCCAACATCTCCAAAAAAGTGTTGTCTTGGGTGCAGAATATGGCCTTACCACGAAGATACTAACAAGCAGTTAGTCACTAGACTGTAGATTGAGAGGTGCTTTATGTACCTTTTATTATTGCACATAAATACTGCTAAGGACTTTGAGACTGGATACCCAATTCAAAACCTACATTCTTTAATCTTGTTCTTTGAGAGAAATAATTTTTGCTCATTTGTTAAACCAGTTGATCCACAAGCTGCCACATCTTCAGAATGACTGGTAACACAACAAGATCTTCTCTATTAGCAGTAAAATAGCCCAAAGATTGTTTTCTTCTGTAATTATATTTTTAGCCTTATCCCTTCCAGGTGACTCTTGTCAAGAATCTAGAAGCAGCCATTTGAAGATTAAATGTTTCAGCTCCCTGAGAAATTATTCTTGATTTGTCCTTCAATCACAGATTTTCTATAGAGACTGCAATTTTACAAGTGTTTTGTCATAGCAGTCAAGAAGTGGAAAATGTTTGGAAATAACCAGCGCCCTTTAATTTTTTTCATTTTCCAGAGACAGTATTTCGGTAGTCCATTAAAATGGTCATGGAAATCCAGAAGTGCCAAAGCCCAAAGCTGTGGAAACATTGTAACATAAATGTGATGGAACTGATGTCATCCAGTAGCAGTGGAAATTTATTGGACCAGCACAGCCAATTCAGTCCCCAGTGACAATAGACCGCAATGATATGAGCCTTCTTAGGATGAGAAAAAAAAAAAAAAAGTATATAAATATTCCAGGAAAAATTGGTAGAGAAATAAATGTCACTGCAAAAGCCATTATCTATTTTGTGCAGATGAAAAATAGCTGCTGCTGAAGAAGTGACTATACAGAAGCTCTACTTACAATTCCCGGCCCTCAGAAAAGGTTTTTGTTGATGTATTTTTGTAGCTGTTTCAACTTATAATCATACCTGCTTGTACTGATCAACTCAGCCTGCTGCTCAGTTACTGGGAAAGAATATTTTTACGTTTTTTTAGTAGTTCTTGAAATGAAGAGAAATAATATTTTGACTGAAACATCCAGATTTTGCGACATTGTCTGCTGAAGGTGACTAAATTGAATGAGTGAAATAGATTCTCTGGGTTGAAAAGGCTTGTAAAATTTGGAAGAACAAAAAATTATCTACTCCCACCAGAGCTTTCAAAATTGAACAATAATATTCTTCTGAAAGACTCATTAACCAACAGCAAGAATGTTGAAGTTTAGATTATTTAATTTCATAATGCCACAGATATTATAATACAAAGTTTAATCTTTAGGTAAGAACTAATTATAAAGCTCAGAAGAAAAACCTGACGTTTCAGGTTGTCCTAAAACTGTTCTGCATAATGTATCTGAAAAAAACTCCATGAATGTAGGTTTGTGGTTCAGATTTCATCTGTTAAAGTCTGATACTATACCAGACCACTTGTTTTCCACTGTAAAGCTAGAAAAAAAGTAGAATATAGTAACTATTATAACAATCTTCAACATTGTACATTTCTGTGATGAATAAGTGCTTGGCCTTTATGAACATTATTAAATTTTATTTGAAAGACTTTTTAAATACATCTATAGAGTTGGGCTTTAAATAATAGCATCTAATCTCTCTCTTCCTCAGACACAGGGTGGGAAGGACTTATTGCAGCACTCCAGAAGTATTCATTCAGACACAAGACATAACTGGATGAGTCTTCTCACAGACTTCTGTTATCGTGTGCAACAGGTGCACTTTATACTCCCATGTGATTATAGAAAGTGGGCTTTGTAGTACTGAGTTTTGTTCTGCAACCTGATGAGAATTTCAAAAGAGATCTGAAATGAATAAAATTTAAAATTTCCCCCACACTTATCAAATCATACACTGAGACTTCTGCATGAAAACTTGTCAAAGAAAGAACTGGGAATGCCTGAGAGTGCAACTGGAAATTTGTGGTGTCTTTTCTTTAGTTTCCCACTTTTGACTTTCTTGATCAAGTCCTGCACACTTGTTTTCAAGTTTGTTTTTTTTTTTCTAAATAAAGACATGTAACTTAGATATATCAATATCTCTAGAATTTCACATACAAAACCAGCTAACCGTCATTGAAATAAACATACAACTTTGAAATGTATCTCAAGAAAGCTCCAATTCATCCTGTAGAATTTGAGCTAAATTCAATTTTATGATCACTTTTTATTGTTCAGAGATTATTAAAAAATTATGCTAATGAGAGACTAAAAAACACACAGCAACTATGGTTTTTCAATACAACAAGAAAAAGGTTGGGGAGCAGATCCTGTTCAAGGATAATATCATAACAATACCACTTGTGTGATTTCAGTCAGTTGATTGCAACCCACACAGACTGTGCCCCTGGTGCAGGCTGTGATGGCAATGCTGCTAAAAGTGGAGAACTTCCTAGAATAAGTAGAGAAGTTATTTTGCATGGCTCAGTAAGATGAGAAATAGGTATAATGAGATGATGTAGAAGTTTCTCAGCTCATTGTAATAAACTGTCAGATGTAAAACAGCATTTGAATGGGTAGAACCATTAAAATAATTCTAGCACAGCTTCTGAGAACAAAGTTACTAAATCGTATTTCCAAAAAACCATCAAAGTACAAAAAAAAGGCAAATTGGTGCTAGCAAAAGGAAGAATAGCATACTGCAATGTCACCCTTGGACATTCAAATGGATCACTTAACAGTAAACTTGTGTTCTAAAACCTACCTATTACTGAAATTATATGTCTTGACATGACTAGACTATCCTATATTGCCAACAATATATTAGCTCTTAGTTGAAATGGTCACCTTTTTAGACTAAGACTTGATCAAAAGAATATGATTTTCTCTGTAGTCACTCGTGCCATAAATACACAGAAATATCGTGATATTTTTAAGTTTCTTAATCAGCCATTTGGAAATGTAATAGTCCATTCTTTTCTTGATATTTTTCAGGGCAGTAATGAAGCATCACTAGAACTCAGAAAATATAGAAAGTGTGCTACAGTCAAATTATTTGGACATTGACAAAGTGTTATTATTGGTAAATGATAAGTCTACTGCTAAACTTGGGAGACATAATTCTTTCCACAAATTAATGGGAAATGTGAATAAATACATGTTCGATTAATAATTGAGTTCATATACTGCATAATACTGAAAAGTAAGCTTCTGGTGATCCATAATTTAATCTTGCAGACACAAGTCACTGATCATTATTAACTGTCAAAAAGTTTGAGAATTATAGAAGATATTTCATTTGTCAGATGTGAAAACATGGAAATTATCAGGCAAGGCCCTCTATGATAGCTCTTGAAGAGAGAGAGGTGAAATTCCCAGTTTAAAGGAGACTTACCACTAGCACAATTTGTCAATGCACTAGACTTACTGCAGGTGTGCTGCTCAGTGACACTGCCTGCTCAGAGCAGTCTCAATTACATGCCCTGAGTGCACTACGGAGTTCTGTCTTCAGATGTAAAAAGGAGTTGCTCTGCAAACAACTTTAGATGGATTGAGAAGAAACAGTTGTGTTTAATCAAGATGCAAAAATCCAAACTCTTCTTTCTTTAGTCATGTATGTTTCAATAGCTTCAGGTTAAGGAGGAAGGAAAGGAGAGACAGGAGATATGGGGATAACTACCTCTTCTGGCTGCAGAGATTTGAAATCACATCCCTTCTATAAATATTGTATTATTGCACTCCAAGGTATTCTGAAGAGCTTCCTGAAGGTAACTGCACATTGCATGAAGTAGTTCAACACTCACTGGTCCAGAGAATATGAACGTGACTTTAGACTATGTTTAAGAAAATCACTTTGGAATGCTCTGGTTCTACATCTGGGCCTGGCTCTGTTAAACACTTCAGATAAAAACATAGGTCTTTGGAATCAGGAATGGGACTCAGATTCACCTGTATTCGGCAAGTGCTCTGTTGACTATGCAAATCAACGGATATAGTTTTTTTGGCCTGTTGAATCCATGTGTATATACTACCCAGGTTTAGCAAAACAGAGTAAGTCAAATTGCTTCAGGTGGAATAAGGAACTGAAAACAGGTGTCCTATATCCTAAATCAATGACCTAGCCCTTGAAGTGCTAGGACACTGATTAGTTAGTTAAACTTTCTCCTCCCTAAAAATGACTGCCCATTCTCTGATTTTGAATTAAAAAATGAATTGTTTGAACCTAATGGAAAGACAATGAAAGAGTTGTGAAAACATACTATTTTTTTAGTATTCCTTCATTTCTACCTTAAGATACTGAGCTATGCAATGGTGTTTTTGGCTGCCATTCCTAAAGCTCCTTGTGTCTTTCATAAGGAAATTACCGCCTAATCTGGCAGTTGTAAAAATCAGGTGCTGCAGAAGTTAGTGCTGTGATGTCTCCATTCCCTTTATGAACCTACAAGTAAAATGGATCTACTTGTAGACATGGACAGTATCCTAACCTATCTGGATCTAAAGAGTGGCTGGACCAGATGAGAGACATTCATATTCTCCTGCTTCTCTCGAAGAGGAAACTAATTCCAGGCTCACACGTCCTACATGAAGGCTTGTTTATTCAAGCTTTGGATTACAAGGGACTTTATTGGCTTTTGCTGTTGTATTCTGTTGAAGATCTATTTAACTTCTTATTTGAATCTCTGCATAATTGAAAAAAAAATCAACCCACAGTTTTTTACAAGATTGAAGGTTTAATTCTAAAGTTATGGAAAAGTGAAGTAGACAAACTTTCACAAATAACATTTTATTCAGCATAAATAAATTGCTGAACTAGCCACCAAATAGGTAATTGTGATACAATTGCCTACCAATTCAGTTAAATAAAAAGTGTAAAGAACCACCAGAATAATTTAAGAAATAACCGTGTCACACATTTTGCAATATGACATTTTTAAATTGTAAAAAATTGGGGGGGTGAAACTGAAGGAATGGGAAAGTTAGAAATAAAAGTGAATCTGTACTGCCCAAAAGAATGCTTTAAACTGTGTTAAAAGTTGACAGAAGGTAAAAGAGCCTGATTCTATAAAATACTGGAGCTTCTTGTGTATTTCTTTATGAAACTGAACCAGCAGAAGTGAGATCAATTATTTCAATAGGGTTTCAATCAGGGCATGGATAATTTTAAAATAAATTATTTGAATGAATTACTCCTGAAGTATTTATTTATTTATTTATTCCTTTTCTGGAGTGGATAAGAGAACTTAATATGTATGGTTTCTTTAAAGTTTCGGGATAATATATTCATGAATAATTTTTCCATTATTCACATTCTTCTACCAGTACAGCTTGAAATTTATCATACTGACTGCATAAAGTACTTCTGCACAACTTGTCTGACTTCAAGAGTTAGTAAATGAATGACTTAAATTTCTTTGGAAAAAAATAATCCTGAAGTACAATGGATTTCTACTACACTTCTGAAAGGAAAAAAAATTGAACAGCTTTTTCTTGAGTGGAAATGACAGCATATGGGAGAGTAAGATTTTACAGAGCAACAATAAAGAGAATATCCTACAAAATGCTTTTTAAAAGGAAAATTATATAAAATTTCCTTTTATGACTTCTGAATTCCACTATTCTTCTATAATAAATTGTATTTGTGGTACAAAAAATAAGAACATGTGGGCTATGGGTCAAAACTGGCTCAGTCCAAGAGAAAATGGCTGTATTCCCAAGCTAAACTGAACGGAGGTTAGAACTACATCAATAAAAAAGATTTTGAAAAATTGTTAGTTTTAATAAGCAAGAGTATGAAATGAGTATAAGTTGAAATATCAGAATAATTCTTTCTGGTTTTCTTCTTTTTTTTGTCTTTTCAAACTTATCAAGAAACTGGGGTATTTGATATAGAAAAATGATAGCGAGCACAAAGCACATGCACCCAGATTAGAAAGTCTTGTGATGATCATTCAGTCGCCATAAACCAAGATACCAAGAGACTCCAGTATTGCAGGTCTTGAGAAAAAAAACATTTTATTCATTGGCCTGAAATAGTTTCAAATAGCTTCAAAAATGGATTGGAAATAAATAATCCACAAAATAATAGCAATAGAGAAATGCATAGACGACACGATTACTTTTGCTTTTTGTCTGCATCAGGGTCTGTCACTTGCTATGATACAAATTTTCTGATACTGCATCGTACAATGATAAGTTCTGGTGTAATCAGCACTTACCTATTGCTGCCCTTAACACACTGCCAACAGCTTTTGGAGAAGCATTTACACTGAACCTTTTTCCCCTCCCTTTTTTGAGTCCTGTGAGGTAAGTAGGAAAATAACACATTTGTCTATTTTCTCTATAATTTCTGTCCTCTTTAGGCAGTTTTTCTGTGTCTTTCATACTTCTGGCTACTCCTTGGTACAAATCCTTATCTATAGAGATGTTGCAGTGCTGTCCATTAGTGGCACTGGACATGTCACTGAGAATTCAACACAAAACTCTAATTCAAAGCAGAAGCTAGACAGCATATTCTCTTGCCAGAAGTCTAGTGTACTGACACAGTCTGCCACAGGACCTAGCATACTTAAGTACATATAGATCCTGTGATCCCTGGATGCAAACGCTGTACTGGGATTTTTTTCCCTTTGTTTGGCTTCATTAGATGAATAATGTGTGGAATACCGTGCACCTTTATTCTCATGTTTTTAGTGATCTGTGCATAAATAACACTCTATTGCACTATGTTTGTGCTCTTGAATGCTGTTTTAAAGTAAAAATGGTATTCCTTCAACTAATTTCTTACATTTAAGTTTGGACCTATAAATATTTTGGTCATCTTTCTGCCTGTTTTCATAAGGTATGAATCCTGTCCTTTTTCTTCTTTTCAGGTTCTGTTCTGAGGCATCATACATCACTTTCCTAACCACTCACTTTCCATTTATGCTTTATCTCCTCACACTAACCCAATATGGTGCACTGAGTTGTCATGTTGGTGTGTGTTATTACACAAATGTAACCAGATGTGACATAACGCAATGCTAAAGGGCAGCTAGAATTACTCCCGTTTTCAGACCAGGAAATTATTGTCACTGTGAATATCCATTCATGGAGGATGCCTCTGACCTGCAATGAATGCCCACTCTCATGTTTATTCTGTCTTACATAAGGGTAAAGAAGACAGAGAAAAATTGAATGACTTAAGTATCATCCTCAGATTATAATTCACCTCCTTATCATTCCACATGATATCACTCTTTCTACAATTTATATTGATCAGAATCTTCCAGTTTAGAAGGAAGTGAACCAAAATAATATGACTGCTCTTTTGCAAATTCCGAAGTGTAAAGAATTATTAAAACATTAAAAACAAAGAATGAGGAACCAATCCAGAGGTATGGACCCAAATGACTCGAGCTGTGACCCACTGAAGACATCATATGGAACTTAAGGGCTGTTAAATGGGATGGACTTAATTTCATTTCATTCTGCCCATCAATACTACTGTTAAGGGAGTAATTACAATAATTATAACATTTTTGTTTCATCAAATTAATAGGCGCATCTTTAACTGTATGGACCCAGACAGTACTCTGAGGGATGCAAGGCTAAAAAAACCCGGAAGAGAAACATAATAGACATGCACCTGTCAGAGACAAAAGAAAGAGCACTTGGGTCTTTGAGCATGCACAGAGAACAATCTTTCTTGCTACCACAAAAATTCCTATTACATGTTTGCATGGGGTGCCAGTAACAAAGAATATCCTCCTTGGTGGCTGCCAGCATGTGCCTTTGAACCCCTCCTCCAAGTGGTTGGATGGCACATGGACAGGGACTGTCAATCTGGTGAGCACTCATGGTTCCATTATAATTTGTAAGGATAAAACAATGCAGAGAATTGGTTGAAGACATTCCTACAATTCTTGTTTTATGCAGAATCATATGGACGAGGAAGCATGAATGTGTCTTTCCAAACAGACCTAGGAAACCCACACTACTATCATCTGTGTGCTATCTAGATTGTGGATAAATGATGGAAGAGATTCTTTCATAGTGCATTTTACAGTGCTTCCTTGCAAGGTAAGTTCACTAAAAAAGTGTATTCTCTGATTCACAAGCAGAAAGCCAGCATTATTTCATGGCTGTCTGATGAAAAGCTTGCCATAAAATAATATCTTTACCAGCTTGTCAGCACATTTATTTGAATAATGGAGTCATTAGACTGAAGGGTAATTTACTGCCTGAGATATGCTTAAATGCATAATGCAATATCTTTTGTGTCTTAACTGAGTATGTGTATATATTCTAAAAGGAAAACATATTGAGATAGTTTGATAACATTATCTTCTACCTTTCCAAGACAAATCTTTATTAAAAGTCATCTTGAAGGAGTTTCTCTTTTCCTCTAACACTGGAAGTGAAAGTCACACATACTCCTGTCTGGGACTATGTCAGATTGCTCCAAAAGTTCCACTTTGAAAGCTCAAGGCAAATAAACCTTGGCTGAAATCTTGGCATTATTCAAAGAGACATTTAGGGCATTCTTACTCTCAACATTAAAGCATCTGTCAGGAAAGGTGCTGTCGTTTGCCACCTGATCTAATTACTTCTGACAACAGATGTGACTTAACTACAAAAACTCAGCATCTTTAATAAGCTGATCAAATTTCATTAACAAAGCATGAATACTAACAAGATTATAAAATATAGTGTAGTTTATGCTCAACATATAAATAAGTAAGAGTGTGATTACATTTAATAGGTGAAAGGGCAGGTTAATTGGAGGTAAAAGTTACCTTGTTGCTCATCCATGTATTTAGTTTAATTACCAGGAAAGCATGACAATAATTGTTTATTAACAGTCCATAATTGTATAGCAGCTATGGTGGTTAGTACTCCTAAAATAGTAAAAATCCTCCTACCTTGTAAGGACTATCCCAATCTATTTGCTTTTCTCTTTCTGCAGAGTTATTTCAGCTTGAATTTAGAATACAGGTCAAAAAGACTTTTACTGAAGTCTTTATCGAATGTTTCTTCAGGGCACAGGATCTCAGACTTGCAAAATTGAGATTTTCTTCTAAACTATTTCAGAATGTAATACCATGGTTGGTTGAAGAAAAAGAACGAATGCCCATAAATGAAAATGTTTATTTACCTACCCATACCATGTTTAGCTCTATTTCATTAAATCAAGCCTTTGGGTCTCCAAGCATTAAAATGCACTCCAACCCCTTCAGTTAAAAAAAAAAAAAAAAAAAAATTAAATATAGCCTTCATAAATCCTTAAAATTATTGCACTGAGAAAATGTTTTTGCAGTGGGCAAATTTGATATACAGCCAATGTACTTTATTTATTGACATCACCATTGAGTGATGAACTTTAATATAAGTTCCTGGTTCTAGGCAAAATTCTATGAAAAATCTTGCACTGCATCCATCCTTTATAAAATTATTAATTTCTTTCTTGCTGTTATTCCAAGTGTTTGACCATAGTTGACATTCTTTAGAATTAAATGCTTTTTAGGAAAAGAACCAATATGTTTCACTCAGTCATTAAAATGTTATTACAGGATATATAGTGATTCACTTTGTTTTTAAAATAGCTTAATGATATATGCTTCTATATTTCTATACCTATAAGTTTAATTGTGATGTACAATATACACAATTAAAACTTTCATTATAAACTGCCTTAACTATTAACACTGTAATAAACATGGAGTCAACTTTTGAGTTATTTTCAGTTATATCAACCAGTTATGCCACAGAATTGATACAAACTTGGTTAATGTCATTAAATTAATGCATCCACCAAAATTTGGTCTACAAAAACTAACTCTTTTTAAGAAAATAATTTATTTTGGTGAGAAAAAAATTGCATAAATAAGACATATATTGGACCAAAACTTAAACAAAATACCTACAGAGTGATCTTTCTAATTGCCTTAAGGAAACTGCATCCAGAAAACTCTGAGTACCAGCCTCTCAGAATCTCACAGGCATACCAGAATATCTTAAATTTTTCTAATGGTAATGAATTTAATGTGCCTCCTCAAAATTTTAAGAAAAGCTTCTTTTGTTCCCTTTGCTTTGTACATCTGTTCCTTAAAGATTTTTTTTAAGAAGACTGAATATTTAAAAGTGAGGATGTACAAGGACAAGTCCAGAATGAGATCAATGTTTTTGAGTGTATATATGGTGATGAAGGCGGCTTATTAGTGCTGCATAAGTCACAGCCATAAATTATAACCAAGCAAATACTTCTACTCGGATGTGAATGTATAACTTCAGATCTGATCCTAATTCTTCTTTAGCAGAAGAGCTGATTTCTCACTACTTCTTAGTCAGTAAATTGAAAGAACAAACATTGACACAAACATAAAGAATGAAGACAGAATAGCTGCGGAAGTCTATTCTACATTAGGATTGCCTCTGGTAGAATTAAATATAAAATATTTTATTACTGTTTTGGTAAAATTAATTTAGAAGCGTGTTTTTTTAAAAAATCCTGTGTTAATCTCGCTGAAAAATATAGTGATAATTTTTTCACTAAAAAATATGGGCTAAAAGTGATAATTTAAATCCTACATATTTTGCCGCATTGTAGAGCATGACTAATAGATTTTCTAAATAAAGCCATTAGGGATCTGAGACAAAACAATACAGTAAAAGAATAAGCAAGTACTTTTGGGGATGTCAGCTACTGTTAATCTTTATTTTCAGCCTCCTAGACTTCAGCTCTATTCTTGCCTTTGTCCTCATATGCTTAGTCTTGTGTCCACAGCAATCCCATACCACCTAACCTTCTCCTCTTTGCTATAGGTAGGAATCAACATCCTGTGGTGAGAAAAGTAATTAAGAGAAGATGGAACTCGTATTCTAATTGATGAGTTCAGAATGAGGAACAGGGGATAAATTAATACATTTCCTACATTCATTCAACTATCTGCCTATTACTTTCAAGAACCAAAGTTAAAGTACAAGAACGCCAATCCCTTCAGCACACCCACATAAATAATTTTAAATTTCCGAAATTATTGGGTAACAATATATGCTATCCTTGAAAATTAATCTAATTGATAAGGATTGAAAGAGTTGCTGGATATTTCTGTAGATTTCCTAGAAATGTATCTTCAGCAGCACCTTATTTTTCATTCATGTGAATGGCATGTCCACAGCAAAAGATGAGCATGTTTACCAAGGTGGTTGAGCAATACTATCCTTTTTATACATAGATTTTGCCCCTGGTCTTCATATAAGGCTTGGATTTCCATCATGACTCCTTTTTTCTGCCATTCCTTTTTCTAGTATTGTTTATAAATGTGATTTAATGCTTTCCCTGACATATGTAAAAAGTGTACTGTGTACCATGTACCTACAATTGCTCAGACCCTGAAGAGGTCTTCAATATCCTTCCTTCTTTTGCCTAAGTACACTCCATCTGTCGGCCTTGGTTTCTGGGTGTGAAGTCTGGTGTCAGGTTTTCTGGTCAGCCTGGGAAGGTGTTTCATTTCTTTCAAAGGCCAGTCTAGTGTTAGCTACAGATAACACATGAAAGGAAAGGCATGTTTAGTGGAGCTTATGTGCACTGATCTTAGAAGCGAGAAGCTGAAGGAAATTTTTAAGTTTTCTAAACATGCTTGGCTTTGGTTTAATATCTTTTTTTCTTACTGAACTCCTGAAGTACTTTCTGCAGCACTAAGGTAATAGCATTTTCTTAAGAAGGAGGAGTCCAGTGACTTGCTGTTGTGTTAAATGCAGACCTTTCACTGTCATTCTCTGGTCTTCATTGACAGGTACAAACGTTCATACGTCTCATACAAACCTCATGCAGATACAATGCGAGAATTTCTTAGCTCTGTTTGTCAGAGAGAGTCTCAGCTGACTCTCCAAACAGTTTAAAATCATCCAGATCGAGGTATGTAAAAAGACCTGTTTTTACACAGTGAAGCTGGGACCAATTCTTTCCTCAAATGATAACTAATGCTGAGTTACAAATGATTAAAAGCAAACAAGTAAATGCCTTGGTTGCTAAAACCAGTATCCTGTCTATCTGAGAGTGAGATCTCTCCTCCACACAATCAGAGAGGTACTTATAGAAAAATTTGCCTTGAAATTCCTTGTTATTCCTGTGTCTCATTATATCAGTATGAAAATGGAAACAGATGAAAATTCATCTTGTAGTTTATGCACGTTCTTCGAAAGTGTCTTTTTCATCTGTTTGTTTCAGGAACCAATAGTTGATATAATAAACTTGCCAGTCAGTCATAGGTATTTTAACTTCTTTTTTCCAGTACAACAAATTTCCATGCATTGTTGGTCACGGATCTCATGTGAGAAAAGCAAAATGTTTCTATATCTTTGAGAGACCTGCTGTAGCTTGGAAAATTACTCAGTTGTGTGTGCATCCACTCTACTCTTCTGCTGTGCATATGCAGCAATAAGTTTTCCTTGTAAAATTCTCAGCACGTGAGATATGCAAAGCATAGCCAGTAAAACACAGTTGCACTTGAGGCTAGCAGGGCTTTTTTTTTCTTGAAGGTGCTTTTGACCTCCCTCATTCTAAAGTTTTCTTCTATTAAGTATGTTGAACAATGTAAGCATGTTTTGTGACTCCTTATTCCATGTGTGCTCAACTGGTGTTTCTGTTGATATTGACATTTCAGAGATGTCTTGAAATGAGAGTTTTTGACTAAAAATTACCCAGGGTTTTGTTTGCCTTCCATTATCAGGCCTCTTCAGCTGAATTTGTCAGCTATTTACTTGTGTCAGTGATGTCACACAGTGGTAATTGGTGTGAAGGTTTGATTAGCATTTTTATTTATGATTAATAGTCTTTATTTTTCTTGATATTAATCATAATACTTTCAGAACATTGGCCACTTGGATCAGGCTGTAGAAAATATGAATATCACATAACAACAGCCAAGTGCTTCAGTAGAACCTAGGGCTAAGTTGAATATGAAACAAACACGAAACATCTCTGCAAATAGTTTGAGCTATGAAATACACTTCGTGTAAATGACTCTTTATATGAAAATGGGAAAACAATGCAGAGAAGACATGAGCTTGTGTTCTGGAGAAAATATGGCAGCTAGGACAGTAAATTCTTCAGCTTAATAAAGCTGAGTTTCAGAGATGATCCTTGAAATTCATCTTAAATTTTACCTCTTCAGAATGGTTCCAGTTCCATTTAACTATATCCCATTTTACTAAACTGAATTAATTTCTCTACTTGTAATTATTTGTTGCCCTCTATTATAGGAAGGGCCTTGCAAAAAGCACCTCAACTCCACGGTGAGTTCTTTGCCCAGTTCCAGTGAAAATTCAGGCAGCGCAACTCTTACATCAATCCTTTGGTTGACAGAGACATGGGTTGTAGGCAGGGAATGTTATACCCTCTCTGTTCTCTTGTGTTGGTGTGGTCTTCAAACTTAAAAGTATTTCTGTATTTTACAACTAAGTGGTATGGGGTAAGGTGGCTAATTTAAGATGATGGCACCATTCCACACAAAGTGAAAGACCAGTGTTTGGGAAGCAACAAAGCCTGCTCAGATTCTCTTTGTGTGCCCCGCTACTTCCTCTATCTTTTTCTATTTCTTCCCCTAAGTTTTATGTTACGGCTCATGATTTATTTTCTTTGTGCATTTATAAAATACTTTATCTGGATGTATAAAAATGCCCAAACTATTCTAACAACAACAACAAAAATTATTAAGATAACAAAATGCTAATGCTACAGAAAGCTAAAATTTGAACATGTGTATAGGTGAAATGTTCTTGCCATGAACAGAAGACTTCAAAAAGAGATACAAGAACCATCCTGTAAAACTATAATCTGTCTCACATTTCTTTCCTTACATGTTTTTTCTTTATTGTTTTATTTTGTTTTCATAAAATAGTTGTGTTTTCATAATAAATCAATTTTAATTTTCTTTTGGAAGAGGAAGAGGGAGGGATTATGACAGATGATTTTCTCCTAAAAACCTGGATTGTCTTATTAAAGTTCTAAACAGTTCACAAAACATCTAACAGTTTCTGAGACATTCTAATATATCTGGTTTTCCTAAGTATTATTGCTTAGCTGTGATTTTTATCAAGAGTTTAATGCTATTTCTATATAAGCCAGCTTTATGCTTCTTGCTGAGAATCTACGATTTAACAGGACATCAGTAGAAAAAATATGGGATATATCAGGTCACTGTACTAAACACTGCTCTTGAATAAAATTATATTTACATCTTGGAAATAAGTTCAATAAAGTAGGGCTATATTAAATAGGAGGAGCCTTTGCAAATGAAATGTTTGGTCCTAACCATCACATATACTTCATTTTTAAGTCAACGTTGAATAGTCAGGGTTGCAAGAAAATAATATCTTTATGCTCCATATCTACATTCAAAAAGAACAGAGCCACCAATTATGGAAACCAATTTATTGATGTTGTTTCGGTGGTTAAATATAAATCTGACCATTTCCTATCACGAAAAATTATATGGCTATATTAAACTTTTGTGTTTCCCTCTAATAAAAGATATATGTAACAGCTGCAGTATTATCTCTAAGAAGTAAACACCAGCACATTTGCCATCTGGTTTAGTGACTTTTTACAATAGTTGAGAGTTGTCATTTTCTGGTAACTCCAGATTTACCATTTGAAGTTGATGCTACAACTCTGTTATCTATGCTGTAGAAAAAGCTGGTCAACTTTTCAAAGAAAGTCACTACTTCAACAGTTATCAAGAAAGAGCTAAAACTAGAATGTGTCACTGGGCTTGGCAATACACTTCGTGTCTTCTTTTTCTGTCACTCATTGCTGGTATCCAGCCATGTGCCACTAAGAAAAATAAGTGATAAGAAATGCACTGCTTCAAGTGTTATCCAAATAATATTAAGCACTGGGCTTAGCAGGCCTTGAAGCTAATTTCATCTCAACATGAGAAAGGTTTGTCTCTCATTTTTTGTACTGGAGTTCGAAGAGACTGAAAAAGACACCTGGATCTCTGCATGCCTGGGAGTCCTCGAACTGCCGAACTGATGTGGCACTGAAAAGGCTGGCCAAATGGCCATACTTTAAGAAATTAAACTGAGGATTTTTGAAGTTAATTCATATCTATCTGAAATATAGTTTGCTGTTAATATTGAAGATATATATTCAGTAAGTTCAGTGCCAAAAATATCAGAGTCCCTGCCTTTCCATTCCCTAAGTATCTTTCATATCTTCTGCCGTGCTTACAGTGTGCCTTATGCTTTATTTTAAACAGTGGCTCCATTTCCAAGTACATGCTGTAGCTTCTGGGAAAGCATTCATAATTAGAGCAGTTTAATACCCAGAATGAATATTTATAGTATAAACTATTTGATGCACAATCTTAGTCATAAAATTATTTTCTTCAAGCATTTTTGGCTAGCTTTAGTGGCAGAAGCACCAAAATATTTGTGAAATACAATGTGCTATAAAACAGCGTGTTACACTGAGCTGTACCTCTCTCAGAGACATGGTCATGAGCAACTGCTGTAAGTGACTCTGCTTGAGCAAGGAATTTGGACCAGATGACCTCCGTCAACCTCTTCCAACGCCAAACACTTAGTAAAATAAATTCAATGAACTAAATATTATCATGAATAATCTAAGTAAAATAACTTTCTGTTCATTTGTTGACTGAATTTCACAACCAGTACATAAAAGAAAAAAAGAGAACTATATAGCAATATAATTGAAAGAAACAACATTTCAAAGAAAACCAGGAAATTACTATATGCCATGAATCAGACAGTTTTTATTTCTAACAGAGATATGCCATTTTCACTCATAGTCAAAACTGTGTTATTAAGGAAGATTTTCCAAGAGACAAAAAGGACCACAATATTTCAACACTATTTTTATGTTGGTATTGAGTCCATATTAATTATTCATACACTTCAAGTTTTTCATTTATTGGATATGTGTGAACTGATCTACCTGGCTCACCATCATTAATTTGAACCATTAAATGCTTCTTGCTTCTTTTAACTTCTTTCTAAAACATACTGGGGTATTTTTTCTTTGTTTCTTTAAGTGAAATATTCCATTTTAGAATCTAATTCAAAATGGTCATATTGTCATTTCTGTTCTGTTTGCTTCTTTCTGATGGAGTATTTCATACAATGTCATTTAGCATTTCAAATATGTAGTTATAGTCATTAGTTGCCTTGGTGACGAATGTGTTGTGTACCTGAGGGACAACTGTGTGTACTTTTCTGATGTATTGATGTAGATTATAATTTGACAAGAACATTCTATGTATCAGAACTTTACCAGAAGAAAATGCCAATAACAAATTTTATGAGAGTAATTATAAACAAAATCCATAAAACTTTTCTTTTAAGTTTGTATTGCACATGAATTTGTCCCAGACAGTTCATTAAAAGATGCACTACAGTTTTGTAATAGAAGTCTGCATCTTTTGGTCATCTTAAAAGTTTCTTTAACACACCTTAGCAAGACAAGCTCACTGTGAAGAAGAAGGCACAAATAAATTGATCAGAACAAAGCTAAGATTTACTGCAGAAGCCACAGAAGATTAAAACCCAAATAGTTAGCTATGATGCTAATATCAAGCTCCTTAGCAAGGACCTATGTAAAGGTGGCTAATGCATCCAATATGCATATGCCAAAGAAAAATCCCTAAGCCATTCTGAGGTCTCTGACAGATAGTCCAGACCCTGAGTTACCATTTCAAAGGGGAGTGGAAACAATCAGGTGGGAAGCATTTCAGGCATAACCTTCTATGAGGCATTTCTCTCTGGACTGGCTGCTCGGCATATGTTTTTAAGTGACTTTTATGAACTGTTAAACTCTTCCAGTTTCCAGACAGAAAGAGGAGGGACCTAACTTTCTGCTCTGCATTCTGTGTCAGGCCCAAAGTAGTTTAAACACTGTATTGAAACACACTTAATCTTTACTACAATAAAATTTATACTTTTAGTATCATAAATATTTTTTCAGATCTCAGCTGCTATTTAAAGTATTCAATAACATCACCCCATAAATACACACCCCCATTTCTTTAATGGTCATATTGTGATCGCCATGTTCATATCAGGAAACAATTATTTTCATGACCATGCAATTACATGCTTTCAGCCTGGCCCTGAAAGAGGAGTACAATAACAAAATCCTAGACTTTTCAACCAGAATTCAGTGTACCTACCTTTTAAAGAATTGCCTGGGGATATGCTTCTGTATTGCAGATACTTTTTTATCAAGAAACTTTAGATTTTACTGTGACAGCTCTGATAATACTGAAAGACGTATAATAGATGAAGATATTAATTTAGTAAGAAATAAGCATGAAGAGGAAAGCATTGTGGACAAATGTACTCTCATTATGTAGCTGTCATGAGGTATCTTTCATGAGCTGATGGAGCCATTGTGCAGAGGTTTTGCCAGAGCTTATCTCTGATGGGTCAGGTCAAGCATACTCACCACAGCATCACTCTTCATGTTTTGTGGCTCTGCTCTTGAAATTCCTTTAATGTCATGTCCAACCAGTTTTTTCATTTTCCTAAATCACTAAGTTTCTGCTGCATTTTTATTAAACTCCCAACTCCTGCCCACTATTAGCATGCTTGACCTTTTAATTCTTCTTGTAAATTAGGTCTCAGATGAGCAGCTCATATTCGAACCCATTAACTGCCAGGAGAGTAGCAAGACAGCAATTTCTTACAATGAACTTAAGACTAATCAGTATCACACAACTGGCAACATCAGTACTGCCACTTTCACAGCTTTATACTTTCTTAGGCAGTGACTGCTGAAGCTATTTCTGCCAATTCAGGAAATTATGATGGCATTTTTTTCCTTTGTTTACACAAAAAAAAATGGTTTATTACCTTTTTGTTTTGTTTCTTTTGGAATATTTCTTCCTCATATCTTATGTACAAACTAATGCTGAATATTACTTTTTCCTGGATAGATCAGCAGCTTATGTGCAAATTGAACTATAATGCTCTTGCTTCAGAATCCCATGATAGGGGGAACTATAGCCTGCTAATGAGCACTGAGGGACTATTTGTAGCCTCCCAAGAAGTTCAGGGCACTGTACTGTTTAAACTTGTGAGTATTATCTTCATAAAGGGTTATGAGCTGTTGCATGTATTGTGGCAAATTAAACCTTAAAATAACCTCTTTAAAATCACTGGAATTACTCAATGGATGCATGTAGTCTATTGTGTATGATTTAGGTGATTCCCCACTTAAAAGGAACATTTTACTGCAATTTGTTTGAATTTCATTGAATTCACAGCACAAATATGCAAGAATTTTCTCCACATTTACATACTCTAGAATTGCTCATCCTCAATGAAAAATATAGGGCATGGTGCACAGATACATTAGAAATACTATGATCTGGTTTTCATAGTTATTCATATCTCAAAAAGCCTTTTTTACTCAATTCAAATTTTCTCTGACTGAGGCTCTGTTTAGCAAGAGTTTAACCCAAAATAAATGCTGACTGCCATGATGTAATCTTTTAATTTTATAAAATACAATTATTGACAGTCTCATCTGTCAACTTGGAAGTTGTCACATGAGTATTCTCTGTAGCTTCATCCCCTATCTTTACCAACGTATTCATACATGCTGCTATGTGTGCTGTTAGCCTTGTCTTTAATTCCATTTACTATTTAGATTAAAATAAAATGCACTCAGGAATATAGATCCATTTTCCTTTTGATATACTACTTATGTATAAAGGAACAGTAATCATTGTGTATCAGTACCTGTTCTGGAGTTTGTGACACATATACCTGGAACGGGTTTCCTTGCAGGAAATAGTAAAACATTTATGCTTCGTGCTGTCAATGTCCTGGATAAGGAAATTCTGCTAAAATTACACATACATAATGACTAGAGTGTAAAGTAACAGATATAAAGTCATATTGCATAAACTATTTTTTCCTATAGTTCACAAGTGCAAGTATCTCATGATTTTTTTAAGTAACTTGCTTGCAAGGGTCAACTGCTTGTGCAGTCAGTGTTTCTGTGAAAGCAAGAGAGATATTTAGTAATTGAGTCAGCAATTATTATTCCTGTGGCCAGTATTTCCTCTTCTGAAAAATAAGTCTAAAAATGAGAAAACTCACCCTCAAACCAGACTGCCTTTGAGATGTGCCTTACAGGGGCATCACACATTCTGCTCAGGGGGAAGGAGAGCAGGCACAGTGCATGACATCCATAACCCAGGCAGTGCAGGACCAGCATCTGGAGGAGCAGACATTGCCATCATTTGGAACCAGGCCTCTACCAGGACCTCTCGTGTTGCTTGGTATTCGTTCAGGGCTGCCTCCCTACCAGTGCAGTGGCTTTGCTGCAATGTTGCTGCCACTGCCTGCCATGCTGAGACTCCTGACACATTCTTTGTCCATTCTGTGGGTGAATACATAATCTGTTGACTTGAAAACTGGAGTAGAAAATGATAAGTGGGTTGCTTTCTCATTTTCTAAATGAGAATATCTTTTTTATGTGTATTTGTACACAATAAAGGCAAGGTAGAAAATTAATGCAGACCTTCCCTTCAACATAATGTATAAGAGCATTTCACTGATTTCTTCCTTTTCTATTGTTTTCCTATCTATTAGTTAGGAAAATGACATGAAAAAGAATTATGGCCCTATGTGTGCTCAGGAGAAAAAGAGAGTTTTCTCTTGCTTTCTGTTGAAGGCACTGACTCTCAGTTTTAGAAAATACAAAGTGAAACTATCATCTCACTTGAAAGAAGGTGCTGGTGGAAGCCAGCCATACTAACACAGCTGAATACTTCCTTCCCTCGGTGCATACCCAAAGCCATCAAAGCTCTTTTTACCTGCCAGCCGGTCAGGATAGTTCTGGAGGAGCTGAAGGGTGACTGCAGCTCAGACTCAGTACTGAAAAACATTGGCCCCTCATGCATTCTCCAAATTTACTCAGAAAAGGGAGACAATAGGCAGCTTTGTACACAATCATGCAACATGCTCCTAAAGCTATAGCTCTTTAACAAAAATTGCGTGTATTTCTTATGGATTATGAGCAACTTGAATAATTTAATTTCCTTACCAGAGCCTCAACAGTTCTGGTAAATAACCTCATTCTTAACTGGGACTAGCAGTGAAGTTTTAACACTCCCTTTGCCTCTCTTGTTTACACAAGTTAAGAATATTACCCACAGCTTATGTAATTATATCCTTCAGTGTTTCACTTACCATTTTGCATTCTGGGTTTTTAGTAAAGAGAATTGAAATTAATTGCTTTAAGAATTTCATAATTAAATTATTCTATTTAGCTTGTGGAGTGTTAGATGATAAAGGAAATCTTATTAAAAATTACTTTAACAAGTAAGTATTATTTCAATATCTACTTTTCCTGCAAAATAGAGTTGTTAGCCCCAGGCACAAATAAATTCAGTAGGAGTTTTTCAATTATATCCTGTGATTTCAGATCATCTGCCAAACATGATGGTACAAATCCTGTATCCCCAGTTTCAGAGCCTCCTTCAGGTTACCTGTCTGTTCCATGATCTAAACTTCAAACTGACCCAAATACTCCATTACAATAGATTGTGTTTAGCTCTGTTCCAGGAATAGGGATAATTGCACTAAGAAGTTTTACAGGCAAACAAGGAATACTGTCTTTTTTTCCGACACAAATAATTTTGTATTCATAACAGAAAGGAATAAAAAAATATGAAATTGTCAACATTTCACGCTCTATGTAGGAATATTTTATGGGTTTTTTTGTTATAAGCAAGTAAAAATTCAGTTAAAATAATTCAACTCTACCTGAAAATTAATATTTAAAATCTTTTTGTCAGTAAAATAAATTTTAGAGACATTTTTAGCTTTATGTTGTATTAATGCTTACTTACTCTCCTCTAGCTAATTTTCTTTTTAAAATATAGAATAAGAGATTCATAATCAGGGCTGATGATGCTGCTAAAAAAATCCTGTGATGGTTGTTTTATACCATTTGCTTTTTCGTCATTTCTATCAACTGCACTTACAGAGAAAATATGCGATTCTTCAAGGTCTAGAGTGGCAAAATCCTACAAAGTGAGAAAGGACCACCTCTGGCACAGCCTTTTTGAAGAGTTTTAGAGAATTGTGAGAAAAAGCATATTTTAGCTCTGTTAAGAATGTATTGAATTTTCATTTACTTAACAAAGCTAAAGTACATTCATACAGTCTTACCTCACAACTGGGATCCCCAGCATTGCAGTGCATCATTTAATTTATTCTGAGTCCTGAAGCATCTTCAAACTCAGTCTGCACTCACACAATACAACCCACACAAGCATGAAATTAAATTGGATGTTCAGTAGAATTTTTTTATTCAAATATTTTTAATTAAATAAGACTAAAATATTCAGCCACTTTTTAAAAATATTTTTTTGAAGATGACTTTTTCTGTTTTCTTCCTTAAGGTACTATACCAAATAGAAATGATAATATGTATTATATAGACACACATTATGTTTATTGTTTTAGTAGAAAGAAGATATTTGGCTGATTTAAAATTTTCACTTTGAGATTAGTTTTGAAGACTTTTTTTCCTTCTTGCAGTTTCCCATGAAAATACCAATTTCAACAAGAAATCTTTCTATGCAAAAAAAAAAAAAAAAAATCCAGTAAGAGCTTCATAATTCTTTACTGAAAAACAGGGATAAGCAGCTTACTGTGGTTGACTAGGGTCTTTTTTGCCAGGATTGCTTTTATAAGAAGCAAGAAGGAAAGTGCAGACTAAACTACACCAACTTTTTAATTCTTGCTGGTGAGACATTTTTCAATCCCTGCAGAGATGTTTTTTTCTGGAAAGTAAAATGGAAGAGTTAACTTTCACAGTACTGAGAGACTTTGGTTGTATTAGCTGCTGACAGGAGGATAACATTTTTATGTAACATAAAATCATCTCACTGATTGACAGAATACACATACAATAAAGTAAAATGTAAGAAAAATTCAAAGTAGTTGCTTGAAATGAAATAACATTCAAGCAACCTAAGAGGATAAAAGATACAGTCACAAATATAAGGCTAAAAAGCAAACATATAGCAAAGTGTTATGGAACATATTTTAATGTGATTTTTTTTTCATCCTCTTTAGTCTTTTCATTTACAGTATCAGAGCTATCCGTAAGACTTCCTTCGCCAGGAGAAAAGGAATACAAGTATCTTAGTTTATACGTGTTTGTCTCACTTTGTCCTTACTGGAGACAAGGGGTAATAATTACATGACTGATAGTTCATAACCTTTGTTTCAGAAAGATTTAGTTTCAATATAGATCTGAAAGACAGGTGTTGTGTTCATAAGCATATCAGATCTACAAAACTAGAAGGCTTCTTTGAAATTACATTGTGCAGGAATAATTTTGCTCTTCTTATTTGCCTTCTATTTGTTCAGTGTCTAAAACTGAAATCTGGAAAGATATTTGTAAAGGAAAGCAAAACTAAAACATTATTATGATCACAAATCTGTAGGTCATAAACAAAATGTCAGGTGTCATCAGGCTAATGAAAACTGCAAGAATTGAAAGTTCTGATTTGAAGCAGTCAAAAGACTAACATATTTTGTCATTTTTAATCAAGAAAATCTCCCTCTGTGAACTGGGTGCCTAGGAAGGCTTCCTTCAGTCACTATTGTACAGTAATCCAAAGGCCATTTACATCTGTCTCTGCTCAATAAGAGCTGAAGCTGCGTTTTCTATTCACAGCACTGAAGTTTACATTCAGGATGATCATCTCAGCAGACTGAGCACAGTGCAGGCTGCAACATCTTAGGAAAGACAGTATCTGAGCTTTTCCTTAGTTCCTCTTGCTCTCTGTACATATTTCAGTTCACAGACCAGGACTGAATTCATACAAGGGGACTTGTGAGGGTAATTTAACAAACAGCATAGGAGTAAGGGCTTTTTAAGGGAACACTTTTGTTTACTGAGGATGATTTGTATGTCTTCTTTGTCGATCTTTTGACCTCATTTACTATAATAGATGATGCTATGCATTGACATAGTAAAATGAAATATGCAGTTTATAGTCACAAACAGTTCAGTATGGAGAAATGACTTTGTACAGTACTGTGAAGAGATACTGACTTAGGCCATGAATGCTTTGTGACTGAATGTCTACAGAGGCCCACACCAACTCATCGCTTTAAAGGAATTTTTTGGCTTCTAGGTTTGAAGCTAGCTAAAATAAGCCCCCAGAGCCGTGGAGACAAAAATGAAGAGTATAGCCTTAAACCAGGGAGAATATTTTCAACGTTTTTCTAATGCCCAGCTGAACAGAAGATAGTCAGTATAAGCTAACAGTTGGGTTTTTGTGCCAATGCAGATGATTCCCTGATCAAGAAAAATTCCTCTGACCCTGAGGAAGTCACAAAACTTGAAATTTCAAGAGACTGTTCCATTTATATAATTCCTACTTTTACTTGTCCTAGGTAAATCATACTCTCACCTGTTCAGTTGCTTTTGGAAAGGACAAGAATGACTAGGAACTCTAGAAAAGGCCCAATGAATTCTCATAAATTAATATAAACAATTTGGTAAAGAGCATAGATTGGTAGTTCCCAACAGGTCACTGAAACTTTGCTGGTGTTTTCACAATTTAAGTTTCAAGAAAACTGTTGGTTAAAAGAAAGCAGCATTACTGGTATTGTTTGTGTGACACTTCATGGCCATGAATGGAGAAATGGGATTAAAATTGTTCCCATACTTTGTCTCCTTTAAAATAAATGGGAACATTTCAACAGATTGATTTGGTGTTGCCAATAATTCTCTGTAGTCCAATCTATTTTTGTGGCAATATGTGTTTGAGGAAGATCTTTTCAGCACAGGTTTTGTTCTGACATTATCCTCCTTGACACTCTATTGATTTGCATGGCTTCTACAGCCTCTGCTTTGCACTGCTATTCTTAAGCATTTTCTTACCTTAGCGTATGTTTTCAACACTACCTAAATTAGTTTATCTCCTGCATTTTACCTTGTATCCAAAAAATTATCATTTACCTTATGATCAGTTTTGGACACTCTTTTCTGGAGAATACGTTGACTCCAAATAAATAAATGACAGTTTTCTTACTCTAGAATCTGTATTTCCTTATTTACCATGTTACATTAAGGTATTTTCAGAAGCTAATGTTTTTTTCATATATTCTCTTGCTTCACAGAGCATTTGGCACAACTGGATGCAAAGAAGGAAATCTTTTGGAGTTTCCAAAGAAAATTCTATATTGCTTTTTATTTTACTTAAGCAGAGTTAACAATTTTTTATTTGGAAATACTTTTTGTGTATGTACTCTTGAAAATTGTTGCTACCTTTATTGTTGATTTTCATAAAAGATCCTGGTGTTTCTGCTCTCTTAATCATCTTTGACTGCCTTACTTGGCTGGAAGACACTTGACACCTTTACTTCAGGGTGTGGATATGCCTGGGCACCGTTCCCAGGCATGGGAGGAGTGAGATTAGTTTTCGGATTATGATATCCATGTGTGTATTGAAACATGAACATGCTGCCATGTATTACCTTGATGTGCTATGGCAAAAGACAATATTATAACACATAGCCAGCAGTCACTTGGGGTGCGGAAGGGTCTCTCAGAGTAGGCTGTTACACTAATTTCACTCTATTATTTCCCATAGAATCTGTAGAGTGTGATTTTTTGATATTTGTTTTTGCTTGAGTTTGTTTTGCAGTATTGGATTTTATTTTGTATCAAGAGTTGTATTTGAATTTGTTTGTTAGCAGCTCATACTACACTAACAAAGGTTATGAGACACTGCTTTTCACAAACACCTCTTCCATTAGACAAAACCAGTCTATTCTATACTTTTGCAATTTTACTGAATCCTGCACGGTTTCTGTGGGTAAACTGGTAATATAGTAATATCTCCATATGGATGTTACACAAGAGTTTCTGTCTCCAGCATTCTCATCTGTTACTCATTTTCATTTTGTGCTCAGTACAACTGAGCACTTCACCGCTGGTAGGTGGGCCACCTCTGCATCTGTGGTGGGCTGCAAAAACCTTCTACTCCTTTTAACTTAATTTTTCCTCTCCTTTTCGATTATGAATTGGAAATAAACTTGCCTTCTTTCCTACATCTATATTTTCATTCCACTGGTACAGACATTGCATACTGTTATTTTTTTATTGCCTTAAGGAAGCAGTATGAGATTTTTGGGCTTAAGGGTTTTGGGTTGGAATGGGGGTTTTTTGGTCAGATTTTTTTTAATGAAACACAAAGAATGAAAAGAAATGTTTGCTGTAAAACAATATTAACATTTTAATTCCAGTGACCGGAGAAATTTCTTAAAATATGGGCTACTGTAGCTGGGATTTGATTAATTCTTCTGGTTTTAATTCCTCTGCCTCCATATTTAGGAAAAATAATGTGCAGGGTTCTATTGGCTTTCCTCACAGTGTCCATGAACACTCTGTCCATGAGAAAATTATTCTCTGCTTGATTTTCATCTCTGTTCTTGTTTATCCCTCAGAATCAAGCTTCATACACCACAGAATGGCAGATAGAGTATGTGGCAGACAGCTAATGACTCATAATGACAGACTCATAAACAAGCTAATGCATGGTAGGGAGGGTAATATTTTCTTCCAGAATGCCCTACCAGATGCTTGTCCTTCCTTGTCCTTTTTGTTTTATCGGGGTTATGTGCAAAAAATATACAAAAGGTACTTTCACAACTACTCAGTTTTTGAAACATCCCTTAAATGAACATGATACCTGTTGTACTTGATCCAGAAAGAAAAACTGTGCTTTTGAGGTGTGAAGCCTTCCCTCCATCTGGAGGTTTGGTTGGTGGTGGAATAAGGCAGCAGGAGAAATGGATCTCAGCCCTGTACAGGAAGAGCAGTGACAACCACAGACTCCATTTGAGTCTCTTTTGGAAGGAAGAGCATAGTTGCCAGAACACCTCACAGCTGTTGCACAAATATACATTATAGAATGAGCTGTGGATAACAAGTCCCAGTAATTCATGGACTTACAGATGTGCTGAACCAGCACTGTTCTGCATAGCTGATGGAAGAACTTCTGAATATGTTTGTTTTTCATGTATTGACTATATTATTGTTAATCAAGCACCATTAATACTTTGTGGCTGAGCAGCAGGAAACCTGACTGTTTGCTTTGTTCTGCCTGCTGCAATCTGAAGTCCTCAGGAGGAGAAAATATTGCACCTCCCTAGGGTGAGATCCCTTTGGTTAAAGATGAACAGGCAATTGAAAGCAGCACCAGACGAAAAATTATGCCCAAGCCAGGTAGAATCGTTAGCAAAAGAGAATTTTTTTTTTTTTTTAATCTGTCTGCTAAGCAGAAAACATTGTTCTGTCTTTAAAAGCTTACTTTATTCCTTCATGTTTATGTGCTACTAAAACATAAATTTAGATATTGAAAACAAAATTTTGGTAGTTTTAGCGTGTTCACTTTAACAAAAAGCTGTGGGTATATCCACCCCAAAGCCTTGGTTCATTTAAGGTCCTCTCAAAGAAAGTTGTCAGGGTACTGAGAACAAGGAAGCTTTTAATCAGTGATAGAGGGACTTGTTTTTTTCTGATAAAGAGAAGTGTTAGATACTGATAATTGGATCACTGGGCTTTCTTGGTATGTTTTTTCCTTGAGGAGAACTAATATCAGTAGCCGTCATTCAGAGGAGCAGATGGAAATTTGAAGATGACTTCTGTAAATAAAACCCTCACTAAATTAATAACGTTGAGATTTACCATCAAGCAACATAAATTAATGAGATTTGAGGTGAAAACATCCATGATCATACAAAACCACGACACAATAAAGAGACCTAAGTGACACAAAGGTTTAATATAACCATGCCAAAATACCTTTTTATCCCTTTGAACAAGAGCTATTTTACAACACAGAGCCAGATTTCCAATGCTTTATATGTGGAGTATGCAAGGGAGAGCCAGATGCTTTATCATGTCCTTTTGCTGAGAGCCAAAACTTTACAGAATTAAACATTCATGAAAATAACCTTTGAGCTACTCTTCTCTTCTCTTCTCTTCTCTTCTCTTCTCTTCTCTTCTCTTCTCTTCTCTTCTCTTCTCTTCTCTTCTCTTCTCTTCTCTTCTCTTCTCTTCTCTTCTCTTCTCTTCTCTTCTCTTCTCTTCTCTTCTCTTCTCTTCTCTTCTCTTCTCTTCTCTTCTCTTCTCTTCTCTTCTCTTCTCTTCTCTTCTCTTCTCTTCTCTTCTCTTCTCTTCTCTTCTCTTCTCTTCTCTTCTCTTCTCTTCTCTTCTCTTCTCTTCTCTTNCCTCCCCTCCCCTCCCCTTCCCTCCCTTTACCTCCCCTCTCCTCTTCTTTACTTTTTTCCAGAATGATGCAGTTGATCTTGCCTAAATACTATCAGTTCTGTCTTACTTCCTTGAAAGAAAGTTGAAAAGTTAAAAAGCTGAAAATTTGCTAAGTTAGTGAAAAACACCCCAAAATTTGGAGGAATTAGGAAATTGAGTCAGGGCTACAGACTAGGGGAAAGGAAGAATGTGGTTTTGGACTAAGCATGCAAGGAAGTCAAGTTCATTTGAGGTGAATGGGAAGATAGTGGAGGAAGAGGAAGGAGCTATATGGGGGATAGAGCATTATAATAGAAGTGGGAGAGGAAACAATTATGCAAACTTCCTTTCAGCAGAGGTTGAATGTATGGGCAAAAATGAAAAGTGGAAAACCCCCCAAAAAATGAGAAAAATATCCCAAAATCTAAAATTATGATTCAGACATATTAAATCAAATTATGTCATTCAGACATCACATTTTTCTCATTAAAAAGAGCAGGCTGAGTAAACAACAATCACTGAAGAAGCAAGCAAAAGTACAAAAATATTTGGAGACTGAAAGACAGGAGGGAGCAAGCCAGAATGTGGTGGTATTAGGCATGCAATCATCATTTCTGGACACATGAAGCAAAAGGAAGGAGAGGAAGGAAACAGACATGGGAAGGAGGTTATGAGTTGTGATGGGAGAAGGTAATATGATGTATGTGGATGATGCACAGGATGGAGAAAGTAAGGAGCATCCCAATTGTGACAGATATCACCAGAAGACGTCATATTTGTAAATGCAAGTGGAAAAGTGTGTGCACGGCGTGGGAAAAAGCAGGATAGATCAGGGAAATGAAGAAAGCAAAACTGGAAGTTGTCCAACATAGAAGAGGAAACAGTCAGGTTAGGCATTAAGAAGGTAGGAAGCATAAGGATGTAACGCAGAAAAGGGTTATGGGGAGTGGCAGGTGGTATGGGACAGAAAACCAAATCTGAAAAACACCGTGAAAATACATCAGCACCACTTCACCACACAAGCTTCCACTATGTCAACCTGACAGGGACAGGGAAAAAGATGATAAGTTGAAGAAAACACGCAGGAGGTGCCCTGCTGCTCTCTCAGTTACCACTGTGGATCCATATAATGCAAGGGAAAAACCCACCATCATTTTGACCAATATTCTTCCCCCTAGAGGACATTTCATGGTTGGATGGCCTGATTTGCCTTAAAAAAGCCAATACAGAAGTGAATAAATACAGTGAGACTTTTTCTGCCAGTAGATGGACATATTTTTTCTTAGTGTCACTATCTGTTTATGAAAGAATAGGAGACATTAAGCCTCTGTCTACTTGTTCTTCTGTAAACAGAAAAACAACGTGCTTGAAAAGGACATATTAGAACACCATACATTTGAACTCCCATCTGTGTTTTGAAGCAAGCGTTTGCAACCCTCAGTCTTCCACCTCTTCTACCTCTGTCACTTTCTGCTCCATCATATTAGCATTTTAACAATGTACGTTGGCATTTTAAAAAAATGCTGCTTTCATTTGCTCTTTAATTTGCACAGAACAGACAGGGTCAGGCATTGAGCTCCAGCATCCATTTCAGAGTTTTCATTCCTATAAAACAGTCAACATTTGCATGGAAACAATAAAAATCAAACCCCCAAGAAACCAGAAAACTATCCTTGAAGTTGGTAGTGGTATTATCTCCCAGGGTTTACATGATTACTTCCAATGTCTGGGTATGTGTGAGCGCACCTATTGAAAAGCCCATATATCATAGCCTCTATGTTTGGGGTTTCTCTAAGCCAGAAAAATCTGGACCAAATAATGTGCTTAAATATGAAATATTAACCCTTTATCCTCACCTTATTTTAAAAATTCGTTTTGCACAGTGGCTCAGGTGAAGCACAGTGTAAAATCAGACTAGAAATAGTGTATGTTCAGCATGTAGACAGATCAGAGCCGCCCACATTACCCTACTGAAATCCTGAATAAAAATCCTTTGCATTATTAAGCTAAACACACAATATTAAATAAATACAGAAGAAAAATTTAGACATGTTCAGATACTCAAAACCTGCTTGCTATTGTACTGAAAATCTTAGTACTATCTATTAGGAAACAGTCCCATATTTTTCCATTTCCAATCATAAACCTACTTTAGAAAATCAGCTGCTTCTTGAGAATTTGAGGCTGCAGAGGCAGCAGGGCCTTGTGGGCCTGGGGAGGTAGTTCTGTGGGATATTATTCAAGTCTATCAGTACTCCTGATAGTAGCACTCTGTGGAGTGAGGCAGGGAGGCTGCCTTGTCTATGCTTTTGGTGTATGTGTCCATACATCTAGTAAACAGAGACAAAAGGGACCTGCTTTCTCCCATAAAATAACAGGAACTGAAAAACATACAGAACAAAAGATTCTAAGAAACAATAAGCTCATGCACTGCAGTCCTGTTTTCCTTGTGAACATGCCTATGCTGACATCCTCTACCTGGACATACGGGTGAATGACCCATCCACTGACTGTTTCAGATATGGAAGCATCTGGCTTCAATCTAAGCATCTATTAACAAGTCCTAAAGCAAATAATCTGTGAGCTTGAGCACAGTCACTCCATAAGTACTATTAATGCCATTATCACGAAGTTATACAACCAAAGATAAAAAAGCCACACACACACGAAAGAACAAACATGGGCCTCTCAGTGGATATGGATTATCTCCTCAGAAACAACTGAAGTCTTTGAATTGTGTCTCAGGAATTGAAGCTTGATATTCCTATACCATTTGGGGCCAAACTTTGTCTAGTTTAAGGATAAAAGAGCTCATCAGAACACATGGAAGTTTTCCACTGGTTTTAATTGGCTTTGGATTGAGTCCAAGGAATGAATTTTGTTATCCTGTGCTATTCATGTGCAGCTGCTCACAAACGTTAAATTCAGTTTTAAAAGCTATGCCTAAAAAAGGGTATTATAGAATCCAGCTCAAAGCCAAGACTCATCCAATTCCTTTGTCTGTTTTTCTCTCCATAGCTTTCCCTGGTCATGGTGTCTTAGCTGTTATTCTTTTTCTCTTTCACGTCTTACTGACTATTTTTGTAACAGGGCTCAGGCAAAACAGGTGCAGTTGATTTTAGAAAATGAGGTTTCAGCATTTGTTTTCATTCTACACTGGAGCAAAAGACTTCTGGACCTTTCTGGAAAATTTTTCATGGGCAGGGAGATCAAGTCTATCTCAGAATGGCTGCTAACTTCAGAGCTGAGGAAACATTTATTTTGCTGTTTCACTTTTTCTTTTTTTCGGTAAGCCACTCATCAAATTGTTATTTTCAGTAGGTTTTGTTCTTGATCAGAAGAACAAGTGTTCTTGATCGTCTTTGACTTCAGAAGCCTGAAGTCAAGATGAAAGAATCTATCAATAAAACCAGAGTTTTCCAAGAAATGCTCGCATTTCAATCAACTGTTATTTCCAGTTTCATCTAGTACGGGAAAGAAAAAAGAGAGTTGATGTGAGGTCCAGGTGGCCAGCGAGAGCAGCATCCGTGGCCGGCTGGGACACTCCGAGGGTCTCTGCCTCGCAGCTCAGGCCCGGTCCCGCACTCCCAGCTCTGGCGCGGGCAGCCCGCCTGGAGCACAGGGCGCTGCCGCGGCTCCGGGATGGAAAGGAGAGGGAGAGGCTGGTGCTTGCCATTCCAGCGGCGTTTATTGAAGGGAAGGCAGAGGAGCAGGAACGCGCACCAAAAGGAGGCAGCGGCAGAACCCTCCCAGGCAGGGTTACAACAACTTTTATGGAGAAGGAGAAGGGGGTGGAGAGAATACAAGGGACCAATGTCGGGGAAGAACAGGGGAAGAACAAAGGGTACAACAGCCAACAAAATGTGAACAGGGAAGGGTATCTTAAATTGACAGAAACTTGGACCAATGGGGCGTCAAGGAACTTAGAACTTTCTGGAACATATGAATATTGAACAGAAGAACTGAATATTTACTAACTTACTATAATAAAACAGGGAGGCGGATGGGATTGACAACCTGAAAGGATGGGGGATAGAAGCTATGTTCGAACCCACCATCGGGCAGTGGTGCTGCTTTCCTGACAATCCTGGGCAGCTTCAGCTGCTGTCACCACCACCACGGAGAGTTTTCCCTCAGGATGCGGTGTAAAAGCAAAGAAGACTTTGCTAGAGGTAAAATATAAGAAGTATTCCATTAGGTAGGTTTTATTTGCATTTTTGAAGTCCAAGATCTGACCAGTAAAACTCTAGGTTTTAATAGTACTCTATACTTCAAGAAAATGAGACTTTGAAAGAATATTAAAAGTTACTTTATATTCTTCATTTTCTCTTCAATTAAAATCTAAAGTTGCATAGCTAGATATTTCAGTTGTAAAATACTTGCCTGAATTTTTTATGAACTTTTCTACTCATGCAACGCCAATTGCAGCATTCTTGTTGTCTTATTGCTTTGCTTTGGAAGCCTCCTCCTCTCCAATTTAGTTTTGCTTTTCTGTAGTTCAGCCCTACACCTCTTGCCCACAGGTTTGCTTTTTCTTAAATATACCTCCATCACTTTAAAACTGTTCTCCCTAAAGGATAAAATGTTAGGTTCTAAATGTTTCCTCTTTGTATATTAACTTTTTAGATAACTCTGATCTTCCCACAGCTTTCATCTCTAACTCTGTTTGTTCCTTCTCTTCCTGCTTGTCTTATTTTATCATTATCTTTTCACAGCGAAGGGCTGTTACTCTGGATGGTATTCCAGGGGTGCCTTAGCAATGCTGAAAGTAGACGGCTTCAAACACGTCTAATCTCACTGTGAGTACTATCCTTTAAATTATTCTTCTTGATAAAATTTTATGCTGTACCCCCAAGGACTAAATCCTTAGCTGTTGCAAAGTGGATATTGAAATGAATGTAGCTTTGTGAATTACACTAACCATAGTACCACATCCGTGACACTGACATTTTCCTGAAAAGTTAAAAGTCCAGTATTCACAACTGATTAAAAAAACCTGAATCTAAGCATATAAGCTTAGTCAAAGCAGAATTACATCATCAGTAAGTTTTGTCTTCTGAGAGACTGACCGTTAGCTGACAGAAGGTGTGAAATGTAGATGATTTTGGGCTTCCACATGATTATTCATTGAAAGTTTATAGCTGTGAAGTGTCCTGAGTAAAGGAGACATATTGACGGGGCATGTCGAGATTCTGATTAGTAACTCTGCTGTATGAAGTTGACTGAAGAAGCTGCAAATCTTCATGATTTTCAGAATTGGGATAGATAGAATTACAACTCAAAGGCATATTCTGCTGAGTAGGAAAATGACAAAAGAATAAAGTAAAGATTTTTGCAGCTTTTGTGCTAGAAACAGGCTACAGAGTGACTGAATTTCCAGAAAATTGAAAGCTGCTCCAGAATAAGCTATATTCTGTGCTGAGTCTTTCACTCACTACATATTGTGAGCTTACAAAGGGCAGAAGCTAAAAGGAACACAATTTGAGAACATCCATTTTTCTCATTACAGCTTCAGCACTATCACAAGGCATATTGATAGAGGCCAGAAATTTATACCATTTGAACAGCATGGATGTTCACAATCCTGCATTCAGTCTCTCTCTGACTCTCTTTCTTACGCCTGATGAGAAAACTCTCTTCCACACATCACCTATTAAGCTTCATAACCATGCAGAAATTGTTGGCAAAAAATGTCAACACCAGTTTTTGGTACTCTAAAATTTAAACAAAGGGAAAATAGAAAGCGAAATGCTTCATGTTTTCTTTGAATTGTTGACGAAGTGTAACAATGTCCGAATACTGCAACCCAATGCATGATACTGAGAAAAATCTTAATGTTAGAAACTTATAAGCTCAAAAAGCTGTAATTCAATGTAAGAATAAGAATAACCTGAGTTCATTCACTGTGGAATTATTATCAATATTATTTTACTCTCTAGAGGATTTTTTTATCTAAAGCTTTTTAATTATCAAAGAACAAAAAGCTTCAAATTGGAAGTCTGGTTATCCTTAAGGTTTGGTTATCCATGGTGGGACCTAAAGTTACCTTTCAAGAAAAATCCAAAAAAACACTCCCAGAAGCAGTCATAATCTGTATCTTTAGAACTCACTATTCTTATACTCATGAGAAATGGAATGTGATGGCAAAATTTCGAGTTGTAGGAGCACAGCCACAATAACTACCACACCACTATTCTTTGAAACGGCATTCTCAGGCTGCTGCAACACTTTGAGGTTTTTAGAACCTCTGGGTTTTGTTAGCCATAACGGAGTGTGTGCCCTTCTATTTTCCATGGACTCTTTTGAGATGTGCTTCAGTGCTTAGGCACCCTGTGGAAAATAGAGAGAATCAGAAAAGAAAGCTGCTCCCCAGAACAAGGTGAAATGTAGGATCCATGGCATTATGGATCTGTAGCATGCAACATGAAGTTACACAAAGAACCAAGATGGTTCAAGGTATAAAAGAACTAATGAGCTTGCAGAATAGAAATTATTTTTGAATGTTTACAATACTTTACACTTAAAGTAATCACAGTATTTAGAAACATCCATACAGAATCACAGAATATTCTGAGTTGGAAGGGACCCACAAGGATCGAGTCCATCTCCAGTGAATGGCGATCAAACACACAACCTTGGCACTATTAGCACCATGCTCTAACCAACTGAGCAAATATATTAGCTAAGAAATCATTGGTTTTGAGCAGGACACAAGTAAAATCAAACATTCATTTTAGAAACAAGTATCTGATCATCTTTTAAATCCTTCCGGTATTCTTGGTCCCACTACTCTTCCCTCAAGGGACAGGCAATGTTTCACTACTTGATTTTGCAAAATAAATGAGACAGAGGGAGATTTTAACCAAAACCAAGCTGAACTATACCTATTTTAAAATTCATTTTTGGTTTTAGACCTCGCTTTCACATTCATCAAGTCAGTGAAAAGTGACTATGTTAAGAAGGTATGAATCATGCTCCACATTTAGCTATCCATCTCTTGAACTGGGGCCAGAGCCAAGATGCTCTCTCTAGTTTGCATCGAATATCTAACTTTTAGACAAGCTAAAATTAAGTGACATGAATCAAATCCATAAGTCACTCTAGGCTTTAAGTGAAATCTGAAATTGAGCTCTGTCCTACAGGCATAAAAATGTTTCTTAAACATAAGATAATTTTTCTTCCTAACATTATAGGTAAGAATACTGTTATCTCTGACACTACTTGAAGTTTAAAAGCTTAGCCTGAAGTTAACGTATATCTTTCCATAAGTGTTGCATAGGATTTTGCAGTTTTGTTTGGTTTGAGGTTTTTTTTAAAGACAGAAGAAAGGAAGACCAAACATAAAAAGATGGAGCTGTACTCCCCAGGATCTGAAGCTTTGCTAGTTTTATCATCTCCTAGAGGGGAAGCATCCTTATGAGGGGTCCATTCTTTCAAGTTCCTAACAATGTGTGATGGTAACCATCCCTAAGCCTTTGTAGAATAGAGAAATTCATGTGTTGTTTTGCACTACAAAGCTGAGAAAGACCACACTCTGTGGTTGCTGTGATATTTTTTTTTGTCTTATTTAACCATACTTTTCATTATGGTTTTGCTATACCTATGGAAAAAAATATTTAAAAACTTATCTTCTTCCAGCTTCGTTCCTGGGAATATACTTGAGATAAATCATATACATGCAATTCCTTTTCTTTTCTTTAATCCAAGGATTTCTAAATTTCCAGTGGAGAGAAACCTTCTTACAAATTTAACAAATAGAACAAGGACATTTGTTCTACACAATTTAACAGTACATTCTGTTCATTTTTGACTTGTTATCTTTCTATGTAAAACTGAAAAACAAGAAAGTTCTTTTGGTTTTTGGGCAGTTTTAAAAATCTTTGCACCTATATATATATTACTCCTTTTTCTCTCCACTTCTACATAAAATATGGAGAAATATTTTTCATTATCTTTCTGCAAGAAAGTTCTTGCATCTATGCTTAAAACCAATCCGATTATTTTTTCAATGAATTTTCCATTTTTAAGCTTAAATTAAATTAATCTTCAAAAGAAAATAAATCATTTTTGTCAGAGACAACATCTTTAATGATGAAACTTGGAATGTGCTATAACTGCTGAATTAATTTCAAGCCGAAAGAGGTATGCTATTTTGGCTATAGCTTCCTGCTATATGACAATTACCAATTGTCAAATCTTTCCTGAGGACAGTTAAGTGTCTTTATTTCTATCTTAGATTCAAAGAGGTAAGTCCAAAGATGCACAGTAATTTTTGCACAGTGAAGAAAAGTACTAAAATATTACAGAGCTATACCCTGCTTTTAATCCCTGGACTATCTTAAAAAGGAAACTATTATAAGCAGCAATATTAATTCTTTCTCTGAACATAATTTGAAGATTGGAAAAGAGGTCAGTTCCAGACTGTGGGAGCAATAGACGCCTTATGGAAAGGACATTGTGTTACAGGCTTTTGATTCCCCTGGAGACAGTGGTTCTGTGCAGAGGTAGCTGAGAGTCCATATGATTGTCTGTGCTCCTGAGCTCAGATGGGCCAGAAATTATTTGATTTACAACCAATAAGCAACTCTTCCTGTGACAGATGAAATTTTAAGAGACAAATGTGCTCTCAGCATCTTCAGTTCTAACCCAAAGAGATTGTAATGAATCTTTCTCTGTATTTTGTGAAAGGGAAGAGGTGGGGAAGTGATAGGAGCTCTTGGAACTCAGATGTAATTTAACCTCAGATATTCAGCATGGATCTATAATTTTCACTCAGCATTTGTACCCTCATTTTTGAATTTCATTTGCCTTAGAGATAAAAAAGAGGATTCTGGAAAAAAACGTCAGTCCAAAAGGTCCCTATTATGCTTCTGCCTCTGCTTAGACTTCAGCTTTCTGATGAATAAGGCTACTTGCAACCTGACAGTTCAGTAAAAATTTATCGGAAAAAAAAAAAAGTCTTTATCGAAAGCTCTCATGTGAACACCCCAGTGTATTTGAGAACTAGTTGGATAAATCCCTTTGGAACTAAAGCTATTAGCATTACCTTATTGGTTTGATCCCTGTCATCACCAATACTGATGATGGATCCCCTACAACTAAGGTAAACCAGAAACAATTGTGTTTGCATTGCCAAAGTAATTAAACATTAGGCCATGCTAGGGGAATGAAACAGGCTTTCTTTTCTTCATTAAAAACCTTTGAACTTTGAAAAAAAACCCCAAACTCTTTTGCTAGAATTTTTTTTTTTTTTTACTCATTGATTCATAGATTTTTCTTTATGTCTTAAAAGGAATTCCACCACTTCAGGATACTCTGTGAATGAGCAATAGTGGATATATTTGTCTCAAATGAGTCATCTGCCTTCTGCTGAGATCAGCAGCAGGCTGTTCTGCCTTGATTTGCTCTTTACTAGGACTTACTCTTTCTCTTCATTCCTCAGTAAGAAAAGGTGCATGACAATGAAACCAGCAAAGTCATGTCATCCTGTGGACAGACAATTATAGTGAGGTTTTGTGCTTCTTCTCCTCTGATAGCTGTATATATATATGGCTTTCATTTAATATAGATACACTAGGGGAAAATACTGCTAGAATTCACTGAATCTTTCTCATTTTTAATTCTCAGAGAAAGCCTGAATGCCTGAAAAACTCCATAATCTTTTAGTTCCAGGGGAAACCAAACCTCTGTCTTACACTGACTGCATTCATTAGGAGACAACCATTAAATCTGCTGTACAGAGAATGACTTTTCTCTGTCTCCTTTGTAAGGATGCTGGTTGTGATCTTTTATTTCCTCATTAAAATGATACCATCTCCTTTCCTAGGTATGTCCTGTTTCAATCTTGCAAATGTTGCTAGTATTGATCTAAACCTGCCTTGGAGATAATAAGGCTTTTGCAACAAAACCTGTGGGATTCTGAAATCTCCCTGCAAAGTCTGATCTTCAGCTGAAGTTAAGTGAGTTCTGCCTGTGCTTCTGTTTCTCCCAAGTGCTTTTGTCAATTGCTGTTTTAAGGTATATTCAATGCTTTTAAGAAGTGCCTTCAGTTTATTGGTACTCTATTCCTAATTATATGGCCAAGCTGTATACCTTTGCTTTTAAAGCACATTTATTGGCATCCTGTCAGGCAGTACATTGATATTTATACTTAAATTGTTTGGTTTAATGTATGACTTGGCCTTGACTCCTGTTATCTAGAAGAAATATTGATTCTTTCTGAACCCCATTTTACTCTGCAGCCTTCAGATACAAGCTTGTTAACTGACCCATATCTTAGATCAACAACTTTGACAGAGTTTGCCTTAGGGGAAAAAGAAGGGTGTTACAAACCCCATGTGATGAATATGGTGCCTTTGTGGCTTACAGAAGCCTTGGTGGTAGAACTACCTATTTCTGAATTGCTACAAAAATAGCTCAGTTCACTGACTTACACTGAGCTATATTTAAAACAAAAACCAACAAAGCAAATCTCTGCATTACTTTGGATAATTGCAATATGTTGCCTTGTATTGTTACTGCATTCCTAATTGAGGAGCATACCTATAATCAAACAATACCAGATCAAGTAGTTCGGTACTTCTGTCTTTTATTTCAGGTTTTGCAGTACAGTCACCCCATTTGAGTTCCCCCAGTAGGACCTGACCCTGAGATTGGCTCGTTTGGTTAGAGCATGGTGGTCAGGGGTTCAATTCCCATATGGGCTGTTCACTTTAGAGATGGACCGAAAGATCCTTTGGGTGTCTTCCAAATCAGGTTGTTCAGTGGTTCTGTAAGGATATGCAAAATCTCTATTTCCTTTGCTAAGATTATCTGATCAAGGACTTTTTCTATGCAAATGCAGATAATAAAGGGCATAAGAAACAAACAAAGACAGATAGACATGACAGACAAACATAAGACCAGGACAAAATCAAAACCTCATCCTTAACCTTAGTCACGCTAAATTACGGATGGGCTATCAAGAAACTGCAGCAAAACTGAGGATTTCTGACCAGGAAGGTCGAGAACTTGAGATCTGGGGTACTGGAGGTTGGAGGGTGGTGTTCAGTGGGACTATGCAAACTAATGAAGGAATGAAACTCATGAAGGGTCCTATGCCTGGACAACAGCAATTCCAGACACAGCTAGAGGTTGGATGCAGAGTGAGAGCAGCCCTGCAGGAGAAGGACTTGGGGGTGATAGCTGATGCAAAGATCAACACAAGCCAGCAATGAACAAGGAGGAACATGGGAAACAAGGAACAGGGGTGAGCTATTTAGCTGACTAGCATGAGAACACCACACCAGTACTTAAGCTATATTTCTTTTACTGTTCTGTTCTAGAAAAAAAGTAGATAGTTACTACTAGAGGACAGGATGAAAAATTGAGGCATCCATATTAAAAGTAATATTCATTTGGGCAAAATTAATTTTACTTGGTAATTAAAATTTTGCATTTTAAAGATTAATCTTTATATATTTTTAAAGGTTAAATATTAAGGCTGGGGACTTGGACAAGTCAGTTGTGGAAAATACCCACAGAAATTTTGAGGTATAGTTAATGGAGACAAACAATATATAATATAAATGCAGTTCTGACCATACATAATTGGGACGGAATTCTTCGGGTGATTGGGAAAAGTCAGATTTTTCTCTGTATGAATCGCAAGACCCATAGAAAGAGGTTGTCAAAAGAACGAAAATAGTCTTGTCCACTCTGAAAATATGTGGGAAAAGTTCTATCAGACTCAGAACTCTTTAGCTAGCAAATTTAGGCAGCTGCAGAGGCCGGCTGCACTTCTGGACAGCCAGCAGATTGTTTGATGGGGTTTCCAAACTTCCAGGTTAAGGAAGGTTTAGATTATCTGTGTCCTGTCTACTTTCCATCACATCAATATGTAATTGAATTTCATAAATTGTCTTCAGAAGTCTTGTTCTGCATTCAAACATATAGGTTGCAACACATACAGAATTTTGAACATATTTAAATAAAAATATACACTTGTTAAATGTTTTCAAGTGCCATGTACCATGTCAGTGTGATAACAGTCTGAAAAAGTATGGAAATTTGGGAATGCGTGTAAGAATTTGAGGCAGATAAAGTGTCAGAACATGATAGCAAAACAGCAAATATATTGTGAAGGCTGGTTGGCAGGATTAAGCAGGAAAACTGGGCAAATGAACAGGAGTGGATAAAATAGTATGCTTCTAGATGTGAGAAAAATTCTTATTGGTGGCAGCCTGGTATGTGAAAATAAAACAGAAGCTATTTCTGAAATATCTCTGGGATTACTGACAAAGAGTGCATTGTCTGAGAAACATCACCTCATTATGTTATGATGAGGTAAAATATTTAAGAGAAGAAAACTGAGTAATTAGGCTCATATAGCTAAGGTTAGAATAGAGATTCCAATTTTCCTTTTTGGCAAGAAAATACCCAGAAAATGACTGCTGCATCACTTTACACAGTCCTGTACTACCTCTAACTTTTATCTCAGTTCTCCAAAATAGTTTTTGTTGCGAGTAAACCTTCCAAAAGAGTTTGCACATACCTTTTTTCAAAGCTTATCTTTGTATTATGGGATGATTTTATTTGGAAAATAGAATCACTAGGCTTAAAGAACTAGAGCACAATGGCAGTATAATCTACGAAATATAAGCACAAATCCACTATGTGAGCCAAGAATGGTGGAGTCTTACCCCTATTTACATTCTGCACAACATGATTCTGAGACACATGGCAAGACTGCAGTCATGTACTAAGAAAACTGAGTCTATGATTGCATAAAATTACACTTATGTTCACAGCAAGGGTTTCATCAGTGGAAGCTATGCTTAGTGGAAGGTTTTGTCATATGGATTGGATTTTGGCCATCAGGCTGTGCAAGGACCTTGCTTTCTTATTAGCTATGTAAGTAGAAGGAGAAACCTCATAGAATGAACTAATTCCAAAACGGTGAAGTCTGTCACTTGACCTCCTAACTACGCTGCTGATGTTGGGTCTGTCCTAACAACATTTTTCCTCATTTCTTTAAATCTTGATGCTGGTAGAATGGAAACTGGAAGACTAGCATCATGATTTTGAAAACAAGAATATAAAAAATTCTGTTTCTACATGTCCAAGAAGCCATGGGGATCTTCCTCCAATGCATTGCACGGGCAAGTTTGTGAACTGGTAACTAGCTATTGGCATAGAAGAGACACTCCCTCCCCCACAACAGGGATTAGAAAGCAGTGAAAGCAATGTCATATTAATTTATGACATTCAGATCACAAACACTATGCAGTTGAGATATATGCTTAGTATTTTTGCCTGTTTCTGCTTGAGGTTATTCCTTTCTGCTAGCTAAAGGAAGAATATGTGCACTGACATTTAAAAAAATATGTCTGATCTTAATGTTTTTATTTATACTTATTGTTAAAATATATTTTATGGGGAGTTGAGCCTAAAATATCCCTTATTGAGTGAGTAATGCTCAATTGCACATAAAAAATATGCCTATAAAAATGAGGAGGGATAGTCTTCTGAATAAATAATTGTAATTAAAAAAAAAAAAAACAAACAAAAATGAAGCATTGTTTGATGCCCAGGGAGAAGTTTGTAATACTACAAAGATTAAAAATATCAGATGATGCACTTGAAGTTACTGTAAAAAAACAACTAAGCTGACTTTCTCTACTACAAAAACTTGTTGAAAATTTGGTATGAGAACTTGAGACCTAAACATCAAATTAAAAAGCACTTTTATAGTTTTTATATCTCTCTCCTATTTTGTAGTGTAAACCTGTGTCTTGACCTTTGTCAAGCTAATTTCAAATCATCTTGTTTGAAAAAGAAATTAAGGGTACTGATTTGATTTTGAATGCATGTTTTAGTAAAATACAAAAAGAGCAGAGGTCAGACAGTAGTGCTGAGGGCAAATTCTGTTATGATAAAAGTAATAACCATACTCCTATTGATTTTAGTGATGAAGAATCCACTACAGTTGACTAACATGACATTGTTTTGGTTTTATCTTCACCTGCTTTTAGATTTGAAACAATCTTTTTGATCTGTATCTGGAAAAAAAAGAAGTATCAGTCATATATTGCATACAGAACGAAGTGTTAATCTACAGAAGGAAGCTTGTCACAACTCTACAAAAACAATGCAGGTCATGTCACTCCCTTCACAGGTACATACCTAGCACTTTTATGCAGGAAAATGATTTTTACTAACTTTGTTTATGTTGCCAATAAAGTGGGAAAATATTAAGTAAGAAGATGAGGAATTTTCTTTATCTGCAAAATGTAGTAAAATGTGAGCTTGAAAGGAAAAAAATAGGATTGTGTGAAGACTGAAGAGCTAAACTGCACTGAAGATTCTCTGCTAAAGGTGCAGGATAAGCAAAATGACCTTTGATGGAATGGGAGAACAATGGTATCAGCAAGAACGGATCATCTGTCTAAGAGGGTTTGAGCCAGGAACTGCACGTGAATTTCTGGTCCCAATCAAAAAATTACTGATTCAGTTAACCCCAAATTTCAGCCAGTGGTATTCCATGCAAGTATTTGTAAATGCTCCGTCTCTCAGCCAAAGACAAGATCTCAAGCCTCTAGAATGAGCAGTTATGTGGGGATGTGGCACTGCTCTATTTTTAGACTATGACAAGGGGAAAGATATAGCTATCTTTGGGCAATTACTGGTACAACTGCAGACATTCTGCCACTGCAGAATGCAGAACTCAAGGTTAGCTCTGACAGAGTTTTCAATCCCCTTTAAGTTCCTTCTCAACCCAGTGAATTTTCATGTACAGGGATCTTGTAGGTGTGTTGTAGCATCATATAATAAGGCTACAAGAGCTTTGTGTATTTTAACTAAAATAAAACTGCTACGTATTAAAATTCTGCAAACACTTTTCCTTTGAAATTTAGAAGCAACTTTTTGCCACTGTGCTACCTATTACCCAGACAAGTAGATAACATTGCTATGAGCTGTTCAAATACTTAAATTTAATAGACAAGACAGATTATCAGTGAGGGGAAATATCATAAATACAGGGTAATAGAATGTATTTTTATTACTTAACCATGAACAGTCATTTATTTGAGACATAAAAATGTTTGTAGGACAGGTAATGACAATAAGATTTTGAAGCAAGGCATTTTCAAGATGAGAGAAAATAAAAGGTGCCATCAAAAAAGGAGAAACAAAACAATGACACATAAAATGTGGAAAACAAATGTTGAGAAACTGTCCATAAGAAATAAATTGAGAAATGATAAAGAGAAGATATAAAGTATAGGATCACTCAGTATTTCACATTTACTGATTGCTTCTATGTCAACAAAAGATAGGGTCTAATTTTCACATTTGAGTTCCTGGGGATACAATTTTCCCCCAACAGAGAGCTGATCTATACATCATGTCTCATTACTTATAGCCTTATTTTTTCCCACATTCTCAGCCCCTTGATCATTCCTTCCAGAGCTTGTTTAGTATGATTCAAGGCAAGCACTAAAAGAATGATAGTGTTACTGCGTTTAACAGAGCATGTTTCCTACCAAATGATGTTGAACTACCCTCCAAACTGGTTTACAGGTTTGAAATTACAGTACAGTTCAACCTTCTGGAGCTGGTGAGAAGGAATGGGTAACTTTAATTAGGAGGAACACTGCATTTCCTTTGCAGCCAGGCATCCTCATGATTTGTTCACCTTTACACTAACAGGAAAATTTGGACTTGTGCCAGCCAGTGTGCAGTGGTGTGTAGGAAGCCTTCCAGGAACTCATCTCTCAAGTCCTACAGGATGAGCAGGCAGCTCTGATAAGATACTCCAGCTTCTGTATGCAGGTATCTTTATTGTGCCCAGATATGGTCATTAGTGCAGATGATGTCCAGGCCAGCTGAACAAACAGATGCTCATTCACACCTTGCTCAGTCATAAGGGCTCTGATTTTGAAGGTAAATAGAGGAATTAGTCTGTGCTTCTGATACCATAAAACAATTCACAAGAACAGAGGAAAAATACAGCTCCTGAAACACTAGTTACTGTGTCTCAACACTACCCATGCCATGGGGAAACTGCACAAATAGATCCTAACTCCTCCTTTTTTTTTTCTTTTTTTTTTAAACAAGCCATTTATAGCTGATCTGCAAAACAATTAAAATGTGAACTGACAACATCTGCTGACACTAAGATATACAGCACAGTATAAATGAGGGGTCACTGTAGAGAGTATTGGAAAGGTCACACAAAAAATCAAATGACAGCAACAATTAGATATAAATAAATGGGATAAATGTGAGAAAGCTTTATTGGTATGATGCACACAATAACGGGCAAGTCAAATGCTAGGAATCACTAACAAAATAAAAGAAACACGACACATCATTAATGGAAAAGGTACGAAGAAGAGCAGGAAGGACATTTGCAACTGTGGAGACAGTCTACAGAGATGATGGAGAGGATCAGTGGTAACAGTACTTAGAAAGAGAAGGAATTAGAAGAAATCAGCCTCAGCTGCTTATTTCCTTGTGCATTACCAAATAAGGATCTCCAGTAAAACTAGCATGTTACAGACAAAACACAAAATTCTTCCTATTTAGCTAAGTCGGAATGAATTTGCTGCAGGATGCTGCAGAGGCCAAATGATTACACGTGATCAAAAAGAACTCAGTAAATTTGTGTCAGAAACACCCCACTTGATGTTTATTAACTACCACCAAGCTCTCTGTGGCCCAAAAAGCTGCAGAACATTAAATCACAAGAAGTGAAGCGAGTGCTTTGGGGACTGTAGTATTGCACTGCCTGTATTTGCTTTTTTAAGTGTTTTATTTCTAGCACATGCTGCAACAGGTTGACCTTTGATTTGACCCGTTATGGTCCCATTATGGTCTCTATTGCTTTAATCAACTGGACATCAAGGTCTTTCCACAATAACAGAGAAACAACAAGAATTTGGTCAGTAAGGAGAGCTCAGGCTGTACTGTGGTGACAAACTGAAATCATATCAGAAGAAATTAAAGTATTTTGTTCTATTTATAAACAGTCCTTAAGCATAAACCTCTCATACTCTGCAAAGCTGAAATCTATTTCAGTCAAAAAAAATTTTTATACATACTCTTCCTGAATTTCTGTAGTTATTAAAACTTGAATAGACTGGCATATTTTAAAAAAAAACCAAAAAACTTCATGTCAGTATGCTTTCAGAAAACATTATCTCATAGATAGTTCAATGGCAAACAGTATAGGAAGAATTGAATACATCATGATACAATGAACTAAACATTAAGAAGGCAAAGAACAAATCCCGTCTCAGTCCAGTACAAATTTTGACAAAATTAAACTTTCATAACCATTTTCATGCTCGCTTAAAATGTATGATCCTTAGTCACCCTGAACCAGCTTTGACATCTAATGATATTCAGAAAATACTTTTAAGATTTTATTTTTCATTAAGCTCCTAAAAATGCACTGCATATGTGGCTAATTATCAATTAAAAATTAGTGTTTCTACATCAACTATACTGAAACCATGTATAAGAAAAATAGAAAATAAAAATGTCCTCAAAAAAGGCAATGCAGGGAACATCAATTAATTCAGTCCAGATTTTGGCAAGGGTATTCTATGAGTAGAAACTTTATGATTCTGTTGTGACTTCTCACAACACCTACAAACCTAAAAAATGGTAATGTTTAGATTTTAGACTAAACATACTTAGTCTATTGAATATTATTCCTCATTGCCCAAGGATTTCTACTTAACAGTCAATATTCTGTAAAACTGACTTTGCAGATATTAAAATGTTCAGGTTTTTGTGAATAATAATTGCTTTGAAGTTAGATAGTTGATTTGCCTGACTGTAATATTTGCTTATTTGTTTTAAAAGGTGATAAAAATGTGGATATTCATCCTAAAAATTTTTTCCCTAAGATTACAAAAACCTTAAAAAATCATAACTGAATTATGCAAAGATTTTTTCTTTTAGACCACACTTCAGATGTAATTGTTTGAAGTAACTGAGTAAGCTAAAAAGATACAGCTTTATACCTGTGCTTCATTTCCCAGGGAGCTGTATGTTTTCAGAAGGGTAAGGCACTGGCTGTGGGGGCTGCCACCCTCCTCTGTGAGGAGAGGCTGGGGCTACCCGGGGCTGGACACATCCAGTTCCATCTCCAATCCATTCACCACAAGGTATGGAGAGGAGAGGAGAGGAGAGGAGAGGAGAAGAGAGGAGAGGAGAGGAGAGGAGAGGATGACTGAAAGGAATGAGAAACGATTCTGCAGATACCCAGGTCAGTGAAGAAGGAGCAGGAGGAAGTTCTCCAGCTGCTGGAACTGGGATTCCCCTGCAGCCCCTGCTGAAGCCTATAATGAAGCTGGTTGTCTGTCTGTCACGCATGCAGAACCATTCAGGACCAGGCTCCTGGTAGCAACTGTGGCTTGCAGAGGACCCGCACTGGAGCAGTCTGTTCCTGAATGAATGACACACATGAAGGACCCATGCTGGAGCAGGGGAGCAGCATAACGTGGATACTTTGGGAAATTCAGTCTTTATTCCTCAGGAACAGTTGACTTGGATCGCATCTCTTTGCTTCTAGATAAAATCTCTACAGCTATTGGAGCCATTCTAGCGTGATTTTCACTTTTCATAGGATCATATTAAGTTTTTGCAAGAAATCTCTAGTTAAATACTTGGGGCTCTGAGAAGATGTAAGAGTGAAATATCATTCTGGAAATCAGTGTGAAAATGCCAAACTTTCCGTCATTCCCATTGTGTAAGGTGCCCATGTGGCTTCTAAATTTAATTCTTGCTTCTGTGAAGAGAGCTAAGAAGCATGTGAGCATGTAGGCATGCACTGTATCATAGCAAGGCTGCTTCATCTTAAACAGTCAAAGGAGAGTTATGAGCTTTTGGTCTCCACCTTTGCCAAGAGATCTAATTAAAATGAAGAATTACATGGGTGCTGAGGCAGGAGCTGGACTTGTCAAGCACACAATTCTGCATGCTCAGCAGTTAAATGTGGGTGCAAGGAACTTTTCTATTACTGATTGTATATAGATGTATGATTTCCATCTTCTTGGTAAAATAATAAAATATTTTTTGAAGCAACTTGAGTGCTATTAATAATGCTACAACCAACAACATAACAGAAAATGAAATACTGAAATTAAATATTTCTTTCAGTATTACTGATATTTTCCACATGCAAGTATTGGTTAAAAAAGCAGACCGGGAAATATTTTCATTTTAATTATTTAGACATAGATTACAAATAAATATAGACATTATTAGGAAACTCTAAGATGTATTTTTAGTCATTGTATTAGCCAATGTACAGTGGGTGTGAAGAAAGTAGTGATTACAAAGCATGAAAAAATGACAGTGCTATGAAACAACATATAGAGGTTTTAGGAACAATGAGATATTAAAACACGTCCCATTGCACCTTGCACATTATTTTTCTATAGTAGGTATAGTAGGTATGTTGATTACATAAGTGACTGGAAAGTGAAAAGAAGTGTATCCAACACTATCTTAAAGTATTTCTCACTGACAGCTATGCAGGATGACCTGTGCTTTAATATTACTCCATTCAGCAGCTATGAAATGGCTGAGTGCAAAGTAACGGCACTATAAAAATCTACAAATGTGAGGATGAGTTGAAAATTAGGCCAAGGAAAAGACTGCTCTGGGAGGTTTGAAAAGTAGGATAGATTTCCCAATATAAGTGTTTTAAAAATTGATATTTTATCGAATGGTGCCACTTGACCTAGTCAAAATGGTGCTTATTTTGGAGATAAGCAATACTAAGTCATAGAGCAGGCCCTCTGAGTACGGAAAAGATTTGTACATCATTGTCAAAACTGTTAAATTAAATAAGGTTTTTTCCTTTTCCTAGAGCTATGAAAATACGGATGTTGATAAAACTCATCTCTCGGAATCATACAAAATTTTGTTTGCAGTCTTAAGAAAGGAATTTAATCCTGAACAGGAACAGGGCCATTATATATCTGAAATGTGATATATTCTTCTGGGGATGCTTTGGCTCTCTCAGTCATTCTGTAAAGGAAGGTAGGGGTGGGATGGCTGGAAGTGCCTGCTCCAAGTTGCTTTAACTAGAAGCTGCAGCATCTCAGGACATGGCATCAAAGAATTCAGCAGATTAAAGCAACAAATATTTTCTCTGACTATTATCACTAAGTGATGCTGCACCTTCAATGAGTTTACTATTTGTGACACTGTATTAAAGAATTGCCAGTCTACAGGAGGAACATTCAAATATTAAAATATTTGAAAAACATGAAATGAAATTCATGGAATGTTTCCCTTAGAGAATCACCCAAAATTATAAAGCATTGCAATTTTATTCCAGAAATATTACTGTAAAAGATTCAGTATGAAGACTTTCTCTACAATGGTATAAACATGCAAAATTCCTCTTCAAGTAAGGGGAAGTTTTGCAGTATTACAAGGACACATAGAAAATCCTTTTATCAGCGAATCAGTCTTTTTCCAGACAGTGCAAATATTTGATGTTCATAGAATTTTTGTTTAAGTAGCATAGGATTGCACTGCATTTCATTGACTATCTCATGCAAAAAGAAGTTAAAGAGATGTTAAACAGTGGCACAAACAGAAATCTCTTAAGACGTGTGTCTGTAACTGACCGAAGAAATTAGTCAATCTAATCTGAATTGCAGATCAACCACTGTATGGATTTACTAGCAATATTAAATTAACAATACACAAAACAAGTTCAGCATGATTTTGCTGATAACTGTAATTCATTTTCATGTATATTGAGTAACATCTTCCATAATAGTTATTGAAAATAGTGTAAATGTTACTTTACTGAAGAATTTTTAACAGATGTTTTTTCTGATCTACCATTCCCAGATAAATTTATACAGAGCACAGCATCCAGTTTGTCGATCTTTTTTGTTTCTACTCATAAATTATTTAGTTCAAGCAAATAATTCACAACATTCATGCTTGAAATCAGGGCATAAACTACAACTAGAGATCTCAGAGAACCATAATAAATCACCATATATCCACATAAATCTCCACTAATGATCTGATGTGTAAAAATGGCAGGTCATTCATACAGTTTAGAAACAAAAACTGAGTTCATTCAAGGGGTTATAAAGCAGGTAATCATTATTTACAGTATCAGAGTCATTATAGTAGTATTTCATCTACAGATTTTTAGATAACAGCTTCACTGTAAAATGTGAATCAAAATACAAGTAAATTCTTACATAATGAGCTAAGATTAGCATTTTTTTACTCCTTATTATTCAATTCATTATTTGTTATTTCTCTTATTAGAATGAAAGTGTTAAATAAATTATTTAACCATGTACTTGTTTGGAAGCTGTTATATCTCAGGAGTGACTAAAATCGGTGCAGGTGATATCTGTAAGAACTGATGAGAAAATGTTAAGCACTACAAAGCAGAAAGAATTGACAAGGAAGTAAGAGGAAAAATCATTAGATCCGTCTTTGCTCTGATTTACAACCTTTGCAAACACACAGTGGTGGATTTCCATGGTTATGAATCATTATGTCTCTTCCAGAACCAATGGAAAGATCCATGTTTAGGCCATCTGAAGCTCTGTCCAATATCTGGAAGCAGATGCTGCCAAGGACTAGGGGACAAAGATGAATTTAGCCCTGTCTGATTCACTGAGGGCCTTGGACGTTAATGAAAGTACTGCCTGAAAAAAAAGTCTGTTTATTTTTACTCCTTTTCACTGATGACCATCAGTGGATGCACATGAAATGCCTGTCTTTTTTTCTCTCAGTCATTTAATATTACCTTATTTGCAACCTCTAGAACACTCAGTTAAAGTAGAAACGCATATTAATTGTTTTATTCCGTTTCTGCTCTGTCAGCACTCTCTCTCATTTAATATATACCAGCCAATGCATAATGTCATCCCCTTTCTTAAAAACTGGAAGGAATACAAATAAAAGGAAAACAAAATGGTATTACTATGGGATGGTAATTCTGAAGCATTCTCATCATTAGCAGGCATTGTCTATTAGAGTCTTTGTTTTATATACTTTCCCTTACTGTGCAACACGAACTCCTCTCCCACCATAAGGGTTAGAAAGAGGGTTTTTCTTCTTCCTACATCTCTGGTGAAAACAGGGAAAACAGCATGATCCTGACTGAACAGAAATTTGTTCTGGAGAGCTGTGTTGAAGATTTCTCAAATTCCCATCACACTGGCTTAACTTACAGTCCAGGTTCTAGGTATCCACGGAGGCATGTTCACGGGGCCTTCAGTGGTCGCAGATGCCATCTGTCCCACAACTTGAGATGATCTATGTTTGCCCGGTGATGTGTGTATGAGCAGTTCCTTCTTTGCACGGTTTGTCAAAGTGGGAGTTTTTGGCTGGGTGCACTACCCAGGATGTGCTAACCAGGTCTCACCTCCGGCAGGCCTGGAGTTAGCACCATTCTGTCACTCCATTCTGTGCATATCTCATGGCAAAGTCTTTCTGTGGCCTTAACAGTGTCTGAGACAGGCAACTGTGCTCTTTAAGTCCTCATAGACCTTCAGGGAAAGACACCGAGTTGATCAGAGGCAAGTGCAAAAAATTCTCGTGTGCAGATTCCTGGCTTCATTCTTTTTGTAGAAGTTGATCAAGAGCCAGTAGGTAGCATTTTTTGGTGACAATAGCATTTTATGTTCTGATGTTCTCTTCTACAGACAAGTATTTATCGAGGGCAGATTAAAGGCCAGATAAACAAGCAGAGTTTATGGGCTGCTAGTTGTTTTGGCATATCCAGGAAAAAAAAGTCCTGAGCTGCACTAAGAAGAGAACAGCAAGAGAAAATACAGGTGTAACAGATAGCAAAGGAGCAGATGCAAAAGAGTAAATGCAGCTGGCCAAGTCTTACTAAACTAAGATGACAACAACATGAGAAATGGCAGAAATGAAAATCTATGTATAAAAAGAGGCATTACCTTACAGAACTGCTGACCAAGGTGGAATTTTCCAGGGCAACCACATCATGAATAACAAGAAGGTGTAAAAAGTCAGCAAAACTGAGGTCCCTGGGGAAAGAGTAAATAGGAATAGCTGATGGTAAAGATGAAGAAACTGCACAGTGAAAAGAGCTGTAGAAAAGGGTAGTAAATCATGTCATTGGGGAATGATCAGGAACACGTCACCCAGCCCTGTGCTTCATCACCATAATTTAGACTGGAACCACACTTTCCACTCTAATTATGTATGACTTTCCTCCAAGACCCTGGGGGACATGAGTCAATTCTCCCTATCATCAGTGAGGGAACATCAGGACATTCTTCCTACCATCAACCAGAGGATGCCTGGAGAGCACAACTTATTAAGGCCTTTTCCTCTCTTCAGCATTTGAACTGAGTGTCACATTACAATGCTTTTCTATAGCTTAGTATACATTTATATAATAAGAATTTTATTTAAATAAATATATATATTTATTAAGGAAATGGCTTAAACTGCAGAGCTGAAGAATACCACTCTTTCTACCATTTTGGGGCTGCTTTTACTCTTGGCATGGCTTTCATCCTGAATGCAAGAGCAGTAATTCAAACTTTTTAATAAGCATAAAAACAACTTCTAGCTTACAGGGTATCTCTTTCAAAGGTCTCTGTATTTTGTGATGGAAGTGGCAGGAATCAATGACCTGGACTCCATTTAAAGCCCTTCTTGATAATTTCTAAGTTATGATTGAGACATTTTGAATATGTCGTACTGTCTTGTCCTCTAATGGAGGTTATTTACATCTGGTTTTAACTAAGGAAGTCTTTATTCTCAGAAATAGGAGAGGATTGAACCCACTCTTTTCACCCTTGCTGATAGAACCACATGGTTCTAGCAGAGTAGTTCAAGAGGAAATGCTGGAGGAAAATTAAAGTGAACTGCCTTTTAAAATGGTGTAATGGTGTAGGATACAGAATTTAGGTGGTTGAATTCAATAGTTTAACTTGGAACATGTAAGGCTATTATATTATTTTTTTAACCTTTCACTTTAAAATATGCTTGTTCACACTCTGACATATTGTAGCATCTAAAAGAGCTGGGCATATTTTAGATTAACGGCATGCATCTTTAATTATGTTCTCTGTAGTTAATAGTTTTGAGAATTCTGCTCTATTAAAGAGCTTTAGCCCATCAAAAAGGTTTTCCTGAGCTTCTCTGACTCTACATTATAGCCGACACCAATGCCACACCAGTCTGCACGTGATTCTCAGATGCACACACCCTAAACTTCTTCCCACAGAGATTAATAAAGTTACTGCTTAGTACTCACACTCAGGCTTTGTTCTCCATGTGAAATATTCAGCTCTGTACGGCTCTGTGTGACTGTACATCAGTTGATAGCCAGCAGGACTAGGTTTTCAGATTAAATAGTATGAGTATAATAGAATTAAAAATGTATCGTATCATTGTAAAATATGATACATATAATAATAAAATATATTATGTAATATATATGATATATAATAATAGTATCATTAAAATTATTAAAAGAATGATTGAAAATTATTAAAAGAAACAGTAACCAAATGCAGCAATTGCTACCCATGTTGAGCTACAAATAAACTTCTCTGTGAAACTAGTTGTTGTGCATACCATGCTGACCAGGTCTTATTGCTGCAGCTCTTGAGTATCAAGTTCTAACAAGTGTATAAGGTATAAAAAACTAAAAGGAGATTATTCCTTGTTGCACACCAGACAACAGACTCACTTATATTTTCCTAAGAGTGCTAGGTACAAGAAGGTCAGGAGTTGTATACAACACATTGATTCAAATCTGCTGTTCTCAACATTTCTTGATACACCCACATACATTCAGAGACTTTAGGAATAAACTATTTGCTCACTAGGAACGTGCATGGAGGAATAGGCAAATCTCACAAGTACCAGGTGCTGTACTGAGTTTGCTAATTGTAGTTGAACTTTGGGACCTTAGCCTTCAAGAATGACCTTGGCCGACCAAAACAGAGATGAGATAAAGGGTTACGTTTGTTTAATGTTCTGGGCTGGAAGGGATTTCTAAGGTACTCCAACTCTAACATATGCTGAAAGCAGGCCTAACTGAAGCTAGATCAGGCACCTCAAGCTACGTCTTAATGAATTTTTCAAATCTTCAATGAGGTAGATTCTGTAATCTTCATGGACATTTTTGAAAGCCCTCTAGTGCTTAAAATTTTAAACTTTTTTTTTACTTATTACTTTGTCAAAAATTCTGTTGCATCCTTTTAATATGCAACTGTGATAAATATTGTGACTCTATCTATCCTTTAGAAGTACTCTTAGACCACTGAAGACAGCAAAAAAGTCCTCTCTTTTCCTTCTCTTTTACAGGCAAACAGCCCACTTCCTCAGATTTTCCTTGTATGTTGGCTTTTGTGGGACACTTTTAACAGGTTACCAGTTAGATTTATAACTGTGACTCCTATTCACAACTCAATCCATTTTTTCAGTCTGTCCATTCAGTCCATATCTTTCTAATTCAATTACAAGAATGCCATGGGAATCCAGGTACTCTACCTCAAAGATCCAGACATCACGTGTGTAGATTTGGCACAATTTTATCTTTGGAACTTCCGTGATGACTGCTCCCTGTCATCTTCTTTATGTGTCTGGACATGCCTTCCACAAAGATTAAATTCATGGACTAACCTGGCGGTAGGGTGAGGCTGACCTACCTGCAGTTCTCCTAGCCTTCCTTCTTGTCCTTCAAAAATTGAAATGGTAGTTGTCTTTTTACAGTCACCAGGAACCTTCCAATCAGACACCTTGCCCAATTACTGTTACTTTTAAAATAGGGTAGTGCGGCACTGCAATGACATTGGCTGTCCTGGATATTAACCAATCTTCCCTTCCCTTCCCTTCCCTTCCCTTCCCTTCCCTTCCCTTCGNCTGGCAGGGCCGCTCTGGATCTGTTCATCCCCCAGCCTGTGTTGATACAGGGGGCTGCCCTGACCCAGCTGCAGCACATTGCACTTGGCCTTGTTGAACCTCATGACATTCCCATCAGCCTGCTTCTTGAGCTTCTCCAGGTCCCTCTGGATGGCATCCCATCCTTCAGGTGTGTCAACTGCACCACTCAGCTTGGTGTCACCTGCAAATCTGCTGAGGGTGCATTCAATCCTTTTGCCTATGTCATTGGTGAAGATATTAAATTACACTGGTCCCAGTAGAGACCCCTGAGGGACATCACTTGCCCCTGATGTCTATTGGGACTCCTAACCATTGCCCATACCCTCTGCACGCAACCATCCCAAGATGTCCCTGTCCACACCAAAGGGCTTGAAACTAGATGATCTTTGAGAGTCCCTTTCACATTCTAAGATTCTATGAGATAGCAAATAAGGAATTAGAATAAAAGTTTGAAAGAAAATGGAAGCTGCCATAAAACTGTCTTTTTATTTCCACAACCCCTCATTGTCTGCCATTTATTTACAGTCTTCTGACATAAATTCATTAAAGGTTTAGATTGATGAAAAGAAAAAGATAATTTTCTCTGTGCCCAGAGTCAGTGTAATCATTGCAGAAAAGATTACTAATACAGTTTTATACCTGTAGATATGAATTCAGATTTAGACAACAGTTATTTTCTCATATAACTTTGTAGTGTTAGCATGAAAATTCTTAAAAGAAATTAACTATTACTTTTGTTTTTTACTTTTTTTTTTAATATATCAGTCACTAAGTGAAGTTTTCTATAAGACATAAAACAAACAAAGAATTAATGGAAAATAGTGGAGATTCAGGATATTAATAGAGTGCTGTAAAAAACTTTGTAAATTGCTGAAATTTCCTCAATTTTTTTCAAAGCAAGATATTCATCATATACATATCAGACATATAAACATTCTGAGAAAGACCATTATTTATCCCATTATACAATTTCATTGTTTGCTCACAATCTATTAAGTCAGTTATGTTTAATCTATTACATTTCTAAGAAAAACTTAGTTCCAAAATAAAATCACTTCTAGATGTGGATCCCTGGATCATTTCTATTAGTAGGGTTATTTCTACTGTCTTCCATTCATTTGCAGTGAAAACCTAAATAATTTCTAGCAGTTTCTTAACCTTCTTGAATCAAATGTACTGTAAGTTAACTATGACAAGAAGCAGCTGTATTGTGCTCCATCGCTAAGATGAAAAGAACAGCATTAAGACCTGGTGGGCTTCCTAAGACAAACATTGATTCCATGAAAATTATGGGCTTTGTTCCCAGAACTATAAAAAAAATTTGGGATGAATTCACTGCATAACTCTGACAAGGGGAAAAACCAGTGTCATACTGAGAAGGACCACTGGCAGAAGGTAGCACCCGTGGTAGCTAGAACAACGGATGGCATTGCATAATTAAGAGAGTCTGTACTTGAAAACACAATGCAGTCTAATAATTTCAGGGAGTAGATCAAAGTCTCTGCTGCCAGAAAAGACAGTTATGCTAATTCTTCCATTTTTGGGGTGAGTGTTCTAGGCTCTGTGGGACAAGAGTAGTGAACTTTTATTTAGGCTTAGCTAAGAAGTTTTGTTTAGGCCTTTGTGATCGACCCTCCCTTAGACCTCCCTTCCCTGAGCCTTCTCCCACTCCTGCCCATAGCCCAAGAACCCATTTCAGCTCAGTTAGTGGCCATCAGTCCCCACTTGCTCAGTGGGCAGCTCCTGCAACTCTTAGAGCCCATCCCATAAGGATTGAGCAGGAATCTACTAGGCCTCCCTGTACCCTGCTACACCATGCCAGTATTTCAGACAGCTATCTTGCCAGTTTGGGAATTCAGCGGAAAGAGGCTGTTTAGAATCACATGAAATTAAATTAAATCTTAGCTTGACAGGTTTTCTGAAAAACCGGGAGAGGAATTATTTGATCAGTCTTTACTTAGGCTTCTACAATATAAATAAATAGATTTTAAGGGAATATATGGACATGTCAGTTGGAAAGTAGGAAGCTCAGAAAGTGAGGACATTTAGTTTAACAATAATGAGTTTAGTTTAACTCATGCAGGTATAGGCTGCATCATTCAGAGATATATCCTTATAATTGAAGAAATAACAATGCTATAGGTACCGTTCATAGTTTTCTAAGCGAAATAATTTCTTTCCTAGCAAGAAAAGGGAATAAGGAGTGGGATAAAGTCACATTCCCTAGTTTCTCAGCTCTTGACACCAGCTCTATACCCCAATTGTTTTTAGTTGTATTCTTGAACTCTTCCTGCTATCATTTAGCATTACTTTAGAAAAGCTTGAAGTATGTTGATAAAGATCAATTGTTAATGAAGGATTTTTATTTGTATTAGATTTGTTTGATATTATGCAATCCAGGAACAGTAATATTGAGGTTAGATTTGTTAGAGGAAAGAAATAACACAGAAATTAATACAATCAGAGGAGGAAAAAATTAAGTCTTATCTCTCAGAGTTTGCTAAACTATCTTGGAAAATATCTCACAGCAGTGTTTTAGACTGACATGAATCATGTGGTGACTTGATCTGCCTAACATGAAAATATTCAGATGTTTGGAAAAATCTGTTCTTTTTGGTTTTCATGGAGTGTCAGGAACTATGAAATTATGTTTTCCACTTACTTGCAGCGCGTAAAAAGTACTACACAGTAAAATTTCAATTAGTTTGTCCCACCACATGGTAAAGTTAAATGAGGCAAGGGCAGAACTATGACAGACCCTTATATCTCTGTCTTTATATTGTAGCAGCTGAAAGCTATTAATGAGTGTTAAATAGCCAGTGACGTGTAGAAATGACAGCTGACATGTCGATCATCAAATCCCTGGATCTGTTTCTTCTGCTAGAAATGCTTTCTGTTAACGAATCCTAGGACTAAGAATTGGCAACTGCCAGGCTGTTCTAATTATTCTGAGCGCAAACTACATAGAGGACAAAACAGGCACAGGTACTTTCTGTGTTTGAGAGGTCATCTCTCGATCTTATGACTAAATGCCTGCCATTTGGGTATACTTTTCCAAATACCCTATTATAAGGTACCTTTTTTGCATGCATCATGTAGATGTCACATGCATATGTGTAAATGAACATGCATAAATACATAGTGTATAGTGTACTTCTTTGTCCAAAGAGGCACAGCTGAAGAGGCTGCACAGCCCCAGTTAGGTGATCTGGACACATACAACACCTTTTTAAGGCTTCTGACATTGAAATGCCTACAACAGAGTTATTTGTTATGAAAAACATCTGTCGCTACTGCCAGATATGAAGTTACACTCTGTCCTGAATCCTAGATGGAAATACTTGTTTGGTATTAAATTATCAGCATTCTTTCTGACATTACTCTTTGTTTATTATTTATCATGGCACCTATGGATCTTCCTCATAATCAGGTCTGTGACTTGCAGAGAGCACTATACAAGAAGAAAACATCAAAAACTAATGTTCTGTAAAACTAGTAGCTCTTCTAACTCATCTAAGTGGAAAGAGGGAAGATCTTATCATCTTTGCACAGTAAGACAGGACATGAAATATGGCCCCACTTGTTTAGCTGTGCCATAATCTTCCATCCAAAACTGCTGATCAGCTTTTGCTTTCTAGTCAAACCCCAGTTCATTCCACTTGCTGCAGTCGTGACTCATGTTTTACCCACCAGCCATGTCATAATCCTGTTGATATAAAACATTAATGAGCTGTACTGAGCACGGATTACGTTTTCATCGAGCCTTTCATTTCTTCATATCTATTACAAGCATATTTACCATCTTCACACAACATGTCTATTTTTAAAAAAACCCCAAACATATATCCAGTAGCTAAAATCTTCCGGTACTTTTCAGGTGCCACTGGTAGCTGTTATTTCCATCCAGAACAGTTAGCTGGATGGCAGTTAACCTACAAAGCACTCGGTCACGCTGACTGTCTGCCACATCTGGGACCTGCAGCTTCTAGGGGCGTATTTTAAATCCAGAAATGACTGCTTTTTAGCATATGCCATCTTTGACAGAGTAGTCACAAAGTGCCTGGCTAACTAATCTGATGTGTTGTAACAGATCACTGATTGTCAATAAATAGAAGCCTTGGGCACATGTATTTGTGTCCCCCAAAGTTGGTATAGGCCTGTGTGAGCTTGAAAACAGCAGTTTTATCCTGCCCTATATCTTTTCCACCCATTCTAGGAGATCTCCTCCCCTCCTTGACTTTCATATGTCTCCTTTCTACTCATAATATTCGTACAATGAAATTCACTAAGGAGATTTTGCTGAATTAAAATTCACTTCTCATTAATGTGAATAAAGCTTAAATGAATCATTTATCCTGCAGTATTTACTGACTTACAGATAATAATCTTGCATTACAACTAATAGGTAAAGGTCAGCTTGCATGATTCACTGTTAATTTGTTTTCATTTAAAATAATTTACTTAGAATTTGTACAGCATTGGTTCCCTAAGGGAATGAGGCAAAAACTATGACCTGACGACAAGTAGAACCATTAAATTATAACAGAATTATTAATAAAAGAGTCTTTCTATAATTTGTTAAAAATCTTGGGAGATATTAGCAACTTATTTATGTAAGATATGGAAAGTACATCTGTAATATAATTGCATATAAATTAAAAATTTGCCTAGGGAGACTGTATAGTGGTCATAGTTTTTAAATGATTGGCAGATAGATTAACATTGAATGCCCCAGGAGAAAGATAATGAATTCTGTGTTTTGCTTTCTTTCTGATTTCCAAGGAGAATGTTAGTGTGTTCTTTTGTTTGTGATGCTTGACATTGTCATAACTAGTTGACTTAAAAAATGAATTCACTTACAATGCTGGTCTTGTTAATAGCTATTTGGGTTATTTTGACTTTCATTTAGCTTAGGACACAGAGCTAGAAAAAAGAATGAATAACAATCTCAAGAAACATAAGGAAACTTGTTTCAAGTACATGCAGATAAGATATTTTAAGTGTCATTGAATCGTTATTTTGGACAGGAAAATCAAATATATTCTTTAATATGCTTTTAAATTAGATGTCCTTGTTCTTTGGTTTATTTATTGTGACATGAGAAGTAATGTATTAATTACAAAATCTTGCCAGCCGTAGATCTGACCTAGGTGATCTGACTTAGATCAGGCTGTAACCATCTGAAGGCTATCATTGTTTTATAGACTTTTGCATGACTGTAGCATGTGAGCTCCAGATGGGTAAAGATGGCCAGAAGCGGTAGCCCAAAACACTCTTTTATTTCCCATTAACAACAGACACTGACACATTTGCACTGCGCTCAATCATCAGACTACGCAGACATTTTCTTCACTTTGTTAAAATAATTTTTTTTTTGTTTTGTTTAAAAAGTAATGTTTGGACATATTCTTAAGTGTCACATTGTACGACAGTGACAGGTTATGGTCATCTCTAGTTAAAAATATATCTGCTGATTAACACTGTTCTTAATAATACACAACAGGACGCACTGCAAGGTAGTGGGAAGAGCAGCAAAGGAACATTTAGAAGACTTGGTACCTAATTTCTGGCGACTGACACACCTTGAATGGGCCTTTAAAATTTAAACTGGTTTCCAAGAGTGTGTGATAAAATAGGATATCAGGTATGTCACGTTTGAAAAGGTATTATGTCAAAAGCTCTCCTCCAAATTGTACCGTAAGAAATGAGAAACCTTACTAGTGTCTAAATGCTTATCTTGTCAATTTTGTCATATAAACATTAGTGATAGATCCTTAATTTAATTCTAAAACATCATAATAGCCAAAGTAATCTACCAACAATTTGAATAATATTGTAAAGTCTAAATATTGGGAAGATTCCATAAAAGATGGCTTGTCTAATAGACAGATAATTAAACATCAGTGGCCAAGAGACCTGGCTGAATGTGTAGCTATTTTTGTCTCATAATTCTAATGGATTTTATGAACAGAATTGTTTTTAAATTGAATAATTTCTTATGTATTTAATTGGTGGAGTAAGCTAGCAATGGTTCTCACATGCAAGAGAGTTTTTAGCCTATTTCAGATTTTCTCTCTCCTTTGAAATATAAGCCAGGAAGTGTTATATCTTTATTTCTCTCTCTGGAGACATTAGTATTTTTTCAATTTTAATTTTTTTTTAAATTTTATTTTTAGAAAAAATATTAATATGGCTCTCTTCCCCAGCCCAATTTTCCATACCTGAGAAGACTTGTGGAAACACCTACATAACCTGAGATCTGGTGGAGACTTCACTCTAAGTTACTAGCGTAACCTGAGAGCGTGTAATTGTCCACAACTCTTCACCATCTAAGTTAATTTGTTAGTTTCAAATTTAATCCACCTTCAATAAACAATTTTGTGCTGCATTGTTGTTGTCATTTAACCCCAGGCATTGAGTAAGTACCATGTAACTCCTCACTCACTCTGCCACCCTCCCCTCAGTGGGAAGGAGAATCGGAAATGAAAGGTAAAATTCATGGCTTGAGATAACAGTTTAATGATTGAAAATAATGATGATGATGATTATATTATAATAATAAATTAAAAGAGAGAGAGGAATAGCACCCAAGAGAAACAAGTGACACCAGCCCATCCCCGAGCAGTGATCAGCAGCCCCCAGTCGACTGCTTTGTTTATATGCTGAGCATGACATTGTGTGGTGTGAAATATCACTTTGGCTGGTTTGGGTCTGCTGTCCTGACCATGCTCTCTCCTGGCTTCTTGTGCACCTCTCCACTGGCAGAGCTTGAGGAACTGGAAAGGTCTAAGGGTAAGTACTACCCAGCAACAACCAAAGATACTAAACTAAACAAACTTAAGTCTGGTATTAACATTATTCTTATATTAAATGCAAATATATATATTATATATATATATATAACCCAGCGCTGTACCAGGTGCTAGGATGAAAATTAACGCTATCCCAGGCTAAACCAGGAAAATTACTGGTATTACCAGATATTGTTTAATTTAATATCTCGTCTCCTTTGAGGAGCAATAGAAAATGTTCAGAGACAAATCCTTACCCATCAGCACCCAAAATCAGTAGGGCACTCTGGAAAAATAAGTCTCCATGGATTTTTGTCTTAATCCAATTTACATTTAGTTTGATGTCGGAAATAGATATGGTATTAGGTGACATAACTCTGGAAAGTCTCAATATGATTATAAGCTTTTAATATCCTTATAATCTTTTCCATCTTATGTCTCCCAACTTCATCCTGAACAATGAATTTCACAGTCTTAATATATTCACTAGAAAAATCTGTATCTTAATTTTATGTTATTAGATATACAGAAACTTCTACTTTATTATTTTTACTGTCCTTAAGGACTGAGTTTTCTGGAGCGGGAACATTTTAAAGATGGCAAACAGTAAAATTATACAAATAGGTTTTTTATGGAACTACAATGAAGATATTAATTTTCTGTCAACTCTGCACAGCTCTCTACAGCAGGCAGTTTTATGTCTACAGGATAGACCTACAACAGATAGTATTTATGCAATAAATACTTCTAATTCAGTATTGTAAATTTTGCTTCCTTTGCTGTCTTTCAAATAATTCTAGTTTGATTTCTGTCACTTAGCAATTATTTATATTTAATCAACAATAAAAAATTATCTTTTTCTAAAATTGTTTTAAAAATAGAGACTATGTAAGTAAGTTCATTTCATAGAATGTGCTTATAGGCCACATGGGTTTTTATATCATTTTGAGTATAAAACAATGGCAATTTTTATTATGTTGCACTTTCCAAATGTATCACTGAAGAAGAGTTAATCTTGCTGATCAAAGCAAAAGGAGGAATGGGGTTCAACAGAGTAAAACCAGGAGAATTTTTGTCATGATTTTTTGCATACCTTTAAGAATCTGTATATCTCCAATGAGAAGCTCTTCTTTTCTTTCCTTGGATTTGGGTACTTTTACAACCTCACTCTTAGGTTTGATGATAGATGAGACTTCCATCTCTAACAACCCAAAGTGGCTTTTAAGGCAAGACATTCCATCTTTGATATGTATCTGCCTTAAATTGTTCATCTTTTCTTTGTTTTCTCTGTGTTTTATTCCAAAAGGCAAAGAAGTTTTATTTAGAGAAACCTTAGAAATATTATCCTGCTTCTAATGTCCTACTCAATGTCCTACTAAAGAAAGTGCAGCCTCAATTCTTGCTTTGAGTCTCCTTCACACCAGGACTTCAGAGAACAGGCAAGCTGCCCATACAGTTAGGACTGTTGCCATCACGGAGACCACGAACATCAGGTATTTTTTGTGGAGATACTTTAATCTGTAATATAATAATTTTGAGCTATTAAAGTGAGTGACAGATAGCTGTCCAGCATTGATCTTGACCCATCTGCATCCTCAGCCTCCTCATGTATCATGGACACACGTTGCCACCACTTTTGTCCACAAAGTCCTTCTGCATGTGTAAGATGCAGAATTCAGATATTCTATTCATTTTTCTTTTTTAAAGCCTGTACAATTACAGGCACATTCGTGTTTTAAATCCCTATCTGCTTCCAGCATACTTACCAACACTTTGCTATATGTTCTGAATTTGCTAAAGCAAGATGCATTTGTAAGAGAGACTGGAATCCAAACGTGATTTACAAACAAGCTAAATGAATAAAAAAGACAACAGCTTAGCATCCAGTAAGAGCAAGGTTCTTTTACAGCCCAAGATTAAGTATTTCAAATGAACCTACNCTACAGCCCAAGATTTTTTCAAAACTTTAGAGGAAGAACAGACAAAAACAGTTAGGAGGGGATTTATCAAAGGTAGGCCAAACAAGTGAGTTAATTAAGTATTTCAAATGAACCTACATTATTTTCCTCACTTATTCTACTGCAATTACTATAAGCTGCCTCCCAGAATTTGAAGAGCACCAACTGAATATAGAGATGAATTTTGACTATACCACCCTGTCATCACCATTACCATTCATAAAATACAGGCTGAATATTGTAGGCTTTATTTATTAAAAAAAAAGGTTAATACCTATCCATTGCATACTTCATGTTTTTTAATTGAGTCTCAGGCAGAAAATAAGTATAGAAAGCATCTTGTTTGGAGCTTAAATTTCAGCTTAAATTTCCTTTCTACAGGAAATTAAAAGTCATAGGCAGACATTTTCAAAAGTCAAGAAGTGAAATCAACTATTATCCCTCCATTCAGCAATAGTGGTGGCAAAGGCCAAATCTTTCAACTCTTTCTGTGAAGTTCAACAGGAATCTCTGTTCTTTTATAAACTGAAATGTACATTACACAAACCGTATCTACTACAGGAATTCTAAGGCAAGTATAGTGGAGTCTCAAAGAGTATTAGGGGAAGGACTGTATACCCTTAGCCCATTCACCTCCTCCCCCTGACATTTGCTTACAGCAGAGACAAAATACCAAGGAGAGATCTTGCTTTCGTACTGTTGTTGATGTTCTAATGTTCCTATCATGACAAAAGCTTCTTCTGTCTTTACTTTTTGATCTATACTGAACTACCCTATTGTCAAACTATATTTCTGCAAGGTTTTTTCAAAACTATTATTACTATTATTATTACTATTATTATTATTATTACTATTATTACCTAGGCTACACCATGGTTTATTCTGATATGAGGATTGTGATTGAAATAAAAGTTGAAAGGATCAGGGAAAAACTTGATTAACTATCATAAACTTCTATTTAAACAGTGATGGTTGTTAAGGTATGTGGCTTTACTTCTGAATTCATGGAGTAGGAAAATTATCTTGTCCCATCAATTTTCATCGTGAATTAGACTCACAGATCACAGTTCAAAATGGGACGTTTGGAGAGATTCAGATCATCAGTTTTCATAAATAAACCATATCATAGAAAGTTTAGTTATCTAATTCTGAAATAAATGAAGTGAAATGACAACATATTCCTAGTGAACTAACTCTAAAGAAGCCAGGCTGGTTCAGTAAACTACAGTATATCCCCAGAGAATCATGTGACATCCCAAAAAAGCAGTACAAGGACAGAATTAAACACCCAAATCGATAAGGTTTCTAAATGAAATGCATATTTCAGTCAGTGAGAACTAAAATGTGTCTATCTATGCAATGCTTTTTTAACAGGTGTCGCTACATTAAGGGATTCACAAAAGTAGCTCTGTAGAAGTAATGAGCTAGAGTAAAAGAATTGTGTTCAAACCCTTCTGTTCTGCTTTTACGAATTACATAAAAATAAGGTTTTAGGAGTTCATGTTTAAGAATGTACTATCATTAGTTATTATACTTAGGTTAGAGGGTACTAAAAACATATATTCTTTAGCACACACCAATACCAAGAATCCTCTCCTAATCTGCCATTTCATGAGAAAGGCTGAAGGCTAATTCAGGGCTAAGGATAACTGTGATAGTTTGATTCGAATTGGAGCTGACACTTAAGACCTTCTGAATTCTGTTTGTCGTCTCATACACAGTATTATGACTGTCATCACTGTATTTTTCTGAAGCAAGAAGATTATGTGTCAACTCTGAAAAACTGAGTTGCCTTCCTGAGTGATACCGAAGACCAAACAGTGAAGTTATGGCCACAGTGAAGGGTGAGCAGCAGCTCTGCAGACCAAGGACCCATGCAGTGCTCACAGAATAGGTCAACAGACTACAGTGCCACTGGTTACAGGGAAAGATCCATCACCAAAATAAAAAGGATTGATGAACTTCTTTACTCAGACTTATTTGCATTGAAGTATTTACTCTTCTCGATATTCACTAATGATCATTTTGTCTAATTGCCCAGCAAACAGCCTATAAAATATAAAGTATTTTACATAGTCAATTCATGGATTTTCAAGAATATGATTTTTTTTTGTTTTCTGTGACTATTAATGGAGTCATCTTCAATTAATTTTTAAAATTACAAAAGAAAAAATATATGTAACCATCAGCTAAAATAAAAAAAAGTTAAGACTGCTCAAAATCAGTCCTGAAAGCCAAGAAAGACATTGATACTATTGAATTGTGTCTGAAAAATGACCCAAGAATTAAGAACACATACCAGCATTGAAAAAGTACTCTGGAATAAACTGTTTAGAACTTCATTACAGCATTTTTACAGGACTCATAAATGCCTTTTCAAATACCTTACACCATATGTTTGCTTCATGTTGCCAATAAAGCTCAAGTAATTTATAAGTCTGCCACTTCTCCGTAAATTGATGTTATGAGTGGCTTAAATTTGTCTGATGCTGTGGGAAGAAGCCATTGAATTTTATGTTCTCTATTTTCTGGATGAGCACATCTGCCAAAATAGTTTGCTCCAATGAGTTAATAGAGCTTAATGTAGTTTATATGTTGTCATTGAACACTTCTAATTTTGAGATGGGCTTCACTCAAAAACCAAGGCTACTGAAGAGGAAATGGTTTAGGTAATTTAAAAGCTCCTGCAACCTTCTACATTCTCTGATAAGTATTTCTAAGGTAGTCTATTAGAGGAGAAAAATTGAATACTGAAATATGTGTACAATAAATACAGGAAAAAAATAACCCCATGTAATTCCACTGAAATCATGTGGCTCCTGGGCTGTGAACTACTCACCAGTGCCCAATTAACCAGTCACAAGAAGAGCGCAACATCAGGAGCTGAGTAAAACCAGTTCAGGAGGTAACAGGGAACAAAGAACAAGTATACAACAAGTGCAAAACATTACAGACAGTGATTGTGGATGTGAATTTTGATGTACTATGCACTCGCAGGTCTATAAGTAAAGCATGACAGTAAAAATAATGCGAGGAAGATCCTGGAGGGGGTAGAAAGAAACCATCAACACCATCCTCATCCCTATCCCCACGAAGAACCTAGAATGCCAAAGATTGCCATAGCCCTCCCTCATAGCCTGAAACCACTGATCTAAACTGCCAGACAGGCAGTGAAGGGTGTCAGTAATAGCAGGATGAATTCTATAAATTTTGAGCAGAGGTATCAACTTACTTGTATAAAATATAAGTGTTAACATAATGATAACTGGTCTAAAAATAATTATTTGATTCTATTATTAAGACTTAGACCAAAACAGAATTCCTCTTTTGAGTTCACAATCTGCTCCTTTGGACCATAACAAGTGTCTGACTGGTAGGAGTGCAGGCAATCCATTCTGTAACTCGGATTCAGCAAATCCACAGCGTATTATTACAACACTTTGAGCAAGAGAATGCTCACAATAATAGTTATTTTGTGTGCGTGCACAAAATAACTATTATTTTGTATGTGAGCCACAGAGCACCACCTGGAAACTGGAAAAGATCTGAGATGGGTTCCTTGTATTACTAATGCACCCTCCACTTGAGGCAGAGTGGGCTCAGGCCTACATTACTTGGCCTGGGGACCAGGACTCAGTTCCTGGATGAGTATGGGGGGAATGTACTACATTTAGACATGGTGATGGAATCCAAGATGCCAGTATTTACATGGTAAAAAAACCTGCCTATTTTCAGATTCAGATCTTTGTGAATGAATCCATTCTCTCTTTATCCTGTCCTCTGACTATTCCTATTTTAAGTCCATCTGAGAATAGTACTGCAATATCCTTGGCACTGATAGATTTTGATAGGGATTGAAACTTCTGACCACTACTGACATATAAACAAATAATGACAATGAAAAATGGCACTCATTAAATCAAATAAAGCAGGTAACATTGGAAATACCACAGCCACATATAAAAATACAGAAATTGTGGTTCAAATCTGGTTTTGAGCGCAGTCTTTTTATTGTAAATCATTAAATTTATAAGGAACTGGTATGGAATCTGGAAAAAAACCCCAACAAACCAACCTAGAAATAAGAATCTGACTTCTGTGTCGTGATTCAGTTTCTCAGTATCCCTGTGGTTTTTTGTCATAGGAGTGGAATAGATTATTTAAAAAAAAAAACCAGCCCTGGCTTCTCAGAGGCTTTAAAGAGTGAATTCTATAAAGTCCAGGGACTTCTTCAGTGTTACTGAATATTTTTTTCATTTATTTCCATATCTTTCTTTTAATTTCCATTTAAGAAATCTTGTAAATCCAAAGCTATTGCTTTCCTCCTTCTTCATTCTGTATTTTATGCATTTTAATTTTACTGACTGGTTCTCACTATTTCATGTATCTGAGTAATTTTCTATGCATATGAAGGATTATAGTACATGTATAATATAGAGTGATTCACTTCCCTGTTACATGAACTGTCTTTGCATTGACAGAAATGTTATGCCCATTGATTTATAGATAAAAGTGTAAATTTGTTGTAAGCAACATTTTTAGGGAACATTTTTTAAAAAACAACAGCATCTAGTTTGTTATACAGTACATCTAACAATTTTCATCTTTTTCAGCTTTCCAAGCATTTTAGGTTTTGACAATTGCTTGAAACACAGAGAATTACATTACAGTTACAATGCTATTGTAATTGGTCCAACTCATTCTCTCTCGTGATGAGAACTTGAAATGAGGCAATTTTTATAAATTCTTCTTCAGTTAATGTCTCCGTCCTTGTTTCATAGGGAACTGGATTTAGCTCATTCAAGACACATGAGCTGCAAGTTTATATGGAGGTCTCCACCATGCACTTACTGGAGCTGCACTGCTAAAAAAACCCTTTTTTATATAATTTTTATAAGGATTCCAGGGAAAAGAGAAAGGACAAAAAGAAAAGATAATACAACTGATTGGAGTAATCCATATTTACTCAAATTTCTGGGATATTTGCAAATACCTGTCAAGGAAGAAGTCCACTATACACCTTCTTAATTAACTGCTAAAATGTTAGGAAGAGAAGAGATTGTAATTAACGACTATTTGTGCTTACGGTAGAATAGGAGTCCAAAATGGAGAGACATTGATGGAAGCAGGGAAGTTTGTGAGGGAAAAGGGGTAAGGTTGCTAAAGTATACCAAAGATCATCTTACTGTATTGTAGGAATGAAGGGATGAGAAACTTCAGAGGAAGTAGGATGAAATATCCAAGAATACGTGAAGGACTCAAAATAATAAAAAAATGTCCAGGAACTGTATAAAAAATATCAAACATATAATTAGATTCTAGAGACAGAGAACCATGATACCTTTTGATGTCAGAAGGCAAAAAATAGAAGCATTCTTTGACAGTACATCAGTGTTTAATGCTGAGGGATGCTTCTTCCAGTAGTTCTGGGGATGGATTCTGTGGTGCTGTACCCCCTCTTACTGATCGCTTCCTGCCCTCTCCATGGGGTCTGCCTCCTTCCCCCGCCCCTAGTCCTGGCCACTCCTCGAGTTCTCCCTATTGGTTCCTGTATCCCAACACCGCCCATGTACCACCCCTATGCCCTGAAACCATTTGCCCATGTGCTCTCCCCGACCCCCTGGCACCCGGGTAAACTGAGGCTCCAGGCCATGTGACTCTCTTTCCCTCTCTCTGCCCCTGGCAGCAGCCTGCCAACACATCTTCTCCTCTGCCTTTGGGGGCCAGCCCGTGTGCTGGCCCCAGGCTTTGGGGAGGCAGCATGGAATAAAGACCTTTGCAGTGCCATGAGGAGAGCCTTCTCACCTCCTTTGCCATCACTGAAGTTGCAGGCTGGCAGCTGGAGCAGCGGTGCGGGGAGTCCGAGATGGACTGCAGGAGGGCAGAGAATCCCTGCCTTGTCCCAAGAAACCCCCGCTGCGCTCACAGGGAAAGCTGCAGCAGCTAAGCAACACCCAGCACTGCTACAGGGTTCTTCTCCTTCTTGGCCACTGAAGCCCATCCAGAGGCTCCTGGGGTCTCTATGCCAGATTGAGCAGCCCTTTTTTGTTTAAAGGTTCAATAGGATTGCTGAGAGCATTTCTCAGACACACACATACAGACAGATGCACAGACGCAGATAGAGAAGAAAACGGCAGCACCTGCAACACAGCCAGGCACAGAAAGGGTGCTACATTTGACTGCACCCACATACAGGACTGACTAAAACATCAGTACAGACTCCTTCTCTTCGGCTGCTCTGGGCTGAAGGTCGCTACTGAAGGCACCCACGCAATGTTTTTGAGATTGACAAGCACAGTCACGGATCCTCCAGGTATGGCATGGCCCTTCTTCTGCCTGTCCAACATGCCTGCCCACATCCTGTGTCTCTTACCTGCCTCGTGGGAACCCTACTCACTTGCCAGCAAACACACACACACTTTCAGACACTCATCTCATAGGCAGACAATAATCACAGATCTCCCCCAAATACCAGCACAGACATTTGCCTGCCTGATACCCCTGCTAGACCCAGGGCATCCTGCTTTTCCCTGGTCCAGCTTGAGGTTTTTGGCCCAAACAAGTACACACTCAGACTCATATCAGGTTTGGGGAAGATACAGAATCTTACACGACCAGCATCTGGCACGTGGGCTGAGACTGATGGTCTGTCTCCAGCTGCCAGTGCAGAGCCCCTCACTCACCTCACTGTACCCCAGTTCCTCCAGCAGCTGACACTTGGCATGTATTCCATTTCCAACCCAGTGGCTGGGGCAAGATCCCCACCTACTCCAGGGTTTAGCACTCAGACCTCACTAGCTCCAATTGCTGACACCACAGGCCCAGGGACTTCACACCTTGCATATCCTAATTCCTCATTTCTTCTAGTTTCCCCCTTCTTATAAATTACAAAGCCCAAGTTGATTGCCTCCAGAGCTGTGCCTGGAGTTTCTTGATGGCTCCTCAACTTGTAACTGGGGACATTTTGTCTTTGGCATAGCCTCTGTTATCCTTCATCTATTAGGGCTGTGTCTCTGTGTGTTTGTGGAGTTCTGCTTTCCCCTTTATGTAATGTCCTCTTTGCAGTCCTTCCTTGGCTAACCTTAATGAGACGTCTTCCTCTGAGCTTCTGAGTGCTCATACTGTTTTTTCTAAAAGGTGGCTGGAAATCAAAATTAGTTTATCAAAATTACGTATAAAACGTCATGTATATAGTTCACTTTTTATATGGTAGTTGAAAAAAATCGTAGGAAAAGAAATATGACAGCTCTTGTAATAAGTTCTTTCCATGTAATGGAGTATTGCAATCCTCTGAAAAACCCTCAAAAAGTGGAGGAAAATATGCAACTTTCATATCCTTTAAATATTACTGACTGTTAAGACCTGCCCAGTTATCACAGATGATCTTCACAAGAGAAAACACGGTACACAGTTTCCTTTTTCTCTGTGCTGTAAAGCAGGCAGGAAGAAAGGAGTTAACAGTTCTAATAGTTATGTACTTAAAAGATATCTGAGACTCTTGCTTCCACAAATGTCATCTGAAATGGAAAGAAAATGACACACAACTTCAGTAACATGCTACGGGTGAAATACCTTTTATTAAGCTGTCTACAGAATGAAGCATCAGTGAAATGTTTGACAGGGAAGAATATGTGCTAAGCAATGTTGTCTGACTGATTTTTAAGGCAAAATGAAAATCTTTTTTTCCAGAGAAAGCTGATGGGAAAAATGTTCTCATAAACAAAGATCAAGCCATGCCATTTTGTTTGTCCTCCTTCTCCTCCTCCACTTCTTTCCATACAGTACAATTATCATTCTAGAGAAGAATTTTTTGAGATTCAGTTTTGCTTTAATTTAAAAGAAATGCTCGCAAAGTAATATATACTGGCAGGACATCTACGGTAAGAGTAGTACAAAGATAGCTACTTGAGAGAAAGCGGAACATAATTAGACCATGAGATGATAAAATGTAACTAGTTTGTGAAGATGCCTAAAACTGCACCTCACACTTAAAAAACCCCTCATTCTTCTGATGATGCATCTACTTTTAACCTCTTTTATAAAAAGCACATTTTTCAATGCTCAGAAAAACTTGTGATGCTTTAATTAAGTTTTAGTCGCATTTTAGAATTTTTCATGGTGTAAGAACTTTACTGTAGTCTTCTTTTAATAATTTTTGTCCCTCATTTGATTCAGGTGCATTTTTTATTATTAACCTTTTGGAGTTTTTTGGCTGCAGCCCTCCTGACAATTATGAAGTACAGTAGGAGTAGTAAATGTTCTGGAAAGTTTTCAAGGACTACTGCATCCTAGATTTGACATTCCTCTACAATACTGAAGTGTGATTTTTGGAAATGTGACTTCTGAGTGAACCAGCTTGTGTTAGGATATGCTTTGAGGTTTGATCCACAATAGCATTCATGCAGCTGGATGGGCAGTATGAAAAAATGGACATAAAGTGGTCAGACTACATAAAAGAGCTGAAACAATGCAGTGGATATTGTACCTTAGATAAAATATGATATAGATGCAGCTGCATGGACCCTGTTTTGCTGCCCCCTGATTATGATGCAGCCATACCCACAACTAATATATGAAGTTTTTCTTTTTCCTACTTTAGTTTCCCACCTTGATGTTATATCAAATTGTGCTCATTTTCCTTGAAGTTTTTTTGAAGGTAGGTGTCTCTAAAATCGGTATTCAGCCATAGTGGATGATTGCATGAAGGTCAGTAGCTGTGAGCACTAAGCCCTTATACAGTCAAAGCAATTTTAGCAGGATTCCATTTAACGATGAAATCCATTTACTTATTTCAACCTACTGTTATGTAGTCCATAGGCAATTATATTCATGCATTCCCACAGGGTTGTCATTGCAAAGACACTGCATGGTAATACAAACTATGTGAAAACAAATGCTGATGAAAGTAAAGAGAAAATCAAGAGAAATTACCTATGACGCACTCATTGTATTTCTGGTTCTTATTAGATGTAGCACACAAAACTCACCAACACTCCAAATGCAAGAAGGTCATTACTCAGGGTTTTTGCTTACTAGAAAGAATCTATTCTCAAATTGCAAAACCATTGGAAATATATTTAATTTTTTTTTTATTCACACCAGTATGTTTTACTATTTCATCAATTTTTAGAATGTGACTATTTGTAATAAATTTAATATTTTGAATAGCAAATAAAAGTTTCTTTATGTATTTTCTTTAGTGTCTAAAGCTACTTCCAGTATCAATAATGTGTTATAGAAATACTGGTAAAGAGATGGGGATAACTGGGTGGCAATTAGGAGAAATAAGTACAAGTCCTTCATGCTTTTGAGATTCCTCAACAGCCTGTTCCAGGAGTGTCGCACATTTCTCCATCCTCACCCGGACACCAAAGTGGTTCGGATGTTAAAAGGAGCTGCTGGTAGGTACGTGCCAAACAAATTGTCAATAATGCAAGTAGAATGTGATTCTCAAGCTTTCACTGCTCTTTTTCTTTTTACCCCCACTTTTTTTTCTTACATAGTGAAATCCCTAGATCGGTGTAATTAAATATAAACATATAATATGTGTTGAATGAGGCTTTTGATGGCTACTCTTGTTTTTTACCAAATTTATTCTTCTGGAAAGCAAATATGTAACCTAAACTACACATTCCAAAGTTAAAGGAAGGACGTCTCTGTGTCACACCTGCCTTACGATGGTATGGATAATAGCCTGAAGATTCACATTTCTTTTTGATGACATAGAAAGTATTTATGTGCATTGCTTAATATTAAGCATCACAATTTTATTTTATTTTATTTTATTTTATTTTACGGTATCTCAAAGAAAGCTTTCATTAGCAAATGTAAATTAAACTGTCCATTTTAATCTGGGAAGAGAAGTATACAGTTCATGATTGTTCTTTGTGTCAAGGAGATCAACACTACTCAAGTATTGTTTGCGCATGCATTTTATTTGCAGTGAAACCCACAAAAAATACAAAATCTAAGCACAGTACAATCACACACAACAGCTTTATTGATTGCCCTGTTTTGTCTAGACTTTAAATGAGAATGACAGTTATAGATGTACAATAATAGCAATCAAAATATTCATTATGTCATATACAAAAAATCAGGGCAACTCAATTTGCAGTATTGTATTTTGTTGGTTTTTATCTTTTATCTTCTTTTCATTTTTACCAGTTAACTACTTTTCAATATCCACTGGGAGTTTATGTAGTTGTTGTCATTTTAACATGTGTAAATACACAAAAAATACAAAAAAAAAACTTTTACGCAAAACTTATATTGCATTATTTTAAGAAAGAGCACAGAATTTAGATAGTATTTTAAGTGTTTCTGTATTTTAATGAAATGTAGGTGTACATACAACCTTTAAAGCTCTGTTCCATCTTCAAAAATGTAGTATCTTGCTAGCATACATTAAAGAAAAATAGAGAAAAACAGTAATAGTAGGAGTCATGTTTTTTGTATGCATGCCACAGATCAATACAATATTGATGTTCAAGGTAGGGTCTTTTGTTCAAATTTTCTAGGAGCTTGTTCTACCAATACTTTCTCTGATTAAAATCAAATATAAGGAAAACAATTCTGAACCTTTCCTGTTTTCTAGCATTTATCAAGTTAGAAGATGTAAAGACAAGTGAGCAGTTCATAACAGACTGCAATATTACTGCAATATTATGAGAAATTAAATAGTCTTTCAGTATTATAGCATGAAAGGAATTCCAAGATTTGTGCATCCTATCTTGGATTTTTTTCTTAAAACCTATATCTACTAATGTCTCTACCCCGTATTCGGTAGTAGTTCATTCAACACTACATTTTAATTTTTTTTCTAACTTTTTTTACAAACTTCAAAGACATTTTCACGGTTAGTGTGCCTATTTGTCTGTTCTCTCAAATTACTTAGTCACTTATTCACAAAGCCAGACAGGAAAGGAGAGGAAAACAAAATATTAAAAAAATCTGGAAAAGGACCTGAGAAGGAAGGACTTGTAACCAAATATATATGAAACTCTACACATTATGTTTACCTCTATTCTATGGTATGAAATTAATGAAGTTCAAGGTGAACAGTACTTTTCATTCTTATGCTTAATGCTGAGAAGTAGAATTCAAAGCAGAATTTTATTGAGCTGGAAAATAAATATTGCAAAATAATATATTACAAGCTGTGCAGTTACCATTCATGCTCCACGAGCCTTAGTGCAGCAATGCCGGGAGCCCAGAAAAGGTGTTGAGATTTTAGATTGTGTCAGGTCAGGACAGCCCACTGCTTCTTACTTATGAGTGTGTAACCATCCTTCCCACTCTGATTGCCATCTTTCCAGTTGTCATGTCTGCTTGTTATATTCCAAGAAATTCCAATGATGTTCTTTCAAAATAAAATGACTAACAGAACATTAGTTCACACAATAAGATATGGAGTTTGATTTAGGCATTTGTTTGCTTCTTTTAGTTCATTTTTTGGAGACAGAAGGGGGCATGTTTTTGCCTTTTAATATATCTATATTCAGCATCTGTCTTTCATCTCTATTCTTTTAGATATCCTTCTGAAGTCAGTCTGTTGGGGATTCTTCAGTTAGGTAGTTTGTTTCAATATTTCCATCCAGAAAATGACATGAAGACCAAAATGAAGGCAGTGTTTCTCCAAGAGCAAGTAAACAGGATCAGTTGTATTCTATCCACATTCACAATACGGAAGAAAACCAGTACTTTTACCAGGACAATATAGAAAAACGGAAAGGTGACTTCTTTGATATATCTGCAATAGCTGGTAGAAAATAGGTCAGAAGAGGACAGTAAAAGATGTTGCTTGATTAAAAATAAAATTAAGGGAAACCTAGCTAACATGTCAATGTTCTTGGACCATATATGGGCATTTAGCCAAGGCCTGGAATGAAGGACATTATCAAAGGAGAAAAATACCTCTTGAAATTGCAATTCATTTTTGCTCCAAAATTAGGTGGATAGGAAATACCAATCAAGTTAAAAAACAAGAAGCAATTTTTTAATGGCACTCTACATTCAGTGCAGTATGTTTCCACCTGAGCCCAGAAAGAAACACCAGTGTCCAATGTCAGGAAGACAGAAAGGGAAAACATTGTCTCTGATCTGTTCATCTTGCTGACAACATGAAAAGTAGTTACAGTAGCACAGGGTAACCTGTGCAAAGGGCCATGTGGAAGCATTTCAAACAAGTGTAGGAAAGAGGGTGCAGAAATTGAATTTACCTAGCATATGCATTGTTGCATAATGTAACATCATTCCAGAAGGGATTATAACTGAGAAACTTTAGGAAGATGGCACTGTGACTATATTTACACGTACAGTAGTAGGTGTCCTCTCCCCAGGCTTAAATACTACTGCTACCTCATCCCCTGGTTATGGAAAAGAACATCACCAAAAACACACCAGCTTTTATTAAAAGACTTTATTCCTTATTCACAGCAGTGCTACCATTTAGAAAAATCAGAGTAGCCTAGCATTTCTAAGAACTAACTTTCCTAATGGTAAAAGTGATCTGAGGTTTGAGGGTATGTATTTTAATCTCCCTCATGTTACATTACTTGGTTCATTCACAAATAACTCTCAAGGGCAGGTGCATGAGCAAGGCTTTGGTGGCTGATATGAAGCAAGACTACATCACTGGACTCAAAGTAGCTTTGAACACATTTGCTCTAAAATGGGAGAGCCATATCACTTGCTGAATTCATAAACAAGTTGGATGAATAAGCCAAGGCAAAACATTGCCAAAAGTGGTTTTGCTACTTTATTCAGTTAGCACTGCTACTTCATCCAGAGCTCCACACAACCCTATATTTTGCTTTTTGGAAATATGTCTCTTCCTCTCATGTTGTTGAAAAACCTTTTTTCTTTTCCCCACCTGTGTTGGATGAGCTTATGACTTCTGCCCAGGCTATATAAACAAAACAGTTGAGTGACAGCATGACACACTCAGGATAACATCAACATTGTCACAGTTGAACCACAGCTGGCAGCTCAGCACACACAACCATGTGCTCACTCTCCCCTTGTTGGATGGGAGAGAGAATCAGAAGGGTAAAAAGGAAAGGACTCATGGGTTGAGATGAAGACAGTTTAACAGGTAAAGGAGAAGCTGTGCATGCAAGCAAAGCAAAACAAGGGATTCATTCCCCACTTCCCATGGGCAGGAAGGTGTTCAGCCATCCCCAAGAAAGCAGGGCTCCATCACAGGTAATGATGACTTGGGCAGATAAACATCATCACTCCAAACATCTCCCTCTTCCTTCTTTTTCCCCCAGCTCTACATGCTGAGCACAACACCACATGGTCTGGGATATTCCTGTGGTCAGTTGGGGTCAGCTGTCCTGGCTGTGTCCCCTCACAACTCCCTGTGCACCCCCAGCCTCCTCTGGTGGGGTGGGGTGAGAAGTAGAAAAGGACTTGACTCTGTGTAAACTTTGCTCAGCAGTAGCTGAAACATCCCTGTGTTACCAGCACTGTTTTGGTCACCAATCCAAAACACAGCCCCGCACCAGCTACTGTGAAGAAAATTAACTCTACCCCAGCCCAAACACTGTACACACATATAATTGATTTTATATGACTACATGGATATTGGCATATTTCTGAAATCACTGTCCAGAGACTTTCNGACACTGTACACACATAAAATTGATTTGAAATCACTGTCCAGAGACTTTCCGAGTTGTGACTGGATCAGTATTTTGCTTCAAATCTTAAATACTGTCAGCAAGGGCATAGTAAAAAAGGGGCCAGATCCTCAGCCTGTTTAAACTGGCATAGCACCATAGAAATCCATTAGAATTATACTGGCTTTGATAAGCAGAGAGTGCAGACATTAACTATCACCCTTTATCCTAGACAAACAATGTGAAATAACAAAATTAATTTTAGATCATGATAGTATTCTGTAAAATAAAATAAATAAATTCAGGTAAAATTAGGTGATGTAGATAATTCTATTCCGAGTAAAAGAGATGGGTTTTTTTAAATGAAAACAAAATATGCAATTCAGAAACAATACAAAGGAAACAATTCAAACACAAAATCACCCTCATAGAAGAAAATACATGTCAAATATCCTGATATGCAGTTTTTGCACTCTATTTGTGAAGTAAGGTCCAAATTAATAAAAAGAATATCACAGTTCTGAGAAAACCTCTCAGGTCTTACACTTTCTCACCGGATCTGAATCAAATAGCTAGCTACTATTGGGAGCATTCCCTTTCTAGCAACATTACTTGCCCCAGAAAGACCTCTCTAGCTCTCAGAGCTGGTGTTCCTACTGAAGACTGCTTATTTCTGTTGAGTGTTTAGTTCTAAGGGAGACATAATTCCTTAAGGAACTCATCATTGCCTCAATGATTTTATCCCTAAGGAAATGCAAACATTTTCAAATAATTTTTTTAATTCCTAGAAAAACTCCACCATAAAAAGCAAAATTATCTTTTTACGCTCAAACTGGAAGTTTAAGAAACAGAAAAAGATTTAAAATAAATAAATAAATATGCACCTCATAGCTGCGCCTACTCTCAGCTGAATTGAAGGTAATCATTGTACTTCTGGAAGCAAAATCAGCTAATTCCCAGGAGGATTGACATAACCCATAGACTCAATTCCAGGCCTTCACACCAAAGCCATTCCTTAACTTGTTTCTCCATAAGCAGAGTTATTACTTACCTGCCTTTCTCTCAATTTCTGCCACGGAAAAATACTCCTTTATCAGCTTTCTGATTCTTTCTAACTCGAGAAATTATTCTGTGCATTCAACTCAATATACACAGCTGTCTTTGGCACAGCCCTGGCTGCTGTGCTGACTCAGCTAGACCCAACATCCACTTGGACACAAGGAAATCACTCACTGGATAGGATTGAAACAGACTCAGTATTTGACTGCAACAGTAAATAAACCATTCACTTACAATGAGCAAAATTCTCTTTTCTTGCTAGGAAGAGAGTATCTGTTTTCTGGAATGACTTAAGTGATATTTTATACTCTGAAATTCATACCATATGCAGTCACAGATCTGTATTTTCCTTCATATAAAGATAACAGCAACGAAAATAGGGTAGAACTGCCCTACAGTAGAAACTAGGCGTTACGACAGTTTGGAGCAAGAGTTATTCTGAGTCCATGAACGAGCTAGCTGCTTCCCTCCTGGTTTCATGCATAGCATCTAAATTTTCCGCTATGTTTAGTGCCTTCAGCCTTGCTATTTTGAATTCCAAGGAGTGCTGCCGTCATATGTCCCTGGGAGAGGGAAGGGGGGAACAAAATAAATAAAAAACCAAACAAAATCCTTACCAAAACAAACAATCAAACAAGAATAGTGAGATAGCTGGAAGAGGAAGAGTCAAAGGCTCGGGAGCCTACTGTTCCTGACTTCATTACATGGATATGAATGTAGGAGGCATAAAATATCTCTTGACCAGAACATACCTCCTGGGCCAGGTATGCAAACAAGTCATGCAAAAGGTGGCTACTGCCCTTCACTTATGTCCTCATCCACAAGAGTTAGTTCGGTATCAAAGTCAGAGAACAAAATATAGGGTGTGAAACAGTTTCGCGTAGGTTTTAGTTAAGAAGGGAAATTACTGCAGTGGTAAGAAAGGCAAGATTTCAGACCATCCCAGTTGTGAGTTTGGCGCAGATATCCTCCTTGCTTTCTCCTCCTAAAACGTGGACGTGATCTCCTTCATCACTATATAGAGAACTCTCTTAAAGCGAATGCCTACTTCTATTCAGAGACTCTGGGTTAAATGCTTTTTTCTTTTGCTAATTTTGGATAATTGTCATAGAAGGTAGATGTCAGATCAATGTGAAATAACCTTGGGGTAAATGGATATTGCATGTTACCCCTATGACACTTTGACTATGTGGTGAAACCTTCTTTAAGTGTGAAACTTGCATCCACTTCACTATGCCATAGCCCCATAAAATATTCTCTGGAGGAGAACCCCAGCTGGTCTCACTGAGTTCCCAAAGAGACAGCATCCCCCGCAATGAAACAATTACGTAACCAAGACAGCTGTTTACCATTCAGTTTAAAAACATGAATAAACAGCCTTCAGTCCCTCCTTCATGTTGCCCAAAATGTGTTTTTGTGACACTTGCAATTAAACTGTCTCCAGTGTACCTTTTAGAGTACGAAAATATCAGAGAAATGGCACATCATGTCACAATATCATTATACTTAAAAGCTGTAGAGAAAGGACAGTCTTGTTCTAACAGAGATACAGGAACACTAATTATCAAGTCAAGTCTTATTAGCTATCTAGGGCTTCTTTAGTGTAATTATTGTACCTCTTCTTTTTGAAGACCACTATAATGCAACCCTCTGGCAGTCAGCTCATTAAACTTGTACTATTATTTCTCAGAATACAAAGTGTTACACTGCACTAATTTTATTATTTATACAAAAGAAAATTATATATATGACAATGTAGAACAAAAAATTGAAGTTAAGAAAACCTGAGTCTCTCTCTTCTTATTCCAAAAGAAATACTTTCCAAAATGCACTGTGTTTTTCCCCAGTAGCAACTAGAAGCTGTGCTGTGGTTTTTGTCACAGGTCTCCATATATGTGTATTCCTCTCCAAAAACAAAACCAACAAAACCCAAACACAGCCAAAACCCCCTGAATTTATAATTCCAAGAGGACAATTGCACTTCTGTAATTTTGTATGTTCCATGTGAGCCTGACATAGAAAATAGTGAATTTTCAGTAGTGAATTTGCAACATCTCATGAAAAAGAACTGAGTCCCTAATAACTTTTAAAGATTTTTATCTGCTGTGCAAGAGGCAGGTGGCAGTCTAAAAGGGCAATCCAGCTCTCCGAAATAAGGATTGTAACAGGAGGATTACTGCTGAATTAGTTTCACAGTGAAATTTTTCTGTAAATTATAGTATATTGCTTACATCCCCTTCCTATCCTCCAGAAGAGGGAAATCTTGGCAGAAGCAACAAGGAAGCAAATGAGATTTCTAGGACTAAGCCCACTCCTGCCTAATAGATTAATTTCTACAGGAGAGGGTTATCACAAGCGCTGATCTATCTTCTATCAGGTCTGAAACCTGTAAAATTTTTGACCAGTGTAACTGAAAGACTTTTTATGACATTGAGATAATACCCAGCACCCAAAATGAGGAGCACCGTGAGCAATATATGACATCCTTTAAGCTTTTACAGACTTCAGAAGGAAAGCAATAGATGACACTGTTCTGATCCCAACCCCAGAAGTGGCTATTGTTTGTCCATAACGGAAAATGCCACCTTTTCCCTTTTTTTGACTCAGTGAATCACTAGTTTCCTTCTCTTCTCAATTAATCCATCCAGATAACAATGTAAGAATGCAAGGGCAAATGTTTTTAGAACACCTTGTAGAGATGAAGTGTCCTAAAGAATAACCCTTATGAGTCTGCTTGTTGAGAGGCAGAGAGCAAAGGATAAGGAGCGATCCCATTGTGGGAATTTCTTGTATTCAGAATCACAGATGCATAATGTCAAACTCTGGTTTTAGCTATATTAATAGCAAATCTTAATCCCTAAGTAGGGAATTGGGAGAAAGGTTTTTCCTTGCACAGAAACACACAGAAAAATCATGCTTGCCACAGAATAATAATAATGTCAATGTGAGTTCACTCAAATTTGAATAGATGTTGCATCTCAAAGAATTGCGGGAATTATTATCACTAACTGAGCACATAGACATTTGAGAAGAAAGACTGATAACACAGTGAATATTAGCATCAGAAATGACTGCAACTTTATTATGTGAACAATTTTTAGAGCTACAAAGCTAAAACTACAAAAAATCTTATGTTTGGTGTTGGTCTTTTGATTTTTCCGCATGTTAAGGGTGCCATAAAATCAACTTCTACAACTCTTTAAGAGGATAATTACTTCTCACATGTTTCTCAGATAAATGCATGCAAATTTCACTGCTCATCCTAGAATGTTAATCAGTAGATATGCTAAATATTCAAATTTATTATTAACAGAACACAGAAATAAAACGTATTGTCTCATTTCCGCCATGTTGAAATCCTTAGGTGAATAATAAATGTTGAAAAATTGTTGGGTTTCCCCTTTTTCCCGTTCTTGCATAAAAGCTGTGCTTTTAGCTTCACAAAACCTTTGGGGTTTGGTTCTAGCAGGAAAACCACATACCTCCTAATGTGTTTTGTTGTTTTAACGTATTAACTTCAACAGAAAATGAATAATATGTATTCATTAAAAAAACCACACATAAAAATAATTTATTCAAAATATTATATTTATGTACGTCTAAATCTGTAGGAAAATAGAATATGAGGGAAAAAAGTGAATTTTTAAAGATGTATAGTCCATCAAAGATTAACATTTACTGAGTGAAATAATTGACAAATATTCAAGTTGGGCACTGAGGAAAAGGGTTTCCAGATAACAACAGTACAGCACTTTGTGATTCCACAAAAGCTCTGTTCCAAAGGAAATTAACATCTTTTTCTTGAATTTAAAAATTCATTGAATAAGTATTTCAATACACTATATAATTATTTCAAGTAATTTGAATTTAGCACCAAGATGTTGATATATGGCATTTTAATATTTCCATTATAAACCCTCAATTTTTTATTTCCTTCATTCTTTTGAAGAAATTATTAAATTCATTATGATTTAAAACGAGTTAAAACCTTAGCATGATGTCAAACATACCTTTAGTGCAACAACAATTTTGAGAGAAATCCTCTCTAATTTATAACCTTGAAAACCCCTACTAGCTAATATTTTACTTTCATCTCATTTATTTAGTGCAGCTTTAATTGAATGTGTGAATGGTCTACAATGAAATTAACATCATTTCTAGATACTAAATGCCTTGGAGAAGAAAAGCTGAAATGGTGAATATTACTTGCTTGTGGGATTCATTCTGGCAGTGGGCAGGACTGCATGCACAGCATTGTGATTTGTATGACAGCCTTGTCTTTCAGTTATATTTTAAGGTTTAGAAAGACCCTTATTAAGTGATTAAACCAAGCCTATAGATGTCTTAATATTATTAATATAATAGATGCAAGTATCCTTGCATCTCCTAATGCAGAGGAGAAAGAGGATCAGTCAGACCTGAGATCACATTAGACAAACTGCCAGAGAACTGTGAAACATGCGCAGAACAAGTCAGGGAGATAGGCCGGTCAAGTTTACATACAAATTCCAGGAGATATTGCACAAACAATGCATAGCTTCCCCACTGTGCTCCAAAATCTCAGTCCAGGCTCACTTTCCTCTGAGAGAATGGAAATGGAATTTTGAAGCCTGCATGACAGCAAAAGTATTTCCATTTTCTAAAAACGTTTTCCTTCGATCCTTTCTTATACAAGTTCAGTTTTAGAAGATTCTTCAGCTTTTGTTATACTCCTTTTAAAACTTCCCCCTCCTTTTAAAACGTCTCATTATGAAAGTTCCATGATTTTCAGAAAACTTTTAGTGTAATGTGTGAATGTTTGTGTGTTAATATTGAGATCTTGGCTAGAAAGGTGGGCACTGTTAGCACCTCTTGCCCTGGCTCTAGTATTCCTTATTACTTTCAAGATTATGAAACTCAAAAATATGTGCTGCTAAAACAGCATCTGATAGTTTTCCTGCCTGCCCAACAACAGGTCAAATCCTGCTAGTCGAAGTCAACCTGGCTGGACCTTTTTAACCATCAGAGGTTCGTTCACCTCTGTGGGCTGCTCACAGAGGTGCTTTTTATGGTGGTCCTGGGATCACAGCCTGTGTATGGAGAACACAGGGCTTATGCACAATTCAGGAGTTTGTTCCCACATGTTTCTGCACTTGAGGAATTAAATAATACATTTATTTTTGCAGATTGCCTCATACTTACTTATTTACTAATATACATATCAATAATAAAAGCAAGAACCATGATAATTATGGATTACTGTGGTTTTCTATATTATTAGTAGCTTGTGCAACATGAGAAATTAAGCATATTGGTGGTTTCAATTTTAGTGATGTGTTTACAGTTAAAGAAACAGTGTGGTCGATAGCCGAAGATAAATATCAAAACAAACCAAGAGTAAAAGTAATCTTGCTGAAAGCTGTGTGCTGGACCTGAATAACCTTTTGTTCCGGATCTGTTTCTGATATTGATAACTCTTTATGTATGAAGCCTGAATATATATATTTTTGGTGACTTCAAAACAGCAACAACAAAAAATCCAAGACAATACAATTTTTCTAGAGAAACCATGTGTGTGCAGATTACAGATAAGAAAGAAGCATGCAATCAATTGTGTGTATGTCAGGATTCTAACTTTTAACTTTGCTAAAATACTACCCATGTTTAAATATCTTAATATTTTAAAGTCATTTAAACTTTTGCCACTCCTTTTTCACTACAGATTTGTTACAACTATTTTCATAATTAACATGATTTTTTCATAGTTTCCCTATTATTTATGAATAATTTTCTGTCTTCTTAGCGTATGTCAATAAAAATAGAAAACTAAGTCATGAGTCTGGATTTTAGCACATCAAATGTCATACTAGTAAATGGCTAATTTCAGCTGCCAAGCAATTTTCAGGAGCATTTTAGCAAGGCAGAAATTAAAGAAATTGTTCTAAAAGGAAAATCAGTCACAGTCTATATAAGGTTCAAGTAATGGTAAAGTGCATTTGGCAGGGGTTTTATTGGTTAAACATAGGAGCTACCTATCTTTAGGTAGCTTTCTTTGGCTATCTTTAGGGTTTTTTACACAAAACACTTAAAAAAGGTCTACAGCTCAACTGGCCACCTTGCTATCCTGTGGATTATCCCCATCCCCATCCCTCCTCTCCCCCCCACCAACCTGCCCCAAACTGAGGCATCTCTATTCCTCAAAAGATTAGCCTCTTCTGGAGAATAAGGGAGATTTATAGGATAAACCTGCACAAGACTATGCCAGTTGGCTTCAGGATGAAAAATGGACCCTGGCACTACTTAGTTTACAGGCATAAAAGAGGTCACAGGGTTACAGCTGTCTGTGGACATCATTTGCTTCCCTTCTGGTGTCACAAACCTTCTCTAGACTTCAGAGGAGAAAGCTGATTGAAAAATAATCAAATGTAACTGAAACCTCTGTATATATCTTGATGTTTTGTATCTACTTCTTCCTATCTGTCTCTTGCTGAGGTAATCTTCCTTATATTTATTTTTCCAAGGTAATCTCTTAGCACTTCTTCATAATCTACTGATTTAACTTTCTTATCTATTTTCTTATTTTTTTTCTTTTTCCTTTTCGTTTATTAATTTCTCAGTATACTTTGTAATATTATTGGGGGATACATAGTCAATGATTGAAGCATATTAAAACATTAAAAAGACAGGCTAATATATTGGGAAATTGAAATTCTCACAGTGTGCTCTAAGCAATGTGCTCTACACACTCAGTGTTCCTTATATATTTTGTGAAATTTTGGGAACTGAAACATCAGTTGACTATTGTTCATCAAGAATATTTTCCATTCCTTACATATACGCACTTTTCTTACTTTTAGGAGGAAAAGTACCCAGCTTCATCATGTACTCATCATTCAGAACTCCTGTCATGATATCATGAATCATTTTATAATACTGGAATTTCAATTAATATATGCAGCACTTACTTTAATTCCAGTAGTTCATTTCCTATATGAAGTAATCTATGGGGTTTTGAGTAAAAATTTTAGATATGCCAATTGGATATATCTAGTTCAAGAAATAATTGAAGATTCAGAACAGAATGCTTTAAGTACTGCATTTACACTTTGATATTTAATACACAGAAAAGATAGAATTACAGGTTTTCCAAGGAAAGCAATTAACACACTGCTGGATATATTTAAAGTATTTCAGAAGCCATATATATCTACTTATACTGTCTGTGACTTTTCCACCCAACATTTCAGCTTTTTTGAGCATTTTGATTTTACAAAGTCTGAGGCCTAGAACAGGAACTCAGATTTCTTTCCCAGATGCAGCAATTGTTATTTCATTATCTTCAGCAAAGATACTCCTAATTTGCATGATTTAAACTAAGATGATAAGATAGACTTACAAGTTATAATTTCTTGTAACTTCACAGTTTCCTTAATTTGTTTCAACATTTGGAGAATAATCTATTTCTTCCACCAAGAAGAAGATTTTTCTCCCATGTTCCTAAGAGCCAGGGCAGTGAATATGCTATCTTGTCCATTCTCACTTTGTCATTGGCTGCTCCAGCACCAGGCATGGTGTAGACACTCAATTCTGATCTTGCACAGTTTCCTGCTCCACACACTTCCACCACTGAAGAAGAAGCAGCAAAATGTGACTTCTATGGCAGCTATTGCTACTCAGCCATTAATGCTATAACCATCATTTCTTTAGATTTCCTCCTTGACTCATTTAGAAAAGAAGGCATCTGGAAACTTCAACTTTTGTTTTCGATTACTCTTTCCCTATCTTGCCAATTTGCTTAAATATGGACCTTTTTTTTGCATATATCAGACAGTATTTCTATTACTACAGAGCTTAGGGATTTTTAGAGCACCACAACACTACACACGTCAAGAGATTTCAGCTGCTATAATCAAATGTGTAAGACTTCATGTTATTTTTACTCAAATGTGTGTATTTGGTGGGCTGTGTCAAATCTGCTAAAACTTGTAGATGGCAGTGAACATTACAAAACTGCTGCTTGAGCAGAACATCCTGTTTACATGTTATAGTAAGGATCATGAGAATGGCTCTAAAGACAATGGGACTTTAGGACAGGAGATTGGAGGTGACTGGCTATATAGCAGAACAAATGGAAAAAAAATCAATGTTCTAAAGATGTTTATTTCAGATTTATGTTTGAATATAAGCTCATGGTATCCCTTTTAAGATGTTGAAACATTTTAAAATATTATTCTCCAGATTTATTTGTATGATGAATTTTAGTAAGAAGTTGTTTGACAAAGAACTTCAGCATTGAGTCTCTGACCTCAGAATCATAAATCAGCTCTTATTAGTCATAGAATTCAGTCTATTGCAGTATATCTATAGTAAGAATTTGGCTTCTTTCCTGTAAAATACAAAAATTTAGTAAAACCTGTGTAGTATTTTGGGGTTTTTTTTCGATCTACAGTATAATAGAGAAAGATCAGACTGTGACAGACTACTGGGAACCTTGTAGAAGACCTTTTATTCAAGGAGTTAGGAAATTTAAATAGACCAGGTATAATCTATTGAATTGTATCCATCGAGCTTGAAAACTCCCTGTGATTTATATAATCTGCAATAATAATATCTTTGGAAAGCAAACGGTATGTTGAGGAAGGGCGTGGGATGTAGTGATTCTGACAGGGTGACAACTGAATATTTTATTGTGTTTTGCTGTGCCTTGCCTGGCCCTCAGGCTGCCTTGTGCTACACAAATCCTTGGCTGCAGGATAAGGTCAGCAAGTTCACTGGAATAGAAGAGCCCAAAACCATCGCCCACTTGGAAGCTGCAATCATGCTGCTTGTGTGGCCTTGCTGTTGTGACAGTGCAGCAAGAAGTTCTCATGTATATTTTTGTTGTTGTTATTTGACAGTAGAAATTAATAATAAATTTACATTATAGTAAGAAAATCATGTAACAGGTCAAATAACCAGAAAGGAGGATCTTTCCTCCCCAGGCAGGTCTACCATTGGAAGGTCTGTCTATGGCCTATCCGATGAGGCATGAAAGCAGAGCTCCTGTCATCTGAAGGGATATAAAATTTACTTGTTATCTGTCTTACTCTTTGTTCTACCTTTTTATGACAACTATCTAATTAGGCCATTTTTTGGGCTTTTTTTACTAAGATCAAGAAAGAAGTCTGTACCTCCCATTCTTGTTCAAAACAACCTTCAAATAAATAAAATAATTTGTGAAAAATGTTTGACATACTGGAAGTGATCTAAACACGATATTGGATAAATGCTACTGTTACTGCTTTTTTGATAACAAGGAAAGAGAGAAATAAAGTATTAATCAGCTTCATGGCATGGGTTTTTTTATTTTCACTCACCTACTCCTATACAGAGTAAAATATGTCTGCGAAATTTTTCCACTCAAATATTTTCATTATGTGACTTTCCCTCACCGCACTGATTGTAGTACCCCTCAGAAAATGATTTTTTCTACATATTTTATAGCTTTCGTTTTATATCTTAATTTTGCAGGCATTAATAAAAATATGTGTATTAAATAAAGCAATAGATCATTACAACAAAGCAGTAGACTTCAGGTAGAAATTGAAGTGACGGATGGAGAAAAATGGAATACAATGCTAAATCGAAAAGTTTTTTCTGAACTGGCAAAAAGACTTGTGAAAAAGCAGCTTCCCCTTCAAAATGAAAAATATCTCCTAGTTCCTTTATGCAATTACACTGTAGAAACTATAACAGCAAAATTTTTACATAACAAGATCAATTAGTGGTAAGAGTCATGTGAAATCAGTTATCATCCTGAAGAAGGGCTGTTTTCTCTCAAACTTACTAAATATTTTCTCAGTTTGACCACCAGCCAAGATGGAGATAACTCAGTAAGACTCAAATATATAGGAAGATTCACAGTTTGGAAGCTCTGTCTGCAGTGAGATAAATTACTAACATTCAAAAAACACTCTTCAAGCCTTGATAATCAGATGAGAACTCAGCTGGCAAGGTTCAGGCCTGAGCACTTAAATAGTGGAAACAAACTGGGATAGTGATAGCCTTGCCAATGACACAGAGTATCAGATAAGAAAATGGAGATCAAGTAAAACCTGATGTCATGCTCCTTTAAAGATACTTGTGGCATTATTGGAGATTTCGCTAGAAGAAGAAAGCTCTGGATATACCAAGACAATATATTTAAAAAAAACCCCTGTCCCAGCATGTACCTAATAACACATGGAACATATCACAGTAAAAGTATGTTGTCATTTTTATTCCTGTGCAATTCTGACAGATTTGGCTATAGTGTTTCCACAATAGAAAAAAAAAAATCAGTCAGACCTACATGGGTGCATTACTAAGGCTTGGACAGGGAACTCAGTTCTTTCTGACCTTCAGTGTACCTCGTTTACCACAGTGTTTACAGCATGATATAGAAATATGTGAGTCCTTGAGTAAATGGGAGACAAAGGAGCCCCTGTGGGCATTTCAGAGTTCTGAAATGTTGGCAGTGTGGAATGAATTAGTTTTACTTCTCAAGGCTTGCCTTTGTGCTGTTGAATCTCCTAACTTGTTACCAAGCTTTAAATAACTAAGGAATACAGCATGTCAATGTATCAATCCGATAAAATAATTTTTCTGTGTTATTTCATTTGAAAATACTGAGTTAGGGCTTTTTAAACAAGAATTCTCTTTATACAATGGGTAGAGACAGAAAAACCAAGTTTGCACTGTGTAAAACATTATGCATTTATTGACGAAATTTTATCACTACAGGCTCAATATTGTACCTGTCAAAAGCACTCACAGAAAAAAACCAGAACTGGTTACAGGCTAGAAGTTAGTAAGTACTTTCTTTGCTGTGTCTCAAGACAAACATGCTATCATTTTAAAATTCAATTTATGGGTTACCACACTTTGTCAATAAATTGCAGTTCTTGAATGTAGCTATAAAATCTCTAAATAGATGGAGGAGCAGTTGTTTCAAATGAAGTATATGTAAGCACACAGTTGAGCTCACCTGAGGAAAGAGTTCTTAAATATTATCCTAGTGTTAATTTCCATAAGTTCAAAATCATGAATATACTGTTGGCTTTGCATGACTTCACAAAATAGAGGACCATTAATACCAGTTTAACCAGCAGCCTGAGCATGCTGGCTGCTCAGAGACACTGCACTGCCATTGCCATGACTGCAGCTACTCAATCATTTCTGCACCAGCAGGAAATGGTTGAAGATAAGTTGTCTAAGGCCAGTCTGTACACTGGAAATATGATCTAAAATTTTCAGATGAGCTGAATGTTGCCTGTTTTGTTTTTATCTAACCAATGCTTCTTGCCAGGATCTCAGCAAGCCTAAGCAAAGGAACATGCACAGTCCAAACCCCAGCTCTAGTGCTGGCACAATCCACAGTGGGAGCACTCTAGCGAGGTGCACAGGGGCTTTTACAAACCAACCTCTGTTTTGTAAGGTCGCTGTTACAGGCAGTGCAGCAATTTGGACCCAGCAGAAATAGACCTGGTAAAGCAGAAACCAGAGCAACCGGAAAACACTTACATTTTCTCCCTGGATAATCTGGAGATACCACAAAAGAACCTTTGAACTATATTTAAATAGTTTTTAGGGTTTTTTTCCTTCAAAAGACTTTTGGATTTCTTTCATCCCCACAGATCTGCGATATAAACAAAAATTATGCAGGTTGTGCAAATGCCTGTGGGTACATGCAGTATATCCATTTTAATTAAGACAATGGCAATGCAAATAAATAACTACTGTAACTAGTCAAGAGGTAGCATTTCTTTGTTTACATAATAACTGCTTAGAACAATATATCTGTTTAGCATAGTATTGTTTATTCAAAGCTGGAAATTAACTTATGACTTTTTTATGAAATGCTAAAGGTAAAAAAGAGTATATACATATTCATAATTCACATCAAATTTCAAAATCCTGAAAAGCAGAGAACTGAGACATTGTTTTAGAAATCTTCAGTTTTTACATCTGTCTTCCTGTACATGTATATCATTATTTGTAAAAATAGAAATATATTCTTTTTCAAAACACATGCACACACACACACACACATATATGTATATATATTCATGTCGCATCTATATTTTTCAGACTTTTGAAGGGCACATTTTCTCCTGTTTAAAGTCATTATTTTCTATAAATGAATTGACAAATTAGAAATTACATAGCATTTATTACACTAATATTGGTGTGTAGTACATAAAAATCCAATTTCAAGGGTGTTTTTCAGCTAATGGGGAATATGAGTTACTCTTTGAGTTTCAGAACTACTTAAAACATGCCATTCCTTGTGTGAATATGTTCCTTGGTAAATTGTGGTATAGAGGTCTTCTGGCTACAGAGATAAGGCATGGGTATATAGAGAATTTATTTTAAGATGAAGTCATGTTCTTAATATTTGAATTTCACAGGTTCTAGAGATTAATATTTCTTTAAAGTTTTGCTAGTCTACTGAAGAATTTCTTTGGAGAAGCAAATCGTGGGACTTTCTTTACAGCCTATAACAAACCTCATGTATTTAAGAATATATTTATAATCACTGAAAACCACAGCTCAGATTGCTGGTTCTTGCATAGTTGTTTTGTGAAGCTGATTTTAAGCCTAGAAGAGGACAATTCCAAACTTAGACACTGCCTGTCCTAGGAGACCTGTCAAACTTGAAAATGAAAATGTAGCATTTCTGAAGCAGGAAGTGTGCTGTATTTTAAAGGTCATGTAAATTTAATGCTTACAAACATAAAAGTATACTACAGTCATTGAATATCTAGGATATTAATGAAAGGATGGTTGGCTTTCCTGCCTGATTCCATCTGTGAATACACATATTTGGTATCTTTGTAGTCCCACCTAGGCCTGTATTTTATTACTTTCTATGCTAGAGCCAAAGTCAGCAATTACCAAAAGTTGCTACTGTGAAAATTTCCATGTGCAAAGGAAATTTTCACATTTCTAGGAGCAAAGCAGTACAAAAATGTGATTTTTATGCATAAAAGTTGCTTGGTATATGAAAATAAACCAAGGTTCCTTTTTTAAAAAGGTATTGCATGTTTATTCTAGCAGTATCTGCACTTGGAAATGTTGCTAATTGCAATTTAAGGTTGAAAACTTTTATTTTTTTCATCCTTGCAGAAGGTTATTGATTAGTTATGCCATTAGTTATTCCAATAATAACTAATTAGTTATTAGTTATTGATTAGTGATTCCAAAATCAATAACTAATAAACAGTTATTAGTTATTGATTAGTCAGCCAAACTAGAGCTATCAAACCAAAGGCTTGTGTTTCTTGGATCCTGCTTTTCAGATTAGTTGTTTCATGACTTTCGCATCACTTCATTGAGTCATCTTGTGGCTGACATCAGTACAACCACTTCAGGGAAGACTTCAATAGAAACAGTAGGAAGAATATTCCTATGCCTATTAGCGTCATGAATGTCAAGTGATTACAGGCATAAAAATACCCTGAGATCAATTTGCTTAGTGTTGTTCGGGTTTTTTTCCTGTTTTCTTTCTGAGTTCCTTAAAATGGCTTTCACACTTGAATTGAAAACATAAAGCTCATCTCTCTTTTCCATGGAATGTTTTGCCCTGGTGATTTTTCTTCTCTATCTCTGTGGTTACACCAGATATACCATTGAGATCATAGGTTTTACTGAGTTGCAATACATCAGCAGTTTGTCTAAACATTAAAGTTGCATCTTTAAAGAGATAGTTCTATCAATTGCAAAGTCTAATTCTACAAAGACACAGAACAATGGCTCGAAAGCAAATGGGTACAGTCAAGGTTATGAGGGCCATGTACTTTCCTAAGGAGTTGTAGAAAAGTTGATAGGCACATTTCCTCTTTTTAGTCTTCCCTGTATACTCAGTCTTATCAACATTGTACACTTCTTCCTGTTTACCAAAGTGGTACCAAGAGGGAACAGCAATGCAGAGTTTATATCTTGTATAAAATCAAGATATTAGAGAGAAACAGCTTAGGCAATGTTTTCACTTGCACATCTATTAGAGTAGATATATTGCCCTTCTATTTCTCAGTACTCAGCAACAGCCCCTGTGAAGTCATAAATGTAATTTTCCCTGTAAGACCTTTACAGATTCCTCAGATAATTGAGTAACAAAATGCAATGTAATCTGGGCTTATAATAAAATGACGGGAACTGCTTTCCTAACCTTTCAACTTTATTTTTATTAGCAACCAAATAGAAATTTTGAAAATTTGAGACTTACACTAGGAAAATGCAAATATCTTTCCAAAGGTCAAAAGCAGGATTTAAGCAGAGGAGATGAAATATCCTTATACACCTCCAGAATAAGAGGAACATATAACTTCTCTTGGTAGACAAGCTGACCTCTTGCAGATCATCTAGTAGAAGAATTCAAAACCTATATTCCCAATAGATGAGAAAAAGGGTAAGATGTTAATCGATAGCAGCCTTCAGAAACAGTACACTGTATTCAACTGCCCTTCGTATTGCAGTGCATATAAAAAAACAAAAGACCTAATGGATGATTCACATCTCTAACTCCAATTTGGTTATATTAAAGGTATCACAAGCACAGGACTTGTCTGACCCACATTTCTGGGACCATTTCAGATTCTGTATCTACGTTTATGATAGGTGGAGCAGATGGGAGAGCCCTGGCTGTGGAAAAAGTATATGTAGTCGGATATAAGCTAAAGCCTAGAGAACAGAAGAGGCAAAATACCAGAATCACAGATTATTTAAGGAGCAAGGCATTATTGCATGTATTGATTATTGCTGTACACTCAATACAGCAACATTCATAAAACTGCAGATATAGAAGGCATTACTACCAAGGCACAACTAATAAAAGTTAATATTTTGGCTAAATTTTAAAAATATTACCTATATTAATTAATTAAGCTCACAAAATACGTGTTTCGCCTTAGAGTTCAAAGTTCACCAACATCACTCTGTTTTCTGTGTGTGAAGTATCAGCTGTAAGTGCTAAGGCTCCTACTACTGGTCCAGTTAATGCTTGTGAGTTTGTATTTAGGACAACATTAGGGTAAGCTCCAGGTGGTAGAGACACTTGCACTTCCTTGTATTGCCATGTAACCATTCTGTCCGGTGCGATATATTATTTTTTACCGGGTATGTACATGGAACTTACAACACCATTTGATCCCTCTATAAATACGTGACCTGTAGCTTTCTCTATATAGTGAATACAAGTGAGAATGACATCTGTCTGTATGTCAGAGTTTGTATTGTAAAATGCAAACTGACTCAGATTGTATAGAATTATTCAGTGTTCCTCACTGTGTGGAACCACTAAAGCCAAAAGAAAATGGACGTGCATGTGTGTATGTGTCCTGCTTGTGGGCTGTGTAACTGTTTTAAAAATACATCTTTTGCAATTTTGTGAAGATTCTTAGAAACTATGAAAATGTTCATATTTATGAAGAACTACTCCAAGGCTGCTGGAAATATTATTATCAATCCAAACTTTATTCTCCTTGCTCATTATCATTTGAAATAAACATACTCGTTAAGTTTTCATAAATTCCATCTTCTGCTTGTTGTTTTCCTGATTCTGGCTTTTTTTACCCCATGAGCTTTGAAGGCTGCATTTGATTTCTTCTTCAGAACATGGAGATTTTTCAAGCATTTTCAGTGCATATTCCCTGATCAGAGACTAGCTCCATCTGAAATGTATGGCTTTATTTATCCCGTCAGGTTCTTATTACATCCACCTGAAAAACTGTCAGAGACATTTAACAGAGACTGCAGCTGCCACAATATCAAATATGAAGAATGAACAAAAGATTCATCTTTAGTTGCATTTACCAATGAACAAGAATACAGAAGTGATCCAAGACAAACACAGCAATCACTGTGGCATTAGAGAACAATTAGGTAACAAGGTGCAGAAGAGTGAATTATTAAATATGTGTATCAACTTTACACACACACAAAGATCTACTGATAGGCAAAAGAATAGTGTAGACTCATTATAAAATCCGCCTCTAAGTAAAAATTTCAAATGTGTGCATGGTACAATGGTGAGTTCCAGAAAACTTCATTAATTTTACTAATTTTGAACTAATTTAAGCACACCTTAATATATGTATCACACTTTTCTAATCATCTTAATATTTAAGAGATTATTCTCAAAGAGCTGGTTAATACTTCATGGATAAATGAGTGATAAGAACAAAGTGTCACAAAACCTGAACTGTTTACCAGTTTATGTGAAAAGAAACTGACTACAGGCTTTCTTTTGGACATAATGTAGTCATGCAAGTCAGTACATCTGACTGCATAGTGGTTGAAGAGCAAATGAATAAAAAATTCAGATTTTCCTTGGAATCTTTGAACTTTCTCTTCTTCCAGCAGTTAACCAGTATAAACAGGTATTGACATCCTCGGTGAAAAAATACTTTTTTCCCTTACAGAGAACCATACATACACTTCTGTTAAATCACTGAGGTGCAGTTCAGCATATGAGCTGCCTTGGATCAGCTGGGCAGAGCACTGCGCTTATAACACTGAGATTGTGTGTCCAATCCCTGCATGGGCCTTACGGTTAAGAGCTGGACTTGATGATCCTTGCGGGCCCCTTCCAACTCAGAACATTCTGTGCTTGGTTTGGTTTCTTTTCTGTGCTCTGATAAGACATCTGATATACCTCTGGCAATAACACTACATAACAGGGTGATATTTCCACCTCTTTTGATAATTTTATTTTGTTCGGTTTAGAAAGGATGGCTAATGGAATCAGGTGGCACTTCTGGGGCCTATCCTGCCATAAAAACAGAGGTCACAATGAGGTGGAGATGAAACCACTTCAAAGACATTTCTGGGCTGCTCTATTAGTGGTCCTCATCTATGCTCTTTATGTTAGAAAAAAAGATAGAAATTGCAACTTAACCAGAAAAATAATAGCTACTTAATAATAGCTACTATTTTCAGTCTCTGTAAACGGCACACTGCTATTGTAAAAATACTGCTTGTATCCAATTGCCTTGCTGCCTGAAGTCGTCTCATCTCTCCACAGAGTTTCATATGGATCTTCAAAGGCCTGTTTTTCATGGATTAGGAATACCTTGGCTTGAATTTTGACTGACAACATAGCTGGAGTTTTCAGATTGGCTGGATCCCTTACAACAATTAAAGAAAATCTGAGAAGTCTCGAGTCTGTTTGTGGAAACTCCCATTCAAACCCGTTGAAGTAAACCTTTCCACTTATATCTTGGTTAACGAGATACTTGCAAATGAAAACTCAGATGTAGTTATCACAGGGCATTCATCTCTTTGGTCATTGATTTGCTCTACTTTAAGTCTTAAGCTTGTGAACAAGAGGGATCATAGAATCACATCAACCACTTAAGGTTGCCTCTCACTGGAGACCAGTTTAATGAGACCTGGAAGTCAGAACTGAAGTCAGAACTCTATAAGCTGAGAAACACCTAATTTGCATAGCTCCAAAAAAACCCTACAATTTTTTCATGGAGGAACTGAATTTCTATCCTCTCTTCTCTTGGAAGTCCTATGTTTGTTTCAACTACATCATCAAGTCTTTCTGTATGCACTGCTAGTTTTAATTTGAGATTTTATTCTTCCTTTTGCTTTGTTTTCTAATTTTTTTCAGAAAAGGGAGATGATAACTAGGAATCTTAGTCCTGCTTTTTTTTTCTTTTCTTTCCTAGAGAAACTCAGAAAAATATCTGGTTCTTTATCTCTTAATCTAAAAATTTTAGACAGTTGTTTGGAACCAGAGAAACTGTCGTGAGAAAACTTGCTGACTTTAATTTCTTTATTATTGTAGAACCTGAGATATGGATAATTTTCCGTACTACAGCACACATCTTCATCTATCTTTATATGCATAAATGTATAAAATTTATGGACTTGATATTCTTTCCATTTATGACTGACATGTAATTTGTCACTTCCTTTCTTTTGCAGATCTACATCTGCTTTCCATCAAAACTTGTTTTCGCAAAATGAAGGGGAACAGCATATAAAAAAAATCTTTAAAGTATTCAGTACACATAGCCAGAGAAATGTTCACTCTCCACAGTTATCTTGTATGAGGCTTAATGGAGGGTCACAGTTCTGTATTCAAATGTTTTCTTAAAATGTTTAAACATTTTAAACTTTTCCAGGCATAAATAAATAACTTTTTTTTCCCTTTTTTTTTTTTCTTTTGAACAATGCTGATTTAGGGATGAGGAAACAAGGGCTTTTTTTGTAACCAAGAAGGTAAAAAGGAAAGCCAGAGGCTGAAAAACCTGCTCATCATTTCCTCTAAGATAATTGATGTTATGCTGGCCACGGTTACATACTTAAATCAATTATACTATAAAAAATGTAGAATGACGAGGGATCAAAAGCAGTAAAAAAAAAGGGAGGCTGTTCACCTCCCATTTTAGTTTTGAGGTAAAACCCACCCACAATAAGCAAAGACACCTTCAACTAGACCTGGTTGCTCAGAGTGCCATCCAACCTGACCAGTTTCAAGGGACTCAGCACCTATACCTTACCTGGGCAACCTGTGCCAGTGTTTTACCACCCTGATCATAAAAATTTGTTCCTCATGTCTAGTCTGAAGCTAGTCTCTTCAAGGGATAATTTAAAACCATTATCCCTTGTCAAAAAAGTATGGGTCCTGCCACAGGAAAAGGAGCATGGAGTGCACCCCTACTCTGATCAATGTGAACCCTCAGTTGTGCATATGCATGTGCCTCTGTGACTGTGAATCGACACCTGCAAGGTGTGCAGGTTTTTCTTGTGCTCTCTTGCCCAACCATTCCCACATCACTTCCCAAGATGAGTTTTGTATAGACTTCCTTACCAGCAGCAAATCAAAAACTAATACCACCAGCTGGAGAAAGGATATGGCTGGGTCCAAGGCAGCTGTTTACCTGTGAACGTTCCCTAAGCCTGTCTTGCCTGAGGGAGTTGATTTAGTTCTCTGCAATCAGTTGGGAAATTATAAAGTCACTGGTGGGATTATTTATACATGTGGATTCTAATAGTACACAGTAACAATGAGCAGCTCTTCAAAGGATGCATTTGGGTTTATGGGCTAGGTGGCATTCAGCTCTTGGTTACAGAATCAAAACACTGTGTCCAGAGATTCACCTCCCAGAAAATAATTTTAGATTAACCAATGTACGTAGTACTTTTCTCAAAAGAATTTACACTTAGGATTAGCTAAAAATGCTGGGCAGAAGGAGACTATCACCCAGATAACAGGGGGCAAACAGGACTAATATTGATATTCCCTCTCCTCTAGAAAACTCTTCAGGTAAATCTTGGACTGGGAATATCAGTATTAGTCCAACTTCTTCTTACTTCACTGGAAATGACCAAGAGAAAAGAGAAAAGCAGTAGAACCATTACGAAGATTCAATTTTCTGTACACATTGAAAGTATGGTAATTATGTCTCCTTAATTATTAATCTTTTGAAATAAGTCTACTTAGAAACACTTTTTCCCCTATCTAAGCTTTTACAATTTGACATAAGGTGGAATGACCGTCTTAGTAGTAAGTACTGGTTGTCAGCGTCAGAGTCATTCTCAAGGGTGGTACCACTGGCTAGTAGCTATAAATAGCTGTCTGTTGCAGGTGCTATAGGAAGACGTCTCTTGGTCCTCCTACACCTCTCATATGGATGTAAAAGTCAGCCTTATGAAGCAAGTGCAGTATTCTAAAGCAAACCGTCCTATGATTAAGGTTTGCAAAAGTTCAAAAGGTACATGAAGTTGATATTCCTGCTCTTATTTCTATTTTTTTGTTCTTTATTTGAACCATTCTGAATTGATCTTCATATTACACATTCCTTTCTTCTCAGTTTGGGAATAGGCTTTGGTATAAATGAATAGCTCAGGAATCCTGGTTCAGACGACATTTGAAGGACATCCTTATTACATAACTATTTTCATAATAAAAAACATTTACTATGTTTTGCATTTGCACAGAGCTCTCCTGATAAACAAGTCTATAATTTCAGAGCTGGAAAAGAGCTGCTGGTAAATCCAGGGCTGAAAAATAACTGCTGTTATTTTCTTTAATACATACTATAAAAATCAGAAAAATCTTGCCAAGAAGTATTCCAAGGTAACCTCAGTCACTTGCCTTCATCAGTTTCAGATGACTACGTAGTTCAGTTTAGCAAATTTGTTGCTTTTCCAGGCAACACATTTGAGTTCCATTGCCAACTCAGCTCTGATGAACACCCTTAACCAATGTTTCTGTCCTTTTCTCCTGCTTGATTTGACTGACCTTGTTTTAGCTGAGGAAGAGGATGAGAGTGCAAAGAGAGGCTCTAAGAGTAGGCAAGCTAAAATTTATATGAATTCATATAATTTGTTCTGTTTCTATGGATAAAGCAGCAGAAATCCTTCTAACAGTGGGCTGCATTGAAAAAGCCAGATGTCAAAAGGCCAATATCTCTGGTGATCCTAGTACTCCTGGTTTTTAAACGGTAAAATTGTGCTTGTGTATTTAGATTGGGTGTATCTCGACAAAAAATCCCACTCCATCTGCCCTTGGTCCGCATTATGCGCACAGTTCTTACAGGAAAAATCGCTCTGCTGCTGTCACGTTTGTCATGACTGTGATGAAGAGCTGAATATGCCTGTACTAAAAATTACTGTGTTGTCACATACTGAAAGACTTAAAGAAACCGTATGGCCCAATAGGTCATTGAGGACATAAACAGATAATTTTTTTTTATTTTGCATCTCTCTAGATGCATATTGTACTGTGTTACTTTTATGGATAAATAAATGAATGCTCTAGTCTTCATAAAGTGTCCAGTCAAGTATTATTCGTCTGCTTTCCACTGCAGCAATCTAGTTGTAGCCCATTCATTTTCATTTCTGGTGCTGCTGTGACACCAGGATGACTAAGGATTTGCTTTTCCTTTATCTACTTTTCAGCATGTATAAATGTACTTAGAGACAGACTAAAATCCTCTGCCATGAAACACAGAAGGAATTTTTTTCTATATTGAAATAATAGTAAAGAACAATGGTATAGAATGAATATCAAATGCATGTTGGATGATTATTGATTGAATTTTGTATGAGAAATGCGTGAGGTGCTAAGAAATCAAACCAAACACACTGATCTCCTAAAACACTTTTTCTGTGGAAATCAGAAAAAAATACTGTAGAATATTTGCTTTTTAATATATCTTCAATGAAAAAATTCTATCAGCCAGTCTTTGCAAACTACTGGCTAGTATTTTAAACTGATCAAAAGGAAATCATCTTCTCTCTGGTAGTAGATTAAGGTTATTTGCCCATCTCTCTCCCCTATATTTTGCTTTTTAAACAGATAATACAAAAAAAAAAGGTGGAAAGGAGGACAAAAAAACCCTCTGCAGTTTAGATCTTTGTATTTTCATTATCCCATTTCAAAGCCATTTCCCATAGCATATACCAGCCACATCATACAGTCAATCACATCTAAGTCTTTCTTTTACCAGAATCTTCTGAAAACCATGGTGGATCCCACAGTACTTTAAAGTGATTACATGACACAGGAGTAAAAGTGCCCAGGTTGCAAAAGCTGGGTTGATGATCTAATTAGGAAGGTTCAGAGATGACTTGTTGTTGCTATCTGAGGCAATTTTTTCATGTCAGAAAAAACCCACAAAAGACAGGTTATTTAGAAGTAAATTATCTCGGTACAAACTACACACCAGGAATCTGCTTACTGGCTTTCTTAAAAAATCTTGTGCGCCTAGGAATCGCTAAAGTCTACGTAACGTCAGTGTAAGCCTGCTTTTAAAAAGATACTTCATATACTAAATTGTTAAAACACCAATATTTTGGCCCATAAAGACATTGCATGTTGGCTGAAAATAAATACAAAGTGACCTACTAACGCTGATGTTAAATGTAGTTGTATAACAAGATCCTCTTGCATCCTCCATTATTTGGTTCAGATCTTACTGCTATTTCCTTTTCCCTTGACAGGTTGTCAAGAAAAAGTCACAGGCTGGGGAAGAAACAAATACAAGCTGAATAACACTCATCAAAGCAAACTTTGACAAATGTTGGTTTTTCATTAATTTGAGAAACATTTATGAGGCATGCAGATTGGCTGTTAGCATACTTAGAATTCGTAAGTATTTTCTGAATGCTCTGAATGTGTTATACTGAGATGACAGATTGCTTACATTGGCTGTGCAGTTCAACTGATCTTATGCTGTTTCTGTTCATTTGCTGCCTGACAAATTAATTAGCAAGAGAATAGTGAGTGAAAAAATAGTGAATAATACACTAATGAAATACAAGGATCCAAAAAACTTCTACTCAAATCCTAATAAACAATACTCAGTTACCTAGTATTCACAAGAACAATATCTAGTCTGTTGAATTAAAAAAAAAAAAAAAAAAAAAAAAACAAAAATTAAAACAGAATCCTCTCAGCCCTGCCATTCAAGCAGAGCCTATGACCTGGCAAAATGCAGAGCTTAAGGTCCTCTACATAAAACCTAGATGTGTATTTGCATAATGAGTGCAATTGCATGTATTCTAACCTGTTTTTGCATCAACCATGCCAGCTTCTATGAATGTTTTGGCTCTTCAGAGAGGCACACTTTGGATAAATATTTTTCTCAAGAACATTCTGTATTGTACAAAACAAATTGGTGTAAACGTAAATTAGCTTGGAGGAGGTTTTTCTCAGAATTGAATAAAAAGACTTCACAGAGACGGAGTAACAGCATTTCTGGAAAAAAGTGGGTGTTCAGGCACTTCAGTACTAGGCATGCTATTTATCGTCAATTCTCTTCTGCAGCATGTCACCAGCAGCTGAATGTAAAGGCAAACACGAACCTCGAAAAGCTGATAGCATTGCAAATGAATTAGAAATTCTCTCAAAAGAAAGAATAATAGAAGCAAGTCACACACATAAGTTTTCACAGTTAAGAGAGATATGGAAAGTACAAAATATCAAAGTTCTGCCCAAGAGAGTGATTTAATCAATGTCAGTCTAACAAAGTATCTACATTGCCAACTGGCATAAGTACAAGGAATACTGTCTGTGTGGCAATTTTCTTTTTCTTTGTTTCTTCTTATTCTGGAAACACCTGCTGTGCTGTTTGAATTTCATACATCTGAATGACAGTTAAAAATAGGAGTAGAGACGTTAGGATTTTGTCCTTAAACTTTCCGTAGTGAAGACAAGGTTAAGTGCATATCAGACACTGTACCAATTTCCTAAGTGGCAGAACTGGTCCTGCAGCTCAATTTGCATACGAACATACAGAATGATACCATTTTCCTTGAAGAATTCTTCTGGCAATACAGACACACTGAATATCTTGTAGGAGATTTTAGGACTCAATGAATGCATGAGGCTACATGAGCATTGCATTGCATTTATCAGCTGTGTCCCTCAGTTTCTTCCACAGAATTATCAACCTCTTTGCTTGAAGGATCAATTTTTATTAGAATATTTTGCCACCTGCTTGTATCAATCACTGCTCTTTCATGTCTAGATATAAATATTATAATTGCAAAACACAGCCTTTGGTGTTATCATAATTGTTATTCTGTCTGCTCCAAGAAAGAGGTCAGGCTTGCTGCACTTCTCTTCCAGTTCCAGAGGTCAGTGTTTCTACAGCCACTCCCTTAGAGCTCTGATCCTGGAGGAAATTGGTGAACTGCTAATCTGCTGACTAAGACCCTACTGATTGCACTACTTCTGCAAATTTAGCTTAAGTCACACGCAAAAGAAGACTGAGTAAATGGGAGCCACTAGAGTCCCTTTCTGTGCCTTGCCCTGTGGCCACATGGGTGTTCTCTGTCCTTGTGTTGTTACTCAACATTTGTGTGATATCATTTTCATTTATCTTTATGTTCTGTCAAACCAAACTAGTTCAGAATAAGTGCAGAGTAAAATACTGCAGAGTGGAGAGAACTACATGGTAGGATCCAAAGGAGTGGCACAAGCAAGGTTGGTTTCGGATGACTCAGACTGCCATGGCCCAGCACTGACACAGCTGATTTTGACTGAAATGGATCACAAGAAAAAGTCCTTTAGCAGATCTGTAGTGATCACCTGGGTTGTGAGTAACAAACTCCTAAAGAAGCTGCAGACTGGAAAGGGAAGCCATATATTGAGAGAAAAAAACAGCAGAAAGAGTTAAACTCTTTTAGAAGACCACATCTATTGACAGACTTAGGCTTCACTATTTATTTCCCAGCTCATTCTCTCATTTTTTCTTCTCTGCTTTGAATGAAATATGCCAAAATTTCTCATATGCTATAGACCACAGAACAAGTTGGGAAATTCTGTCATTTTCTAAATCATCACGAATGCCACAAACTTTTATTGTTCCGTGCATGCTCTGAACTTGATGAGGTCAGTCTGAATGTATGAATTGGTAACTTGGTTACACCCTGAGAACTTGAAGTGTGAGGTTCACTCTGTGTCCCTAGAGTGCAGTCGTTATGTGGCTGTGCAGTACATCATAAAACTCTAAAATATAAGACCTCTGCAGAAAATCCTCTTTCAGAGAAACAAAACTTTTGTTTGTTTGTTTGTTTTGGGTTTTTTTTTTTAAGGTTTTACATTGTATCTTTAGGGCCAAGTGTGGTTTTTCTAAACAAATGGACTTAATGAAGGTTGGGAATATGTTCACAGATGTCACAAACACAACATGGAGAATTGATGGCAAAGGCAGTTGCCTGTGAAACAGAAAGTAGAATTGATGCTCTTGAAATGAGAAAATCCATCCGGCCCTAATCTCTGCCAAGTTAGATATTTTTGGCAGACCTAACTCTGAAAGCTTAAAATTTTTTAAGAAATGAAATAATAAAAAAAAAAAAAACAAAATGAAGAAAAACCCACAAAACCCCCTCACAACTTCGCTTTATGACCACTCTAGCTAGTTGTAGCTTTTACCCAAAATTCCCATTACCAATAATCTAATAGTAAGGATGTGTCTTGAATATCAGGAACTATTGTAAAAAACAGTAAAAAGTCCTGAACTTTCTTGAGAAGGCAGTGGTCAGATTAGTATGAGGCTTTAGTTTGTTTACAATGGAGTTTATCACCTGTCTAAGCAGATGCTCCTGTGCTAACTCCCACTCAGCAAGCAGCACTTTGTGCCTACATCTAAGGTAATAAATGCTCCATTTGAAGAGGATTATCTCCTCCTTCCCCTCTTCTACTTTGCCTGAACAAAGCAGGAGGTGGAGAGAAGGAGGGGGAGATAATCCGTTTAGCATGCAGTGCTTCACACCTGCCAGGTAAGTAATAAATGCTGCATTCCAGGGGGATTAGCACCGTAGTTCTTGTTTGGACTGGAATAAAATGTTTTCAGACACAGGACTGAGCCCTTGGGACTGAAGTCCAGATAGGGCCCTGTTATTTAATTATTTCTTGTATATCTGCTGCATTTGTATGTTTTGTGAGTAAGACAATACAAAGCTAGAATGGAAATAATAAAAGCTGAGCTTCTGGGGGCTTTTTGGTGTATATAATACGAGAAATGCTAAATTTGTTGATAGGAACCAGTAATAATGAAGTAACATTTTATTATTTAAAGCTACACATCCCACAAGAGGAAAGGAAGTGGCAAAGGAATCTTCATGAAGCTTGCGGGCCATACAACAAATGGTCCCTGAACTCAAAATATCTTAAAAAACATTCATGCTGGTCATTGTGATAGTAACTTCTCATTACAACTCTGCAGCCTGTAACATTCTCTGTCTGCAACTTACTCATATGGTCATAGTTGCTTTTTTCTGATCTTCCCATTGCATTTTATTCCATAGACTACCATGTTTTTTATATTTTATATCATATAAAAGCAGATATATATATTTTGATAAGATATTTAGTGAAATAACAGATCTAGTTGGAGTTGCCACTGTTCATTACAGAGGAATTGGACTAGAAGATCATTAAAAAGATTCTTCTAATTCAAACTATTTTTACTGGGCCTAATCTGAAAAAAAAGGGGGGGGGGGGGGGGGAACAAGAGATCCTGAAAGTTCCAAACAGTGGGAGGAACGTTGCCTTTTATGCTCTCCTCTCTTTTCAGATTTTCTGTTGCCTTGTTTCACATAACTTGAAGATGGCATTAGAGTTAGATTATGTTACTCATACCTTTCTCCATATCTGTTAGTGCTGCTTAAACACAAACATCAGATAGAGGACAGGCAGGAAACCACAGAACATCTCAAGTGACAGCAGATGCCTGAGTTTATCTATATGAATCATACTCTACACTGGTTATATGTAATAGGTTTCAGATTGAATATCTAGTTTAGCTCCGGCTTCTAGTGTGGAGAAATAAAAAAGACATCCCTTCTCCTCAAGACATCTAAGATATCACAACCAAAACAGTAATCTATTAATTTTCTCCTACCCATGGTGAATAGAGTTTCTCCTTCCTTAGTCAGAGGTGTAGTGAGGAAGTCAATACCTTCCTCAGGCTTGGTGGCAGTCTCTGATATGGGACAGCTGAGAGATTCCCCTCGCTGGAGAGGTCTCAGGTAGCCTTTTTATGACTCACTTCAGCACAAAGCTATCTCAGAAGCACATAAATTTGAAGCAACTAGGTTTTACTCTGAGAATTGTTGAATCTTAGAATGATTTGGGTTGCAAGGGACCATAAAAGGTCTTTTAGTTTCAACCACCTGCAATGAGCAGGGATCTCTATAACTGCACCAGGTTGCTCAAAGCCCTGTTTAATCTGACTTTGAATGTTTCCAAGGATGGGCCATCTGCAACCTCTTTGGGCAACTTGTGCCAGTGTTTCATCACATTCATTGTAAAAAATGATTAGCTTTTAAAACTTGTACCTCTTATCACTACAGTTCCTATTAAAAACTCTACCCCCATCTTTCTTACAAGCCCTCTTCAAGTATTGAAATCCTGCAATAAGATCTCCCTGGATACTTCATGCTAGGTCTCTCAGAACAACCCAACTCTCTCAACAGCCACCCTTTGGAGATAGCTAAACAGTTTTTTTCTGTCCAGACATGATAAAATGTCATGACTAATTAAGCATAAATTGAGTTTATTATTACCGATGGATGATAGAATAAAAGTCCAATCAAGGTATCATATAAAGAGCTGGAAAGCATTTTGCAATCCAATTCCTTCAAGTCAAAAGATCTGACAGAAGTTCATCACAAGTACAAGGCTCAACTAATTGATTTTTTAAAAAATTAAACTAAACATTTCCCAGTGGCAGAGTCATCAGACTCATGTACTTGGAAATACAAGAGCATGTGGGCGGAATTTAAAATGTAGTAAATGTCTAGTGCACAAGCCACTGTTGCAGACAGTGATAAATGCTAATTAAAAAAACCACAACAATGCCAAAGTAAACACCTCACCCTTCCAAAAAAACAACAATGGAAGAATATACATTTTAAGATCTAGATGATATAATTAATATGAAGAAATTGCAAAGAGCAACAGATTTGGCATAATAATTGCTTTCATTTATTTGCAGAACTTTTAACCAGTTCATTTTCATTAGTGCCTCTCACATTGCTGTCATATATTTATTTCTCCTGTTTCCCTGAAAGATTCTATGATAAAACTCTCCTATGACTAAAAGACACAAGTCCCAGAGCTTTGATAATTTTCTGCCAGTGAGATTATATTAAAACATATTACATCTTGCCATCTCTCTCAAAAAATAAATTATCTATTTTGATGAGCTAGAAATAGCACAGAAATAAATGGAAAAAAATGGAAATACTTAGAAATGGACATATGTGCTCACATCCATGTGTGAATACATTCATACATACAAATACATATAAACACAGGTTTTTGGTCACTTCACCTGTTTGACTAGGAAAGGTGATTGATCTGATCTACTATACTAGAAAATTAGAGCTAGCACCATTTAAATATGTGTGATCTGTATAAGAACTATTTTCTGCTTTACTTTCTAGTGAGCACATTCTTGTCATGTGATCTTGCTAATAAATACTGATATAAATACGCAGCACTGCTTCTTGGAATACTTATGTGATGACACAAAACTGTTGTAATCACACTCTTCACCTCCTCAATTTACTACCTTAGCGGGAGGGGATGGCACGTAAGATAATATTAAAACAGAAAAAAATATATCTAAATTTCCACTTCACATGTAAGACAAAGTAATCATTCAAAACATAAAATTTTGAAATAGACATTACACCACTAAAGGCAAAGAGAGTCTAATAAACTCATAGATTGGTTGTGTTTGCATTAAAATTCAAATTACTTTCTCTGGTTCTTGAAGTACAGTAATATTAAAAACAAGTTTAGACTGAATGAAAACAATCTATGTCAACATTTGAATATTTCTTATATTGTAGCAATGTTTTCAACTAGATTCATTTTCATTTTTATGACAGTGAATACAGAGGAAATGAATGTTAGGCCAAAGCTCCATCTTTCTGAACACTTCCAATGTCTTTGATGCGTATGAGGATATTTACCAGTTGCAAAGTTCTCAAGACTCAAGCATTAAAAACTAATTGTTTTGTAAATTCATACAAAACTAAATTGTTTACTATTCTTTAAATGAAATCAAGGATTTTGAAAAGAATTCAAGCCCAGCTTCTTCCATTTTATCTTATGGATTTTTTTCCAGCTTTTGGCAAGGACAAAAATCATAGTTTTATATTCTGTATGTAAACAATTGGGAATCTTGCAGTTATGCAAATAAGTCCTCATTTTCACGTTTCTTTCTTGATGAAATTAAACACTGTTATTAAAAGTAACAGCTTTCATGGTGCAAGATAAACTGATTAAATTATATTTTGCCTTACTCTGTGTAAGACTGTATTATTTGGGATATTTTGTGGGGGTCAATAATTTTGTTTATATATCAGTGCACTCAATGTCACTTTTGTTGACCCTGCGCAATTCCATTTGTGTGAAACAACAGTCTTGACTACCATGTTACTACATTCAAAATACTTGGACTCTTTTTCAGTTTTGCACAGGATTGCCAACATAATCCTTGGAGTTCAACTAGGTACAGTATTCCTCCATATAATCAAGACCTGTATGAAATTATATCACAAGCTGTCAGAACAAAAGAAGCAGAATCCTTCAGTTAATCACAAATATTGCATTCTTTTTCTATTCAATGGGAATGAAATGAATAGAGGCATAAATAAATAACTTCCAAGCATCATTCAGCTTTTCCTCAGCATAGCCAAAATCAGCACCTATGACTATAATAACTTGAAGCCCTAAGATAATCAGAGAAAAAAAAAAAAAAAAAGAAGCAGCAGCTTAAATATTTTCTCTGTAACATGACCTTCAGTGAATGTCACCCACAATCAAACTAAGTGAACTCCAGCTTAGAATCCCTTGGACTTCTACAGTGGTTTGGACTACAAAAAGAAACACAACAAAAATATTTCCCTACAATTGAAAGTGACCCTACAACTGAAACAAGATTTCCCTACAACTGAAAGAAGACTGCAGCTGAAGTACCTGCTATGGCAAAATAATGTTTCATGGCATCTTGTTTTAATAGCCACAAATTATTGCATTCTGCATTAAAGCTCCAGTAATCTCTTTCTTAATGTGATTAAACTAATTCAGAAGATGTCAGTGAAAGATTTCTATCCCCATGCTTCAGACAGATGTGTTAGGTATTTCTTCACCTTTAAGTATCATCATAGGTGATTATGCTTCCCTTGAGCTGACCCCTACTTATCTGCATTTTTTGGTCTTGATATCCTAAGTCCATTATGGGACTCGCCCTCCTACCAGATCAGTCACTTTCCTTTCATGTTATTTTCCCTTATAGAGATATACCCATGTCACTGGAAAATGAAATTGTCACTAATTAGAAGGCTTTCTCTCAGACAGAATTTAAATTAACTGGGCTTGAACTCCTGGATTTGCTTTTAGTAAGAGATAACCACAGGCCCTAGTGCCCAGGAAAAAAAAAAGGGTCAGAACTCATCTTCACAGCTATTTTCCTTTCTGAGTAATGTTTTGTAAAGCAATCAAATATCTCCCTATGTTTAAAGTACAAATAACGATTTAAAAGCCTCTATTACCGTTGTACAGAATCTCTTTTTGAGTGCCATACACTGCTTGTGGTGGAATGATAAGAGCTTCATCACTGACAGCCCACATTAGTACTCTGATTTAAAGTCTCCCTTTTGTCTCCATTTTCAGGACCTTTTCTTTACAGTAAACTGCTATTCTAAGAAATAGCCCTTTGCTGAAATCCCCATTAGAATTGTAAGAGCTGTATTATACCATCCATCAGCCAATTGTCTGAGTAAAGTAAAATTCACAACAATAGTCATTAGCAGATGATGTAGAGTCTTGTTCTCATCTCTCTTTTGAAACTTGAATTCTTTTGAAAGCAGCAGTTTATTGTGCTTTATGTAAGGACTAGGGGAATGTCTTTAGCTGGATTACTGCAAATCACTGTTTTCAGTGGAATGTGAAAACAATGCACATTCTTCCGATGATGCACAGTGTTGGTGTCTACTCTGCCTTCTCTTCATTCAACTTCACAGCATTCACCCTCTCTCAATTGCAGGTGCAACAAGTTCAGTCTGCATACTGAATGTAACAGTTTAATGAGAGTTTCTGTGTTAGGTAATGGAGTGGTTCAATGGGTATAAATGAAGGGTGGGGATGTCCTAGTATGACTTTGCCAAGGATATGGTGAGGACATTTAAAAATGCTCTGTGTCTTGCAGAGGTTAGATATAGTAGGGGCAACCTGCAGATGGCAAGGAGCTAGTTGTTGCACTGAGGATTAAAGCCTAGGCTAACTGTATTTTCCACTAGTGGCTGAATCTGTATTTTAACAGCCATTCCACAGGAACTGGCTCCAGAACAAATATGGTAGGCAATTCAGTTGGTCTACAGAAAAAAAGCCTTATATGTGGAGCCAGGAATATACATTTAGCCCAGTTATGGTCTTGGTTGTTTAATCAATGAATTATTATTAATGTAGTTTCACTAATAATAACACTCATAAGCCAAATTATCCAATTATTACAACTCATTCCCTGTAACATTAAAAACTGATACATGAAAATCTCACTCTTTCACTGCTCCTTTAAGTACTAAAGTTGTCTACCCAAGGTCGTGTTTCCTACTCTATGGAAAGGTGAGGCATGAACTATAGAGCCCGAATATCTTTGCTGGGGCAAGTATACTGTTGATGTTGAAAAGGACGTGCTGCTGGGAGTGGTCAGGGAAAAACGAGAGCTGGAGCTGTACCAAAACATCTAGGAGAGGGAAAGAACTGGTTCACGTCAGAGAGAAAAGTGCTTAGTTCTGATCAAATTTTTTCAGCTCCTCATTCTACAAGAAATGCCTGGCTAGGCAAATGTTGTTTATCAAACAAAGCACGTATTTGTCATGCCTACAAGCTTGTCAGCTTCATTCTGCTAAGGATGGGGTGAATGATACATCAAAAGGAAGGACAGGATAAGAGATGTTTCTGGTGTATTCTTTTCATTCTTGATCCTTGTATACAAGCACAGACTGTCCATTGTTCTAGAGAAGTGTTAAACAGACTTATGCATTTAGAAGATGGCAGTTGACCCCCCCCTACTTTCCCTTTATGGCTTTCTGGAACTCAAGTATTTATTTGAGCCTGTTAGACAACGATGCATGCAGCAGTCTTGTGCTGCAGACAGTGGACAGAAAGTCTCAGTGGTGGCTCTAGAGGTCACAGGGAGGCAGGTAAACCAGTGACTGTGTGCTCTGGGCAGGTGTTTCTGACCCAAGGCCTGCAAGGAACTTTCAAAGAACCTTCAGCTTTTTTCGTTTGAATCAATGCTAGCTCACAGTTAGAATGACACCTCATATAAATGTTCCAGGTACAGTGAATGCACGGAAAGTTTCCTGAATACCAAATAACAATTTTTATGTTCTTTGCAAGTGTTCAAAAGGACTTGAGTCATCTCGCATTGGCTATACATGTATGAGCATCTAAAAAACCTGATATGACAGATGTGGGTTTGGCCAGGGAATGAGAAGGCTGTTCCACAGTTCACAAGCAATGGCCTTCCACAGTACTGAGCAGTACTGAACATGGCATGACTTCTGAGAGAGTGCACAGCTTGCTATATAGCATCGAAAGACTCCAGACAGATTAAATAGAATGAGGTCTGGGAGAGTTATAGCTGTATTACCAATATTTATACAAGTTATACTATGCCTACATATTATCCATGCAGGTGTAGAATTGTGTAATGAATCCATTCCCAACATGTGAGTTTCCTCATTCAAGAAGACATAAGCACCAATTCAAAATCTCAATGTGTCCAAACATGTAGAGAGTGTTGATGTTGGGGTGTGAGCAAAGGGACAAGAAGTAGGTGCAGAATTAGGAGCAGAATAAATGACGATGTAAATATAGTCTGCATGATTACAGTCTCCTTCCTACTGACTGTAAAGAAATGTGTCATCATATCAAAAATAATCTCATTTCATTGTGATATGTGACAACAGGAATTTTTCAATGGCTTCTAAACCTGTTCAGGCCATCTAATTTCAGCCTCTGGTTGCTGGTGAGATCATAGCACTGGTTTTTTGATGTACAAACCACTCAGAAAAGACTGCAAAAAGCACTCCTCTCTTCCAGCTTTTCCTTTCTTCACACTGTTGGAATGGCTATGACTATAAATTGCATCAGTTAAAGTTTTTACTGGACTAAGCTCATATTATTCTTCCTTACAGCAACTGTTTCATGAAATTAATTTAAAGGTAAAATGCCCTGGTAAGACATCTTCATACTTAACTTCTTTTAGGGCTCTCTCACACTCCTCTGTTGCAGCAGGAGCCACTGGTTGAAGAGAGGGTGGATTCATCCCCACACAATTTTTAGTTAGAGAAATCACAGCAAAGCTTTTTGCTATAAGCAGCAACCCAAGTTGTGTTGTACTCGAGTTGCAGCTTCACTTCTTCCAGAAGAGCTTACAAAGTCTGAGAAAAGCTGAAAAAACCAGAGATCTAAGGACATGATACAGTGGCTGAAGAAAGCACTAATTAAAGTGCTTGGCATTTCTTCTTAAAGACTGTTTTAAGTCCCCATAAAGCCACTGCTGAGAGTTAAACTATGTTTCCAAGGCAGAACAGTGATTAAATTCTGCCTTTTGTGTGTGACCTACATCTGTGGTCTTTATCTCCGTTTGCATGGAAGGCAGCTGATTACAGGGTTCATCCTTCTGCTCCCTGAGGGCAGTCAGACCAGAACCCACTGCGGCTCTCTTGGATATTTTGGTAGTAAAATGTAGTCTGTCCACAGCTCTGTAGGGAAAAAACACCTTACAAACCTCCTGCTATAAATGTCCAAAATAATGGGGAACCAGCTGATAGTTTTGTTGACTTTTAACCTACTGCAGCCTCCCTGAAGCCTCCCTGAAGCCCCCCTGAATCCTCTAAGATGTAATAAAACAAGAATCAAATCTGCCTAGGAGGCAGAAAATGAAGATAGGGGTTAATGTTACAAGACGTATGCTAACAAATTCTTCCATAAAGGACTTGTTTTGAGTATTTATTAAATACCTTAAAAATGAAGTGATTAGAGAAACAGAGACATTGCAGAACAATGAATCTACTTGGATTAGTCTGGAACCAGAGACAACTGGGGAATTTTAGATATCTACATTAGATTTGTGCAAAGGTAACAGGATAACAATAAGGTTTATTTTCAATGGATTCCAAGTATCTCTCACCACAGGGGAATAAAACAAAGGGCTTGTATGCTTTAGAAAATGATATTACCTGTCCCTTTTCAGAGAGGATTTGGGAAAACACAAAAATCTCACTTCTGCTCAATGTGCAACTGGTAGGAAAAATGCAAACAAAGCCATGTTCAGAGTGAAGTATTATTGTGCTATCAGAAACCAACAGCACTGCCTCATTTGCATTGCAATTGTGCACTGAGGATTCATCAGAAATATGTCAGCACGAAATAAATGTTTCTGAGAAGGGTGACAAGGCCACAAAAAAACTTACCTGTAAGTGGCTATAGCAACTCTGACTTTCTTTTTCTCTAGAAAAGAGACATGTTTAAGAATGCATGAAAAGGGTTTTAAACACTGTAAAAACCACTGTAATAAAATATGGACTCGTTAGCTCAGGACTATTAGTCCTTCCATTTCCTAAAGAAGGCTCTATCTCTCTTCTTTTGTTACCCATACCCATGTCCCTTGTCCTGCTGTGTTCTAGAGGCTATTCCAGGTGGAGCTTCATGATTCATATATCTTAAGAGTGCTCCATTGTTCAACTCAAGGCAATTTCAATATTTCTCATCACAATTTCATTGAATAAATGAAACACATCACAGCATTTAACTGAACAATGTTCAGTTCAGTTTACAGAAAAAAAAAATATTGAATATTTGGCTCTTTCTGCAAAACTGTCTGTGCTTTCCTGTAATGTTTATTATGTTCAAATATTTCAACATGAGGGCGTTTTTGCACAAAATAAATGTTGACAATAAATATTAAACATGGTTACAGAGAGTGGCTGAGATCAAGAGTTCAAAGAACACCAGATAAGATCATTATTAAAAGTTGCCATTAATTATGACAGACCTCATGGAAGAGGTATATTAAAATTCATGGTTTAAGGTATAAATCATTATCTATACAGTACCTATGGAGAGACATTTGCTTGATGAAGCAATCTTCTTTCTTATCTGAACACTCATGCTATCATTGATCCTACCAGATACAGGTTTATACTGTTGTCTCACTGCTGACAAGTTACAGGACTAAGGTGTATTCAAATCCGATTTCAAGTGACACTGATACATTCCTTGACTTTTGCATTACCTATCTTCACTCTTCTCTACCAGTGAGATCTTCCAGGCAGGTGAAAGTAGTGACTGAAGTCCACTCATTTTCCTATATCCAAAGTGATTTTTTACAACTGAACAGTCAAAGCGCACAGTCATACACGTGGGAAAAAATATTATAAATATACTGTGAAAATCTTAAAAAATTCCCCACAAGCTTTTCATTAAAATTACCAGAATTTCTCATCACAATTAATTTTTATTGCAAGAAAGTTAGAAGAAAATATTTAATTAAAATTTTTCCAAAGGACTATAACTCCTTTTGATTTGTAAGATGGGCATTATCTTCACAACAATGACTGATATGAATTTAATTTGTTTCGCTGTTGAGAAACAGGACAGGCTGCCTCTTAGGTTTCCATCAGAGATTGACTCTGTATTTGCATATCTCAAAGGTAACCTGGCTTACTGCAGATACACAGGACACAGCTGGAAGGACAGAAAGAAGGAAGGAGCCACCTTGCCAGGGACACATTTTGCTTAGAGTGTTACAGCAGCAGAACATTTCTGGTACCCACCCTCCCCCTCCTCCAGTCAGACTGATAATGTCGATGTGCAAATAGACACAGATATCACCACAGTGCAGCTAAAAGTCCACTTTGGGGCTGAAACACCTACCAGTACCCTGGCTGTCTATTTATAGGGGTCTCACCTAAAACTTCAGAAACTGAAAACCTGAAATTCAGGTTGAAAATACTTATTAGATAGAAAATTTTATTTTTTTATACAATAAAAGGGTAAACCAATGATATCTTTTCAAGAAAATTCTTACGTTTAAAAAATTGTATTTTGTTTGGTAGTTCTCAGTGGCTTTGATGATATATACAGTAAGTGTTTCTTATTTACTGAGATATTTTAGCATTTTTCAAAGGTATGAAATTGGCAGTATTTCTGTTTTGTTGATGCAAAAGCCAAGAAGTTTTCTCATTAACATTATCTTTTGCTTCAGCTTCTCATTTTATTTTAGGTCCCACAGTAGCTAAGCTTGTTAGGGAGTTTCAGCCAAATCAGCCAGATGCTCCTAACTCCCATAATATTCTGTAAAGTCCTCATGCGGAGCCTTGAACAACGGGCAGTGTTCCGAAAAAACCAAACTGAACCTGAAACACCAAACAGATGATAAACAAAAGACAGACAGAGGAAGGGAGGGAATATTTGGCACTTCAGTCATGACAATCCACATACATTATTGCTCACAGTTTTGTTTCTACTGCTGGCGTCCAAATGTTGGTTTGATTACATGAGTTTTTGCTCAATATTTAGTTCTGTGAACTCGTATGGTTAAGGCAAAATTTGCAGCCTGTAGTTAATGATATTCAAATGCTTTTTAAAAAGAAGATTTTTTCAACAGGAGTCTCAAACAAGAATTTTTATTTAGGAAGGTGAGATAGGAATAGCTGTTAATATTAGAGAGCTATCTATCCACCAGTGGACCCAGATACATCCCAGCCCATCTGCAGCAACTGCAGAGTACCCTCTTCATTCACGAAAAGGAACAATTTGGAGATGGAGTGCATCTAAAAAGCCAAGAAGCACTGCTACAGACCAGGGAGAGTCATATCTCTGGTGAGCCAGGTCCAACCATGAGTCTGATGGGAACTTTGCAGATATGTGATGTACACGATATATTTTGGTGACCACCTCTTGATCAGACTCAGGAAATGCAGTGGAAAATTTTATAGGTAATATGCTAAATAGACAGCTAATAGGTCTGGGTGCCAACTTCATTTTTTCTGTTTCACTTCCATTCACTAAGGTGCATGGAAAGTGCTTCCATCTGTCAACGTGATCAGAATTCTTTTTTAATACTTCAACTGGCTTCTGCCAGCATCACAGGGTTTGCATCTAATATGATTTTATGTTGATTTAAATTGTTTCATAAGCAAATGGAAGGGGAAAGTGTCCATATACATTCAACTTGATGAGGGTGTTAAAAAAAGATCCTAAGTACCACCAATGGATACTTTACTGAAATGCGATGTGACTGCAGTCTCAAAAGCTGTATTTCCATTGCTGGTAGCAGGCCCTAAGTGCTATGCTAAACTGGACAGGCCTCAAGACTGAAGTTTGTGAGGTTTGCTCTGAAATTTTCTTAATCTGTAACTTGGCTTAGCTGTGACATCACTTTCTCTAATTCGACAGGTGTCTGTGGTTAATTTGTTTTACTTTTGTTTACTTGTGAATGGTACAAGGCTTTCTACACTTAACAGGAACTAGCACTTATTTTAGGCAGAATGAGATATTTATGATTCTTATTGCAAAGAAAATGTGGAGAAGAAGAGCCCTTGTAGGACAGCAGAGGACTTGAGAAGCAGAGACATAGGATGTGGTGCGGAGATGTATGGATGGGATGGTAGGCGACGGGGCCCAGTTTGCACTGCAGACCCCATCAACAGCTATAAACAGCTTGCTTGCTCTCTGCCGAGGAAATACTGACCTGCAGCTGGACAAAAGTACTTTTAGGGGTAGCGGAGAAAGTAAAGAAATAATATCTCAGACAAATAAAATGTAACATATACAGCAAATTAAGATGTCATTTGCATGTTACTGACCAATGAAGACAGAGCAAAGGTGTAAAAGGGTGCCAGCAAGCAAGAGGATTGACACCAAATGGATTATTGAGTGAAAAATAATCACCATCATCATCACATTCCTCCCAGTGAGGTGTGCCAGGTGTTGTCAACCATGCCTCCACAGCCATAGCCATGAGGACAGAAAGCTTAGAGTCAGGGCTGCCTAGAAAAGCTGAGTACAACACTGGTAAAAGGGATATCATCCACACCTGTGTAAAACAATTTAAACTGCGTTGCTCTTTTTCTTTCTGTAACACTTTTGATCTAAACTATGAGTGTTCGGATATTAACATTTCAGTTAGATTAATAAATTATTTGGTTTAATTATATGTAAGGTGTGCTTCTTCTTTGACCTTAAATAAGGTTTTAATGCAACAGTGTTAAAACATTATAATGTTATAATTTATAACACAAATTCTGAAAAACAAAAAGTAAAAATCAAGCATTACATAGGTAAGAAAATATATAGCTGTGAAATCTAAAACTGGAAAACCAAACAAGACTATGAGCAGAACACCAAGAAATATGCAACTTTTCCATACTTATCAATGAAAACAGTATGTAGAAAAGATTTACTTGAAAAAATCACATAGAAACTGCTTCTTATCCATTTCAAGTTTGTCTGTTCACACAATTCTTTTCCCTAGTACTCCCTATCTGTGAAAGATTTGTTCAACTCCTAAAGGACCAGACCATTTAAGAGACTGGCAGATGTGAAAATGCTAAAACAGTTGTTCACACTTAGACTCCAAAAATTCTGGAAAACTCATGTTAATATTTAATATTTGGTTCTTTCTGCAAAACTGTCTATGCTTTCCTGTAATGTTTATTATGTTCGAATGCTTGAATATGAAGGTGATTTTGCACAAAATAGATGTTGACAATAAATATTAAACATTTCAGATATGTTTCCCTAAAAATTGTCTCAACCAAAGAGAAATCAGATTACATGGAAGAAGGAAACATTTTCAGTCTTTTTCAACCAATTTTATATTGCACAACATGAGAACAAGGATATATTTGGCTTTGTATTTTGCACCTTTTTAGGAAGCATTTGATGGTAAATACAACTCTAAAATGTCAGTGCTGTGAAAAAACATCTGAAACATACAGATTAGAAATTAATGAGGGCTAAAAATATAATGAAATTTAGATTATGTTATTTAAATAGTTCATAACTCTATCAAAAGTGTTTAAGCTGCTATGTTTAGATATGATTCATTGATTGAATTAACTTATGTGCAACAAAGTAACTCTTAATAAAATGCAGTAACTTAAGATCACAGATTGAAAGAAGAGTTCCAAATTGCCTTTCCTCTTTTAAGTCCTGTAGAAGAAAATTAAAATCAAAGTACCACCGTGAATTTAAGACTACAACTTTTTACCACAAATAGATTTTATTCTCGGGATTCAGAATTCCACATAAACATAGTCTGGGAAAATTTATCTCATTTTTACTCATTCATTCTCACAAAATACCCAGGGGCATCAGTTGAGGGGGGGAGGAGAAGGAGGGTCAAACAGAAGGTAAATGACCAGCTCTGAGAAATGCAGATTGTCTCAAAGACCTGCATTAACCTGGATTCATTCCATAGGCTTTCCTGAATTCATCTGCAATCATTACACAGCTTTAAATATTTAAACTGAGAAGTGAGGAGTCCTGGATACAGTTTTTATGCTCTAGTTAATTACAGTTGTTGTCATAAACAGAACAAATCTTGTCTCCCTGCCTAGTAACCAGCCGCAGTCTAAATACTGTGCTGCGAGGACTTTCAGCTGAGGTTTGCCAAGTTTGCTCCCGCTGAATTGCTCCTGACCTGTTTAGAGATTGACTTTACTTGATTCAGCTCTTGGCAGCTATTTTTCTACTTGGAGGGGGACTATGGCTGTTGTTTTCGTTTTATTTTCCTGGGTATATATGGTAGCACCATGGTTTTAGTCTTAAAATCTTGTAACCATAAACACCTTGTGACCATAGGGTGCACATAGCATCAGAATAAGGGGTTGAAAACAATTGTGCCTAACAATCGTAACCGTATTGTTATTATTGTTATTCTATTTTACTAATGAAACTGTTCTGCATATAGACATTCTTTCTTTTTTCTATAATAAAAAATCTTCAATCAGACTATTAAAATTTCAGTAATATTAACAATAATACCTTTTTCCTCATTGTCCATAAAAAGATTCTGAATTTAGCAGCAGCTATTAAAATTTCAGTAATATTAACAATAATACCTTTTTCCTCATTGTCCATAAAAAGATTCTGAATTTAGCAGCAGCTATTAAAATTTCAGTAATATTAACAATAATACCTTTTTCCTCATTGTCCATAAAAAGATTCTGAATTTAGCAGCAGCTATGCCATATAGTAAAATAGTTACATGGATTAATTTAATGCATGTACTTTGAAAACAGAATGGGAAGGATAAAGAAGTGCCTCACATACCTCTGACACCTGAAAGATGTTGTTCTATTTTCCAGGTTATATTTGGTAAATTTTAAGGATCATATAAGTTATGATTATACAAATTTGCATCAAGCTATTATGGTTTAACATAGAAATATAAGCAAAAACTAATTCTGAAACTAAAAATTTGTGTCTCAAACTTAGAAATACTAGGGGGCCTGGTTACTCAAGTCCACTGGACTTAAAAGCCCAGGTGGAGACCTATTTTCTGCCTTTTTTTATATGTGAAAGCACAGAAGACTTATAAAAGACTAATAAAAAACAAGAAAAAGAAATAAAAAAACAATAAAAAGACTAATAAAAAACATGTGCCAACAAAGAAAATTTGCTAAAAACAGTAATAAAAAATGAAAATATCAGACTAGAGGAAGATCAGTAGCAGAATTCCTCAAGGGCTCAACCAGCAGATCTTCAATGTTTACATTAACGAATTTGGCACAAAAATAAAACCTTGATGACAAATATTTATCATACAAAATTAAGAGGCAAGTAAATATGAAGGACAATTTGCATATCATAAAGAAAGTATATGATGATCTGGAAGAGTACAGTAATAGAAATGTGTTGGAATTTAACCGAAACATGAAGCCTTATGGAGAGAGACTAAATAATATTTTTCACCATTATCTGGAAACTTATCAATTGACAATGACTTAGAAATAGAAAAGTCTTACATAGTAGCAGCTTCCTGTGCTATTAAAAACTGACGTTATGATGGACTTATGAAAAAGTAGATGTGATTTTAGGTGTTTTATGTGGGAAACTGTGTGCTATTGGACAAAACCCCACTTAGAGAATTTTGTCTGCAATGTCTTTTACCATCTTGATCACCCGTATTAAACAAAAATGTGCTGAAATAGAAAGTGTTGTGAAATAAAATGGGCATATAATCCAGGTAATGAAGACTCATTGAGAGAAGGCTTACAAAGCTTTTCTGCACTAAACAATTCAAAGTCCTAGGGATACAACTAGAAGAGGAGGCAGGAATCACACAGGAGAGAAGAAAAGCATTTGAATAAAATGGATATCTGCTGGCCAGGAACAGAAAGTTTCTCTGTGTTGGAGAGTTTTTAAGCATCAGGGAAGTGAGGTTGTGGACTGGATTCCTATAACGAGTCATTTGCTCGAATATCTGACTAGTTTAAGATAGGACACAGTATTTTATTAAAGTGGTTTTCTGATGTTGCTTCCTTCAATCATATGTTAAATTATCTGCTATGTTATTTTTGCTTGCAGTTTCTTACTATTTTCAGGTTTTTCTGTTTGTAGCACTAAAAAGAAATTTGGTCTGAAAGAAGAATTATGTCACACACACACATCCCTCCAATGACAATAATATGGCAGTTATTAGTAGTGTTAGGTACATATTGACGTTATTAAGAATGATAAGGATTTTTCCCCATATTTTCCACATCCTTTACAAGTTCAAACCTGTAATCCTTGCACCACAGTTGAACTCAGTCTAGGATCAATTTCTTCTAAGTATTTTATATGGAAATTTTTCGTTCTTTAAACTATGCCTCCAGAAACTGTTTGGAATGTCTCTCAGTACCATTGTTCACCTTGCATGCGCAATCAGTCAGCTCAGTACTTCCTTATTACAGTGAAGAAGGATAATGTGAAAATTAATGGATGACTAAGAAATATTCTTAGATCTAGTAACCTCAATTTAATGTGTCCTTGGGAGCTGCAATTTGCTTTATCTAACAAGTTTTGCCTACTCTGTCAACCATATCTTCTTTCTCACGCTTATGGGGTCCACAGACCCTATTATTATTAACCCTCAGTTAATGCTGATAATGTTAATGCTAATAAATCATTTAATGCTAATTAAATGGTTAATGCTAATAAAATCATTTAAAGACCCATGCACTTTCCACATGTATAAAAGAGATTCACTGCCGGGTATCATATAAAGCTTGATATAAACTTCCTCTTTTGGCACCTTTCTAGCTCTAAAGTCAGCATATATATCACCTCTTAAGTAAGTGTGATCATTTTAAAATACTTGTCTTGGTTTCAGGACATCTGCTTCTATCACACAAACTCTTCTTACTCTGTCTAGAAATGCTCTCCCAGTTCTCTGTCAGAAAAGGTGGACACTTCTATGATAATGTTAATCCTTCTATGTTAATGCTCCCAATAAAACTGAAGTAAGCTGTGCAAGTTTGAAAGTGTGATTAGTCAAGACCTGTGCAGAAAAAGAGATGTTCTCGTAGCTGTTCAAATACCATTTTCAGATCATCAAGATAGTAACATTTTGAAAATTTTTTGCTTCGTTGCATTAATAATTTTTTTTCAATTTATGTCAAATAAGGACCTTCCTTAGGTTGGTTGTTGATGTTAATATTACTAATAATAATTTTAAGACACTACTACTAATAATTTATTTAGATATTTTGGATACTGTAATAAGCATTTAACATAATTTTCATTCATAAAAGGCAGTATTGTTTAATTCCATTACATTTTACTGTCACATTCTAAATTTAAATTGAGTAACTTTTTGACCAGCCAATGCTGCTCAATTTCTCCTTGAAAAAGTTTCTCATAAAAATCTGTTTAGTCGTTGTGCTCTGGAAAAAAAGTCCAAAGGCAAATCTAAGATCAGGAAAATTAAAGAGTTAGTATATGAATCAGATTTGTTTCTACTGGTCAGCAAGGGAAACCACAGGCATAAAATATATACAAACTTTAAGATTCTTTTCTTCTGTCATTCATGGGTACTGACTCCAGCTATTAAGATAATTCAGTGTTTTCTATCTGTGCTAGTGACCCTAAGCCTCACATTTTTCCAAAAATTGAAGAAGTGTAAAAGTCCTTGCCAAAAGTATCTTAATTTGGAATTTGTACCTAAAATCTGCTGCTGCTTTATCAAGCAGTAATCGATCTTGTGCCTTCCAGGCTAATTCTATCTATAGTACTACATAAAAATTGGCTGTAGAAAGCCAGGAAGCCAAAATATTGTGTGATATGTGATTTGTGTGCATCTTCTTATCGTTAAGACCTGTAAAATGAATGGTTGAATGAGTCTAGCTTGAAAGATGTGAATGCAAACATACTTGATCCCAATCTACTCTCCATATATACCTTGGGTTAGGGTTGGGTTAGGGTTTGGGTGTAGGGTTTGGGTTAGGGTTAGGGTTAGTTTAAAGTGTTAGAATTAGGGTTAGGATTAGAGTTAGAGTTAGGGTTTTGGGTTAGGTTTAGGTTTAAAGTTAGGCATTAGGGTCAGGTTTACTGTTTGGTTTAGTGTTAGGATTTGGGCTAGGTTTAGGTTTAGGTTTAGGTTTTCTGTTTGTGCTAGGGGTAGGGTTAGTTTTAGGGTTAGGGTTTGGGTTGGGCTTTAGGTTTATGCTTGGTATTAGAGTTCATATAGGGATAGGGTTAGTGTTGGTTTAGGGTTTGGCTGTAAGCATTTGGGTTAGGGTTTGTGTTAGGGTTAGATTTAGGGTCAGGTTTGGGGGTTAGGATTAGTTTGAAGTGTTTGTTTAGGATTAGGTTTATGGTCAGGTTTAGGGCTCAGCTAGCATTAGGGTTAGGATTTTTGTTAGGGTTAAGTTTAGGTTTAGTCTTCGGGTTAGGGCTAGCATTAGGGTTATATATAGTTTCCTCCTTTTCATGTGGTCTGCCAGGTGCTCATCCATTTTTTTTTTGTTTGGGAGTGGCGTGAAGGCAATGAAATTCCAAGCCTGATGTTTAGGTGTAGATTAGAAATGTTTGGCCCAACTACCTTAAAGGTAAACTACTAATTTTATTAAGCTGAGGGGGGTTTTTTAGTACCTTCTGTGTTTTATAGAATGAGGAGTCCTGTAGTTGGAATATGTATGGTAATTTTTTCCTTTTTCCATCCTTTTCTTAACATGATCGTTCTTTAATCCATTTTTTGCTGAACCTTACAACGTGCCTTACATTTTTGTCTTGTTCTTATTGATTTGGTTTTGTGTTATCTGAGCTGCTGAGTTACTGCATTTGTAATGGATTATGGTTTTGGTCTATTTGATTTATTTCACATAAAATGTGTTGGATAACAGACAGATCAATTTTCAGTTTGCTGTGTAAGAGTCAGATCATGTCTTCAAAGCACTTTCTCTTACATACATATACAAGTGCATGTACTCCCTCAAAGCAGAGAAACTTAAACTGATGACATCTGCACAGAAATTAAAAAAACTTGCCTTACAACTTGATGGTAAGTAGGGATGGGTAAACTAGTATGAATAAGAAGGAAACTAAGACTTTATGCAACATACAGCAGCAAAAGTAGATTTCCAAGAGAAATAATTATTTTAAGTATACCCAAGAGTTATTCCTCATCTGTTTTTATAGAAAACATAAACAAACATAACATTCTGAGTCTAGACAAGTTAATGGAAGAAGTTCAAATCTCTTTCAAAGAGCAGGATTTCATCTAGAGAGTCACAGGTTCTTCCTCCAGATAGGCAGACCCGTGTAAACCTATTTAAGTCAATGCAGAGCACTGAGCTACGCAGTCTGGCTCTCCATTGGCTCAGATCATAGGAACATACATCAGCTAAAATGTAGGGTAAGAACATACTATGATGCCTCTGTAATCAGTAAAGCAAGAAAGGGAAACAGAGACTTATCTTCAGAGAATAATTCCTTTTTTCCCTGTGGAGTATCTATTTCTTTCCATCGACCACAGTGGAAACCAAAAGCAATTATTTTATTAATATATCATATGTACTTCAGTACCTACAGGTAGAACAATTAGTACTTCTGACCACAGGTCACATGTTCTGTTTCGCTTTGTCTGTTAGGATAGTGCAAAGATCTCTCTAATCAGTTTTCTAAGATTAAGTACACTTATCCAGGGGACATGACCCCATTTTAAGTAACTAAAAAACCTAAATATTTCAAAGGATGCCTGCTTGAATTTGGAAAGGCTTTCAAAAATGTTTACAATCTTGATGGAGATCTGTATTCATGGATAACATAATGGAAAGATCCTGAACATACTATTACATTTTACATCACTGGCTCAAGTTATAATAGCAACTGGTTTTCATTTTGGAATTTTGCTGCCTGGAATAAATGCGAATTAGTCACAGCTGATGGTCTCTGCCTATTCCTGGTGGGTGGATTTCTGTCTCATATATTTTCCAGAAATATAACTAGGAAAGAAGCATGTCATAATAACCAACAGCCGTCAAGTGGGAGCAAAATAGCTGCTACACTCCACTTGGGGTGACTGTGCTTCGGAAGTATAGCACAGGGGAAGCTGTGCTGTATTTAGCACTGTAAGAGCCTGGAATGAAAGACTAATAAATGTTAGATTTCTACATACCCAGTCATAGTAGTAAAGTACTCATTGTGGGCTGGTAGTTACAATTGCATTTCATTCTGGTCTCATGTTGTAAAAATAATGCTCCTTTACATAGCACACTAACAATAGCACTGTTACATATTCCCAGAAAGAAGCGGATTATGTAAGGAACTGGATTCATAGTAACAACACAGACTAGAAAAGAAAAACAAGTGATTTCTAAACAAAATGGGTAGTATCCAGCTCCAGTCATAAGTGTGCATTCATAATCTCAATTTAATTATGAGTTTTTTTCATAAAAGCCCAAGTTCCATGAAAGACATGCTTTTGTGTTCAAAATGCATGATTGCTCATTTCAAACTCAAAATGTGTCAATAATAGCTGATACTGCTGGGTAATGTGCTTATAAAACATACTTGGACTTAACATAGTATATTCCTGCAGTCCAGATGTATTTGCTACAAATAATTGTTTCTGGTTTCAGCTGGGAAGAACGTGTTACTTTGGATAAACTTCTACCACTGTGATTTTAAAAAATCTCTTAAAAAGCTTACTTGTTTGGTATTTATGAATTAGACATGCTGGTTTTGTTGGAAAGGAACCATTGGCCTTTAAATATATAAACAGATGGAAAATAGCAATTATGATTTAAGAACTTGGAAAATGGCTTATTCACAATAAGGATGGAGCTTCTCACCTACGAGGAAAGTCTGAGGGAATGGTGATTGTTCAGCCTGGAGAAGAGAAGGCTTTATGGTAACCTAATTGTGGCCTCCCAGTACCTAAAGGGAGCCCACAAGAAAGAGGGAGACGGACTATTTACAAGGCCATGTAGGGGCAGGACAAGGGGGAATGGCTTCAAACTGAAAAAGTGTGGGTTTAGATTAGAGACGAGGAAGAAATTCTTTACTATGAGGGTGGTGAGGCAGGAAAACAAGTTGGTCAGAGAAGTTGTGGACGCTCCATCCCTGGGAGTGTTCAAGACCAGGTTGGATGGGGCTTTGAACAATCTAATCTAGTGGAAGGTGTGCCTGCCCATGGCAGGGGGGTTGGAACTGGATGATCTTTAATGGGTCTTCCAACCCAAACCATTCTATGATTCTGTGATATAGATAGGAGATGTATATATATAGCTTTTTGCATATACCCATAATAAGTTTAATCCTTTCATCTGCGACTGGCAAACTAAATATCAGACAATACATAGCACTGATTCACATCTCTATTTTGATACTTTATTAAAATGGGCCTAATACAAGGTCTCTTTACTTTCACTGTGATTCAAAGACCCCAAATTATGCTATACTATTAGCTTGTTACAGCAGTTGCATGACGTGTATGAATGTTTTTTTGAATACTTTACATATCTGGTGATTTAAAGATTTTGAATTGTTCAAAAACTATTCAACAAGATCTGAACATAAGTCTAAGCTTGCATCACTTGACTCAATGAGATGAGTGACTGAAGGCATTCATTCATCTCAAACTGCATTCTGGGAAGTGTTTAGGTTTTATATCCAGCTCATTTTGGTATGAGTGTACTAGTGCTTGAATTTGAATCTGGCCATCAGTTGCATCAGGTATGAACAGTCTTTTGTTTTGGAAGTAGCAAATGCACTGTTGATAATTCACAGAAATCTTCCACATACCATTCAACCTCCTGTACACATATATGTAAAATTACTTCTAGAGGCCATATGATTCTTCTATATAGTTTCCCTTTATAAACACGTATTGAGCTTTTCACTGTAAATTTTCAGTTCAGTTGAACATACTTTTAAATTACAAATTAGCTATTTCTGTCCACAATACTGAATAATCCTTATGGTTATATTTTATTCATAGTAAAGATGAACAAGCAATTAAGGCTTTTGAGTTTGAGATTCACAGCAAATATTTTCTAATGTTCAAGTAGAGTCAAATACAATAGTGGGTATAAAATGGTAGTGTAGACAAAGGTATAGATGACTTGAAGCTGATAACCCTGAAGACTTTAAGTAGTTCTCTGGCAGTTTCTTCACACTGCACAGCTGTGTAAAAATAGCAAAGATTATTATGTGGGGAATAAACACAGACAGCACATGATAGACAGTATAACTCACTCTGTTGCATGAGGGGGAAGCAAATTACACCATGAACTATACAGACATCATGAAATATTTCAAAACAACTGTCAGTCACTGCATGAGAAGGTTATGTGACTCCAGGAACAGGGTTAATGCGGGCTAGGGCAACAGTTCATAAACAAACTACCACAGCTACCTATGTAAAATTTCTACTACTTCTTTGACATCTTAGTTTTCCACATCATTAGACTAGTTTTAAGGATTTTCTTTTGGAGAACAAAATTCTCAGGTTTTTCCTGCAATACTACAGTAATCACCAGAGAATTAAAGAGACATTTAATTTTTATAATTTCCACGTTATTTTGGTTTTTCATATGAGAGTATATTGTCCAGAAATATCATTTAATATTATAGACTAATATTTTTATCTTCTTTCCTACAGTCATTTGCACTTTTAGGTTTATAAATTATCTGTGCAGAATACTAAACTTTTGGGGTTGACGAGGATCAAAGGTGAATCAAAACCTAATTAAAAACTTAAATATTGAGTATTATCATGCTGTATACACAGTTCCAAAGGTACAGTAATAATTAATAATAGTGCAGAATAATGTCAGAAGTATCATTCTTTGAATTAATTTTTAATTCATGTCTGTCTAACCTAGTTAAGGCTTACACGGTCATACATAGTAATAAACTCACATTCTGTTGCTCTTTTCTGTGCTTCCTTAATTAAGTTTTTTCCAATATGAAGACCTTTAGGATTCCCTTTAGCAGTTTACTACAAATCACACTTTTTCCTCAGTTTATTGCAGTTTGTTGCATTGCTTATTGTCTTTGTCCCAAGAAAGCTAGGTAAAAGTAAACATAGCTTTTCTGGAAGAGCTGGTTTCTCAGCTTTTTACATTGATTTAATAATGACCTTTCCCACTTTTCCTGTGCACCAATTGGAAAATTTTCAGGGCTTTCAGAATAATCTTCTTTTTTCTCTTGTCCTTATTTTGCTCTTATGTGGACAAGGTCTATGTTTTTCAACATGGAATGGCTAGGCTTTTGCCTATCACTGTCCAGAAACCAGTCATTCATGAGGTCTTAGATCCAACAAAACACTGAAGTGCAAGTTCATTATTAAATGAGAATACTGTTATATTTACGGGGTCCATTCCAGCACGTAACTGCTGCTGTCTGTAGTATTACTTTTCTGAAATTCTGATTTGTATCCATGTCTTTAACAAGACAGGGGAAAAAACCTCAGATTTCACATGACCTGCTGTTACTCTTATTCTGGTGAGGAGACTTTGCAAGTGTTCAGTCAATGTAAAGTGTTTCTATTTATGACAGAAAAAGATTTCTTGTTTTTCATTTTGCTCTATGATATTTATGTGTTACAAATTCTTTACAGGTTGAATGAGCAAGAGGAGCTAATCAGTGCTCCTGCTCTTCTGTCCTCACAAAGACTTTTACTGGTATAGCAGTTGGGTGAGTCCAGGAAGGAAAACAAATCTTTTTTTCTTTTTTTTTTAATTTACTGTGGTTTTAGTTATCCCAAAAAGTTTAAAAAAAAACCAAAAACCAACCATAAAAACCCAAACCCAAACAAAAAAACCCCCAAAAAACCAAACAAGTAGTCTGACACGATTTAAAGACCAAAAGGGACCACCACAAACAAAAGGAAAACAAAACTCTCAACCACAATTTATAAAGGAAAAATATATTAGGAACTTTAGGGCCATTATTCTTTAATCATTCCTCAAGGAGAAATGACTTACAGCCTTGGTGGAACTTGTATGGCCTGAAGTCTAAATGACCCTGGTTGCTGAGCCCCAGCTGTTTACACGTTTTTATGCTTTGTAGTATACTTGCTTCTTTCTTCAGATCACTTTCTGCTTACTGATCAATTAAATCAACACAAAAACGTCATCATTCTGCACTCCAGCTGAAGTCCTATCTGTGTTCTATGCTAAATAAATGTCCTGTCCTTCTGACTTGAATTGAACAGTTTCCAGTTTAATTCAAAGCAAGACTTTTCCCATGAACCTGAGGCCACAGATACTAAGGGTTGCTATTGCAGATGAACAACCAAACTCACTTTCTTCCCCATTCTGGGCTTGTTTTAATTTTTCTTTTCTCTCACCTGCAAGAAGGGAAAAAACCCAAACAGTGACATAACAAAATATAGTAATTATTCATATGGTCACATTTTTCTGGTATTTATCAATTCAAAATAACATAATATCCAGCTTTTCCATGTGACAGCTTTCATTCAGTGCTCCTAAGCTCATTGCCAACTTCATTATCTCTGTGTTGTATGCCCTCTAGTCACCAGAAAGTAGAATACGTTATGGTATTCTATGATCCAAACAGATCAAAATATCAATTATCACAACTGTTAGAACAGATAAAGCTACCCGCCCTCTCCTGCTTGTTAAAGTGCCTATACAATTGCCCTTGTTTTGACCTCCCTTTTAGGCATCAGCCAGACATTTAGGTACTCAAATAACCAGGTAATATCCCTCAAACAAGTGCTGAAACAAAACTGCACCCTGAATTTCTGCGTTGACAATTTTTTTATCATGAAAAAAGCAAGAGAGAGGGAGGTTTTAGAAAACCTGTCTGGTGTCACACATGCATGAATATTCACAAGCAAGGACAATGCATCCTTTACCCATTGTCTATGATTACAGCTTGTAAGCAGGAACTTCATCTATAGCACAAATATTCTGGTAACACCTTTCATTTGAATTTCAAATTTAATGATAATTTTTTAAAAATCATGTTTAGTTATGAGCAGTACTCTGTCAGAAGAAAATGTTTCATTGGTTAAATTGCTTGAAGTAACAAGCTGAAGCACCTGAGTTGTTAACATCACTGATCTTTTCAAGCTGTTTTATTTTCTTTGCTTTTTATTTTTTTTAATATGTTTTCTTTCATTTAAGAGAGACATTGTACAGATGTTTGATTTCACCCTGGAATGTTGAAAGCAAGTGTGTTGATTATGAAATATTTTCCAAGTGAAAGGTGCCATGCCAGCAAGTGGAATGTAAAGAGGAATAGACACTGTAAACGTGCATTGAAATAGATCTGTTAATAAGATAACAATTTAAAATATCAAACCAAAATTTTCAATGAAGCAAGATTCCCAAGGGTGATTATGGATATGTATGCTTTGCTCTGCTAGTTATACTCCCTTGACACCAAATGAAACTTTCAGGTAAGTGTATGTTGAGTGCATTAAATTCGATGAACCTGTGTGTTGTACGTACAGAAAGCAAGAATGTAACACAATCGTTAAAACTACTACAGGTGAACTTCAAATAGCAACAATAGGGAGAAGAAACAGTGGAAACTTCAGGACATTACTGGGATTTTTTTAGAAATCTGGCCTGATGTCTTCAGCTGTTTTGTTTTCCCTCATAGATAGTACAGCATATCAGTCTGCCCTGCTGCAGTAGGTTTCAGGCTGGCTACACACAGGATACATCTGTTTTGCTGTCTGTTTCTACTCCTAGCCAGTAATGCAGCACATAAAAATAGAAAAGCTTTATTTCTCGATCAAACAAACAAAAAAATCTCTTTTATCATTTCTCTGTGATGTGTACACACATAACAGCCATCTCAGTAGGAAGGAAAAACATTCTGAACTACAAGAAAGGAAAAGAAAATCAGCAGTCTGAAACAGCTTGTGCAACTAGATCAAATTGGTTTGCTTTCGTCTTCCTTTTATTTTTGTTTGCAATCATTGTTTTTCATCAAACTCTGTATATCAATGTCTGTATAAGGTTATTTTTGTATAGATTTCAAACACTTTTATACCTGAATTACTTGCTGCAAAATGAACCAAAGAAATTTTTTTCATTCTTTGTACAATTCCTTTTCAGCTTAATGATATGACAGTGTTGACCAGAGCTGTCTCCTGATACCTTCTGAATATGAAACATCCCTAAACAAATGCTTCATTGTGTACACAGTGCACCATCTTCTAGCAGAACTGCATCCTTGAGGAGAGGCTGCCTGTAGAGGCTGTTCTAACTAGATTGGATTGAGTGATTTTTTTTATTTTGCTGTTAAGTGTAATGGGAAGTAATTTCTTTTTTAAGAGATATTTTTGGAAAGGCTGCATATCTTGCCACAGCCAAATTTTTTGTTCCACAGAGAGCATGGGTGTGCAGAGGCGAAGGGAAGCTGCCTTGGCACCCAGGAGTTAAGTAAAGGCTCAAAGGCCTGCAAAGGTGCTTGATATTCGGTCCTGGGCCAGAGCTGCAAGGTGGCATGCCAGCATTGCTGTGGGGTCAAGTTTATGATAATCTGTTTGCCAGACGCTCACACTGACACACAAATCCCTCTCATCTTTTTAAGACCTTGAAAGTTCCTAGACACATCCTCTCAAGCGGGTTTTCTACAGACAATATTTTTTGTGTTTGCATTTTGGAGCAGGTCATCAGACTAGGGACAACAAACCTTGTCAGAAAATTAACTCTACTTCTTACCTTCATTTGATAAAACCTCCATACAAATGTAATTAAAGATTTATTCAGACTTGAAAACATAAATCATCAGCGTCCAGACCAAGAGAAATCTGTGGGCATAGAAATGTTATTCATAAAGTCTGTTTTTTCACTTTAAGTTTGCTGAATCCCATTTTAAAACTAGAAGAATGATTTGCTAAACATAGAATATTGTCTTCTTTCAAGGTCTTTTCATTATTCCACACTGTTTCTAGATGACAAATATTCAGCAAAAAGGTTCTTGCCAGACTGCTATCAGAACCCAATTAAGATATTTTTCAGTATGTTCAGGTGTGTCTCTATAACAATTACATTATTTTTATAACTGTGCTCTAAGAATATAGGCATGTTTTTTCCAGTTTTCCCTGTCACATATGATGAATATACAGACATGGACACATATATATGCCTATATATGCATGTATATCTTTTTTTTCCCTGTGTATTTATAGCCTAATTTTTCTGTCAACTGAAGTTCTGACAGTGATCTCAAACGAGAACATCATCCTTATTTTTAGCTTCTGGTGCTCCTTTTGTGCAATTCTTGCTTTTCTATAATCCCATAATGACAGGACATCGTCTGCTTTCTGCCCCTAGCTTGCTTATTCTTTGCTTGTCTGCAGTTCCGCTGTACTGTATCTCAAACTACTCTTTTGTTCATGTCCTACATTTCCTTTGCCTTTTTTTTTTGTCCTTGCCTTTTTCTATTTTTATCTTCTGTTTTTAATCCCACTTCATGTTTCCTTCAGAGATTTTCAAAATGTTACACTGACTTAACAGAAAATCCCTGCAGGGTTTCATTTTCTCACAACAACTCGGGAAATTCTTCATGCTGAATTCATGTCACCTGAGAGTTTCTGGATAATAGACAAGATGTTGAAGGACTGAATGTGGAAAAATTGCAGGTAACAACAAATTTTAATCTGATTCTATCAGATATTGTCTAATTATACACTAACAGATAAGAACAGAACCCCCAGCGTGAAATCCCCTACATCTTTCAGATTAGTGAGGAAACCCTGGCTGCAGCTAACTCACATATCTACACTACCAAAATTGACATAAAGAGATCTTTTATTTTCCTTTGCGGAATTTCTTTGGGAGCTTCGTCTCCCTATGTTATTTCCCACAGAAAATTCAAAAGTCTGACATTGCAACAGGCAGCCTCTCTGAGAGTAATTGTGCATTGGTCCATCAGGAATACAAGGAACATCACCTTGAATTACACAAAGAGAGTGGCTAGTTGGAAGGTCTTCACACCTATAACAACAATCTGTTGTGTTTCTTCAGAGCTCTAAGTTTTCCTCCGAGTGTTTGGTTCAAGGTTGCTTTTTTAGAAAACATCTAGAAGAAACCATACGTATAAAAACACATATCTATATGTTTAAGAAATTAAGAGTCTAATTTTCTTTTGGAGCCACCTTATGACTGTATTTACAAATACAGCTGAAAGCAGCCTAAGAGACAGCATTTCAGAGATAAAGGATGTAATGTTTTTGGACATTGCCATGAAAAATAAAACTGCAATTTTATTTGCCCTCTCAAAAATATGTACTGACATAGTTTCTTCAAATGTTTGTAATCTCAAAGTAACAATTTTATTATATCAAAGGAGTCTCAGGAGTTCTGGGGCAAAACATTTTTCTCACTTGGAAGTGGAGTCTGCAAACCCTTGGATTATGAGGTTCAACATTAGGTTGAATATTCTGATGAGATTTTTACGCAAAAAATGATCAATAAGTGTCATTCATGAGCTCCTATGATTTGGTGCTTCCTGAATACCCTTTTATCTGACACCTAAGGAGTGATCTATTTCACTGACAAGTAATGTGCAAGTAAAGTTTTGTACATGCATTCTTCATGGTGATTATATGGTTTTTTCTCTTAGCACTAACAACATAGTTAAAATTTTCCTTATAACTTCTGGTTATGTATTTTATTAAGCTTATGAAATTATGGGTTTGAAACTTCCTTATCTTTACTTCAGTCTACAGTCTAGCGGCATATTTTTGAAATACTCTGAGAAAATTAATTCAGATTTTTCTGAGTAATAGAATAAAAGCATGTAATGATTAGCATCTTAAAATACTAATGAGCAGTAATAACAGAGCAGAAAACCAACTGAGGTGAAAAGGGGATTACACGTTTTGCATACAAAAAGTTATTACTTTTACTGAACTGACTCGAGCTAAGTTGTAGATTTGGTCTCATATAAGCAATATGTCAGGATTTGAGGAAAAATTGAATCCATCTTAAAGCTACGAAAAACACTGTTAAGAAGATTCTTTGAAATAGAGATTTTCTAAAGACCACGTGCTATGCAAGAATAACAGCAGTTAAGAGGACAAAAATTGGAAGAGTCTTGCCACTTCTTTTGACTAAATTAAGTAGAATCACAGAAACACAGAATAATCTGAGTTGGAAGGGACCCATCAGGATCATCGAGTCCCAGCCCCTGACCCTGCACAGCACCATCCTCAAGAGTCACACCATGTGCCTGAGAGTATTGTCCAAATACTTCTTGAACTCTGTCAGGCTGGTGCTGTGACCACTTCCCTGGGGAGCCTGTGCCAGTGCCCAAACACCCCCTGGGTGAAGAACCTTTTCCTAATATCCAACTTAAACCTCCCCTGACACAACTTCAGGCCATTCCCTCGAGTCCTGTTGCTGGTCACCACAGACCCTGTCCCTTCTTTTCCCCTCACGAGGAAGCTGCGAACTGCAATGAGGCCTCCCCTTAGTCTTCTCTTCTCCAGGCTGAACAGACCAAGTGACCTCAGCTGCTCCTCACACGGTTTCCCCTCAAGGCCCGTCACCAGCTTTATGGCCCTCTTTTGGACACTCCCTAACAGCTTTATATCCTTGTTATACTGTGGCACCCAAAACTGCACACAGGACTCGAGGTGAGGCCGCCACAGTGCAGAGCAGAGCGGGACAATCTTCTCTCTTGCCCTGCTGTCAATGCTGTGCCTGATGCATCCCAGGACACGGGTGGCCCTCCTGGCTGCCAGGGCACTGCTGACTCAAATTCAACTTGCCATAAACCAGGATTCTCAGATCACTTTCTGTGTTGCAACTCTCCAGCTTCTCATTCCCCAATCTGTACATCCAGGTCTGCCCCATCTCAGGTGCAGAATCTGGCACTTGCCTTTGTTAAAATTCACAGAACTGGGGATTGCTCAGCCCTCTAGCTTGTCAAGGTCTCTCTGCAGGGCCTCCCTGCTCTCACAGGAGTCAACAGCTCCTCCCAGTTTTATATCGTTTGTGAACTCGCTCAGTATCCCTCCCAGTCCTGCATCCAAGTCATTTGTGAAGATGTTGAAGATCACAGGAATGAGCATGGATTGCTGGGGAACCCCACAAGTGGGAGGTCACCAGTCTGATGTCAGCCCATTCCCCGTAACCCTCTGTGCCTGTCCCATGAGCCAGTTGCTCACCTATCACATGATGTGTTTATCCAGCTGTGAGACGGACATTTTATCCAGGAGGATCCTGTGACAGACAGTATCGAAAGCTTTACTGAAATCCAAAAAGATTACATCAACTGGCTTCCTTTGGTCAGCTGGGTGGGTTATCTTGTCATAAAAGGAAATCAGGTTTGAATAAAAAAGTACATCAGAAACATCACCATTCCAATGACAGATACGACTACATACATTGTAAATACTTGGCTTGGATGCAAGTCAACTGAGATGATGTTCAGAGAACTGGGTTTGGGGGATTCTCAGCTGGCGAGGGGCTCATCATTCCTGGCACAGTGACGTTGTGGGATCTGCTGCCATTGCTGCAATATCACATGGTTACCCCACCTTTCCTGATAATCACATTTTTACATTGCTAAGATAATTTGCATTACAAGTAACTCAATTTCGTCTGGCTGCCTAAAGATGTGGACTGCTGCTGCATCCATCCTCCAGCAGGAAATGTAGGTGTGGGGTCCAGGATAAAGAAACAGTATGGATATGGTCCATCTCCAGTGCCTTCCTTACTGCTTGACATCTGTAGTCAGAGATTAAAATATTGTGAGGTGCACAGTCTCTTGGTAGTAAGCCACAGCTGCTGTGTACTCGGACATTAGCCAAAGTGCTTCATCAAATGGGTGTATGGGATCCCATACAGTCATATACGGGATTCATCAGAGAAATGCAGGCACCTATTGCTGGTAATCATCTACGCTGAAAGAGTCATCCTACACTTCCTTCAGAGCTAGAGAGAAATAGCCACTACCAGGACACACTGATTCTCACCCTAAGGTGGATGTCTAAAAGAGGTCTGATCATTCACTCTTCAAAAATGCTCAGTCCCAACTGTGAAAGCAGCTCAGGTCAGTTATAAAACTTCTAAAGTTCAGTAAAATCTATCCTACCTCTGGCATCCATATTATTATGGTATTTTTTAATGGGATATGGTAATATTGCAGAATTACAGGATACTTCCTAAGGGATATTTTTTATTACTTCACATATTTTATTTTTACCTTCTAGCAGAGAACAAGCCTACTATTACTTACAGAAGGCCTTTTCCCAACAGCAGTGAAAAGCAGAAGCATTTAAAAATACCTGGCATATGCTAGCTAGTATATTCTAGCAGGTAAGAACTTCCTTGTAGATAAATGCCAGAGCCATGAGTTATAGTAAGTTTCAGTTCTATAAAGTAGTATAAAACAAACTTTTACATTATTTTCCACATCGTCTTTTCCCAAGCTAAATGCCTTCCAAGCTTTTGGCTTACACACAGAAGCCAAAAAGAAATTGAGGATAAGAACAAACAAACACATTATACACGACTTAAATGAAAGGTCACAAAGTTATTCTGAGCTGTGTTGTCTACAGAAAGCTTAAATTCACTAATATTTATACTTTGACTCTTGAAATCTGAGAAGTTTTCTGGCAGGCAGTTCTGCTTGCATAGAGACAGGACTATTATCACAGGAATCAGAAGAGAAGGTTAGAATTAGTTTTCTGCATAAACTCTCCTTCAAAAATTAAAGGTTTGGGTTTTATTTTAGGTCTGTGGCAACAGAGAGGTTAGTGATTCAGATGCCAGAAAGAGAAAGCCTCAAGAGAAGACCTAGGATTTATTTATCTCAACATTTTAATTAATTCTTCTCAGAATGAAAAAATCACAAAGCCAAACAGGTGATAACTCTGGATTATTCTGCAAGGATAAAATCTCCTTTTATAAAACCAGAAATTTGTTTATTGCATTCAAAGCTTGTCTGTGGCAATGACCTGAGTTTGAGACAACTTTCTGTCCCTACATCAAGTTCCAAGTTAGATCCAGTGATTGCACCTGTGTCTTTTAAGTCAAAAACAGACATTGTGGGGTGTGGAACAAGATCCAAACTACTGAGAGGTTTCCATCTTAGCAGACGACTTTTTAGATGGCATGGTTACAGATCAGGAGTGGAATATGCAAAAATCAGTTATCGTACCTCATGTACCAGTATGGTAAATGTTTATCCTCTACCTTTCATTTTCTATAAAGCTAGATCCTCTTTTTTAAAAAAGGAATGTCAATAACCTACATAACACTGAAAGTTTTCTGGCATTTTTTCTTTAAATTTTGCAAACTTTAATTTTTTTTGTTAGCTCTGAAGACTGATGTCTCAATAATAGAGTATCAAGTTGATCTTTCCTGACTCCCTGTGACTGCATCAGAGTTTCTCCAGCTGATAATTTATTTAAGTTTCAATGGTTTTACATCTTTTATGTTTCTGTTTTCTAAGCAGTTCTGCTTGTAAAAAAGAAGCCAAATATTTCCTCTTTGGCTCTAATAAAAATGGCATTAAGTGATGAAATACACTGAAATATGTCCAGTCTCTGAATCCAAAATATAACTCACAATACCTGTCAGTTGCTGCAGTTACTATACATACAGGTTACTTTACGATAAGTCTATAAACCTATTCAGAGCTATAATGACATACCCTGCAAAGGAAAACTGTTTACAAATTCACAAAAATTCAATATGTTTTGCTTCTAAGTGTTTGAAGAACCATTCATGTTCCTTTGCAGAAAATAATTTCTCCATTTATTCTTGATATCCTTTACAGCTCTATTCCAGATTCATGTATTTTCAAATATTAAGAAATACTGTTAAACTCCTGCAAAACTTTCAATATTTTTCACTAATATAATTCCAGATACTGCTCAATGTCATGATGCTGCTAAAACCTGTTCTAACATTTGTCCAAGATCATGACTTGTAGGTCTTTTGACACTGACACCCTTCTGAACATGGATCTCACAGTGTCTTTGTGGAGGCAGTAGAATGCATTTATAGAAGTCTCTGTGAGGTGCAGGGTCTGCATGTTGTGAAATATGAGAGATTGGTTAAATAAGGATAAGAACATAGATTCCAAGATATCCTTAATCTAAGGAGCTGTCAAGAGCAGCTTGTGTACTTTCTAGGTGTCTCTGTGTTTTGTGGAAGGTTTTTTTGTTTATAAAGTGTTGGGGCAAACTGGGAAAATTTATTTTGTATCTTCTTCTCTTTCAGTGATGATCCACAAGATTTTTCCCAGTCTAAATCTTCAGTAACTTTTCTCATAAAATATTTTAAGTCTTTCCAAAACAAGACAAGTAGAAAACCCCACAGTTTTTTGTGGCTGAAACTTATAAATTATACGATAGTGAGATTGATAAATCAGTAATCAGCAGAGATTCTCTTACTGGTCCAGATACAGGCAAGAAATATATGGAAAGTTAATGAATATGTGTTTTATCAGATCTTTCATTATTACATGGGGGAAAATACAGGCAAGCTTTAGGCACACATTTTCTAAACTGGGCAATTATCAATTGCTCTTACAATGTCTTTAATGGCACGAACGGAGGTGTGTTCATTGAAAGACTCTACTATTTGCATGTTAAAAGGACTGCTGGAGTAAAAAGAGCTGTTCTCTACACTTCATTCATTTCTCAATAAAATGGGAAACACAGTCTTTGAATGGCTGGCTGATTTCAAAAGAGCATGCACTTATTTTAAAAAATAAGGGTCCGTAGATAGAGTGTAGTAGCACAATCTGACCAAACAGGACAATGTGCTGTTGATTTTTGACCTTCTAATGTTCCAGGTTGTCAGAAATTTTTGAAGTGACCTTTATGCTGCAATATATTTGCCATTTTTTGTGTCAGCCTCTGATTTTCCTTACCGTGTGAGTCGGCACAACTGCTGCTAATGTAAACTTTTCACCTGAGCAATTGATTTATGCCCATGCCTGCACACACAAGCACAGAGTGTGTGAATGCTGGCAATGTTTTGCCAGCATTCAGAGAATGAGAAGTGTATTGTGCTACAGATTACAAGTCTCTGCTCCTCTTCATCATTCAAATCCACATTTGAAAAATATTTTGCATTTCAGACAAAAAGAGAAAATATTCCTCAAAGTTCAAAAGAAAGAGCCTAATATTTCCCTACTATATTTTTAATGTACTTAGAAGACTGGCATTTTCTTTTAAATTGGAATAAAATCTTATGGTAAACGTACAGTGTCTCTAGAAATGTGTATTATTTACCTTAATTCCTTCTCTATCCTGAAATAAAAATTTCAGCCTTTCAATTTCTGGCCTCTAGATACTTTTCAACTATTAATTTATTGCTTTCACAGAGACCTATTACATTAATTCTTTGAGGCAAAAGAGGTTGGGAGGGTATGGAATAAAGAATTTAATTTAGGCCTCTGACAGATTTGCAGAGACAATTTGAAACCAAATTGTGAGGCTCCAGCTTCACATGTCCACTCCTGTGAGAGGTACTCAATCCAATTGAACTAGACTGAAAGGATTCGAAATTCATAGAAGATCTTATTTTGTTATATAAGAACGTAGACTCTTACGCTAATCCCTTTTCTATGAGCCCTTCCCCACACCCTTTCTCTGTGTAACCTTAACCTCTCCACAGAGGTCTAACTGCTTGAGACCAAGGGTTCAAAGCCCAAATTCATATGGTTCAGTTGAATAACTTTGACTTGGACTGATGAGAAATCTGCAAAGTTGTGTGATGTTGTTGCAGAAAGATCATGGGATCCATGCAAGGTCAGAGCTGTACAATTATAAAAAAAGCCACATCAGAGATAAGTTTATTTTCATTCCCCATGTCCTTGTGAGTGTTACTGGAATTAACCAGGAAGAAATAAGACCTTTTCAGAGTTGGTTAAAAAGTAAGAAATCAGGTAGAGGCTGCAGTAATTCTAAATTTAGACTGCACAGTTGTGATGAACTGCTATCCATGAACATGTTAAGTGCTGCACAACTTCTCCTTACCTGCTGGGCTGCACGCACCACGAACCTGGTCTTTCAATTCTGTAAATATGGTCCTTTTTGAAAAATAACAACTATTCCTCATACGAGATTTATACTTCATGAAAATATGTCTACTGAGGAAGAAGTTTGCTGCAAAGAAGACAAGTGGGACTGGTACACTGCTCAGTGTTGCCCCAAGACTCAAGACAGAAGCAGAGGAACCACAAAGGAGTTCTGGATTTCTGAGTCCACAGTCATAGCAGCCAACTTCTCTGGCTGTGGCAGAAATCAGAGCATCAGGGTGGGAGAGGGGGAAGGTGGGAGGGGTGGAAACAGAAAGGGCTGTGCCAAGACCTGGATAGATACAACTGAAAGGATGGGGAAAAAATGAGGCAAAAGGTGGGAATAAAACAAGAAACATTTTACATTTGATTGAAGAAATACTGAATTGCTTTTTAGAGAGATCATGGACGTGCTAACATACCATGCTGGGCTTGAATATATGGGTCAAACCATATATGATCCCTTAACCCTTTAAAAGCTTTTTCTATACATCCAAAACAAAATGGGGAAGTCTACCCAAAAAACATTTGTTCCTAATATAAGTATCTCAGTGATGGAGGCTGAGAGCCTGAGAGAACTTGTGTTTCACACAAACACAAGAATTCAGCAAACACAACACTAGCAGCTAAACAGAAAAATCCAGGGTAACCTAGGCATTACAAATTAACTATATGCTACTAAAACTTTTATTTTCAAATTTTTGACTCAAAAAAATCTTTCCATCTGTCAATCTGAAATTCTACAGAAAGAGAATAGCAGCATGAAAGGCTCATTATAACAACACTTGAACTTCTTGAAGAGGGTTCATAAGCCAAGGGTAGTGTTAGAGGACTGTGTATATTATATGACACTGGAATTGAAGAGAGAAAAAGTCGTGAATAACAGTTACATACAAAGACCAGAGGATTTGATTTTAATTATGTGTTATTGCTAGCTGGGCTGACAGAGGAGTTTGTGCATATGCCACTGCACAAAGTGAAAAATACAAAAGTCCCAATGGGTGGTTTAAATAAATGTCCACTTCCACAGAAAAGTAACAAGAAGACTTCAGTTAGTTAGTTAGTTAGTTAGTTAGTTAGTTAGTTAGTTAGTTAGTTAGTTAGTTAGTTCGTTAATTAGCTCTAGACAAAGGCAGGATCAGTGCTCCATAAGCCACTTATGACAGGAGTTTATTCAAGTTGTTCCTAAAAATTTCAGTTTCCACATTTCTTAGTATTTATCATATTCTATTCCAGAAAGTTTTCCTGATGTCTGCTATACATCTCACTTGCTACAGATGTAGCCCTTTCCTTTCACAGGTGGATCTTCTTTTTTCTCACACAGCTCTTTTCCACAAGTTGGAAATGGAGCCACCAATCTCTTCTCTCTAAATTACAACTTCTATCTTGTCGGTCAGACCAGTGTTGCCTCTTGTCATCTTTTCCATGCTCTCTCAATGGCTCATTTCTTGCTTAGGGCACAGCACCAAAATCTGTACAAAGTATTCATACTGAAGCCTTATCTGTCAGTAGCGCCTCGAGCAGAAAGCCTGCTTGACACATTGACAGTACCTCTGTGCCTGTTTACCAAACTCCAACTCTATTCAGTCATGATCAGTTTGGATCCATTTTAATCTCCAGAGCTGCTTTTACAGTTTTGATGCCCAGATATATAATTCTCATCCTACAATACTGGGCTTGGCTGTCCCTACCTACATGTAAATCCTGGTGTTCCTCTGTGATGAATTACTTTTTTCTTTCTCATGCAGGTTTGAAGTTCCTCCCAGCTTGATGCCAGCTCAGATTGAAGAATCAATTCTTTCTTCCTTATATATATAATGTTTTTGCTTATATACATAATTTTGTGTATCAGTTAAGTACTCATCTATCTTAGTTAGGTATAGAATTACAATTAGCGTTTAATGTATTACCTAGGAATCAAATCACACATTCTGACTGTCGCAACAAAAGAATCCAACTGAAAAGTAGTAGCACGTACATTTTGCATTATTGCCTAATCAAAAAAAAATTAAATTAGCTATTTGTATGAGTAAGGACTACCTATAAAAGGATTCTGCCAAATCAGGACTTTGACTTGGGTATCTGCTAATTTCAAATTCCTCAAAATGCTTTTATCCCCATATTAGAAAGCAGAGGCAAGGTATTACATACATTACTCCTCTGCAATACTACTTTCCCAAGACTTTTTCATCTTATTTAGGGTTAAACCACCCATGCATTTCAAACCACGAGAGTGTACAAAGTACCAGAATGTTTCATCTCTAATGAAGGTAAGAAAAATTATATGTGTTTATGGATTAACATTAATTTCTAAATTAGCCAGGAGCTGGCACTGAACATGAATATTGAAAGAACAGAATCATTTTTAATCATATATCTGCTATACCTGGAAGGATTTTTTTCATTTTTTTCTCCTCAGCTACACGACTAGTAGGCATTTTCAGATAAGAACTTCTTGCAATATTTACAAATTAGAACATGAATAATTGAAAGTGTTTGGACGTGACTATTCACTGGGGAAATGGTATAGAACTTATTCAATCATCTTCAGTGAAATGTAAGTATATTTCCTTCATGTGCTACATAAATATTTGATTAACCACTGTGCAAAACATTAGTAAAGCATCTGCTCAGCATGGGACTGAAACCTGCTTGACACCAGAAAACAGAAGGAATAAACTCTGCCTGGTGGGAAATGTTCAAAAATTTCAGCCTTTAATATTCTGATCGATTGAGTAGAAAAGAATAATGAAATAAGCATTTAGGATGATGGAACTGAAACAAAAAAGTGTAGACACTTGCATTCACATGTTAAGGTGACATGGGAAGTCTGGTATTTCGTCATGGTACAGTCAATCTGAAATTCCCATGTCCTTGTCAAGTTTCTGAATCATCAGTTTATCTGAAAAAAACCCAAACAAAAAACAACTCAACAACAACAAAAAAAAATCAAAACAAAACCCCACAACAAAACAAACAAACAAAGAAAACCAACCATTTATGATTTGTAGAAGAGATGTGGGTAGTCTCTATTAACATGTATTGCTCATAAGAGCCTTTAGGTGGTAAGGGTACTTCTTCAAGTATGGGTTACTATTTCTCTTACTTACCCATACTTTATGTATGGGTAATTTTATGGGTACATAGGGAAAAAAATCATNGGTATAGAACTTATTCAATCATCTTCAGTGAAATGTAAGTATATTTCCTTCATGTGCTACATAAATATTTGATTAACCACTGTGCAAAACATTAGTAAAGCATCTGCTCAGCATGGGACTGAAACCTGCTTGACACCAGAAAACAGAAGGAATAAACTCTGCCTGGTGGGAAATGTTCAAAAATTTCAGCCTTTAATATTCTGATCGATTGAGTAGAAAAGAATAATGAAATAAGCATTTAGGATGATGGAACTGAAACAAAAAAGTGTAGACACTTGCATTCACATGTTAAGGTGACATGGGAAGTCTGGTATTTCGTCATGGTACAGTCAATCTGAAATTCCCATGTCCTTGTCAAGTTTCTGAATCACCAGTTTATCTGAAAAAAACCCAAACAAAAAACAACTCAACAACAACAACAAAAAAAATCAAAACAAGACCCCACAACAAAAAAAACAAACAAAGAAAACCAACCATTTATGATTTGTAGAAGAGATGTGGGTAGTCTCTATTAACATGTATTGCTCATAAGAGCCTTTAGGTGGTAAGGGTACTTCTTCAAGTATGGGTTACTATTTCTCTTACTTACCCATACTTTATGTATGGGTAATTTTATGGGTACATAGGGAAAAAAATCATCGAACTTTTGGCCATTTCTAATACTGAAGTAAAAACTTCATTTTTTGGATAAAAGAGCAAAATGACTCCAGATTTCTCAGTTTTATTTCCAGAAATAAGAAACACTAAGAACAGTTTTGAAAAATATGCTTCAGTGTTATCTGTGAAATAAAAACCGAAATGGAAAAAACAGCAAAGCCTTTTCTTAGAGAACTTCACCCCAGTATTTCAGACTAAAGATTCCAAGAGGTGAGGTGACTCCCAAAAATCACAAAGATCTGAAAAAGCAAAGCAATGCTGTGAGCACCTTGTTTCCTGCTGGTCGTTGCTACAGATTTGAGAGTCCTGTTATCTCCATGGTGTTCCACTACAAACCTAGAAGACTAAGTTCATATATTTGTCAGAATTGAGCTCCTGAACTAGGAAACACAGGACAACAGAGAGGAGCAATTTTTCTGCTAAAAGCAATTCTTTAGGAAGCACACAGAATTCTCATTAGCGCCATTAAGATTTTGACCATTTACAGATATGGTGAGATTATGGCACTATATATGTGCCAGTGGGATATCATATTACTGAGACATTCTTTCTTATTGCACTCTAGCTCAAATCAATCCGCAAGACTCATATAAAATACATCTTTAAAATTTTTTCCTCCCTATATTAAACAGAAAATACACAAAAAAGGCAATTTTGCCTAATACAAACTACATTCTTTGTTGTATGACATTTCACCTCTTCATGAAACTGGCGAAGAAAAAGCTCATCATTTTTCAGTATTTGTCCTTATTCTGACATTATTATTGAGCTATATTGACTTAATTATCTAATGGAACAAAATTCAATTGAATGCAGTGATTAATATATTTTGTTATATTGCCAAAAATATCAATTATATGGAATAAATTAAACCAGTTGAATTACCTCCTTTGTTTTAGGAAGAGATCATATGTTTGAATATGGTATTCTGTTTAATTTATTACGCTGAATTCTTCACTCATCAATTAAATCACATTAAAAGTAGAAATGTGAATCAAAGGGCGAAAGAAGACTAAATTATTTTCACAAGGTTTTTCTCCAGTGTTTACAAAGTCCCAAAAAAGAGCTTAAAATGATGAATTACGGCTGAAGCAGGGAAACTTTCCTTTCTGATTTTTGCTCACTTAATGTGCAGTTATTCAGTAGGCCTATTCCAACCGCATTTTGTGCTTATTATCCCAAGTGGTACTAGTGCTTTTGTATAATGCAGGATTGCACCTCTAACTTGATGTTATATGAAGAAATGCTAAAGCACCTAGGATGGTAAAAATTTAAAGACCTTTATACTATGTTCAGCTATGAAATCTCTCTTGATATTTATGGGATGTATTGAATAAGAAATGGTTTCCTACAGCTTCTAGCCCATTAAAAGTTCGTGACAACAATGCATGATATAATTAAAGACACAAAAAAAGTTTTGAAAATCTCTGTTTCACAGTCAGCAGCTAAGAAACACTGTAATAGAGATTCTGCACCATAGACTTCTTGACTGGATGCCTCAGTTTCCACAAAACATATTACCAGGTACTACATATTCAACCACTTGCAAACACACCCAGGGCTGTATCTGCACACACTTGCTCTAAGCAAGGTGAATATTCTGAGCACATTCTGTTATTGTACTTGACATAATAAAATAGCTGGTCTTGCACTGTTTACTCGTGAATATCTCCACTTCTCAGCCACATTCAGTTTGTCTCAAGCATTGTGTCATATCTTCACATGTTTCCCCAGGGAACAGTAAACTGAAGAAAAGGAGTAACAAAAGAGAAACCTAAGTTTCCTGTCTATCTCATTTTATTTAATAATTTTAAAATAACGTAAGATTTGCTACTCATAAAGATCCTGAGCACTTGCATAATTTTCTTCTCTGGTATATTGTATTGTGATATCAAACAAGGGACATCTTCAAAAAGGAAGTACAGCAAGCATAATGTTAAAAAATCTTGTGTCCAGAACACAAACTAGTTTTGACTACTGCAAAATAAAAAATAAATTAGAAAAAATGCAAATACAGCTTAGTTGCAACAACATAAACATGAAGTGTGAATATACTAAGATGATGGTATTTTAAAAAAAATATTTTGAAGAAATTAAGAGAAACTGCAGTGGTTTTAAATGCAGTAGTTTCCCAATTATTTTGAAATCTTATTTTCCACTAAAATCCCAAAATACATTTTTAAATACCACTCTTATATATAGTTCAAGCATTCTACCTTTTGTTACAAAGTGGAAAGAAAAACATACCCTATAATTTTAATTAAAGAAAAATTCTGAATTTGAAGTAGCTTATCTAGTACATAAATCTATTTGGTCTTTTTGGTAGTATTTTGGCAGCATAACTGAATTCACTGGTTTATTCAACCACTTTTATACTCTCTTGTTTTTAATTCTACTTGTTTCTTTTATTTCCTTTTCTTTCAGTGCACTGTTTTCTGTGTCTTCTCTTCCACACATTTCAGGTTTCCCTGACCATGTTCTCACTTATGACAGTCTTTCTTCCCTTCCTGTTCAATAGCAATAAAATACTGAAATTAAGGTTTCTAAGATGACAAATTTGGGCTCTATATCAAAGAATAGAAGTGCTGGTGTACCGCAAGCACCAATGTTGCATATGTCTGGGTAATGTGAGTTGGCACTTACAGGAGGCTGCAAGCAAAAATGTGGCAAAATGCTTATGGGCACCTGAATAGTTGATCAAAGCATGTGTGGGTTTTCTGGTGGCAGGTAAGTATTGCCGGAAAACTGCCTGTGCTTTTCCATGCATTTCCCTGCCTTCATTACCCTTCCCTTCCCTCCACAGGTTCTCGGTGCTTCTGTGGCGGAGGATTTCTGGTCCTCTGCTCACGAGGCTCTGGCTTCTCTCTTTTTATCTTCCTCTATTATCTATTGCTCTACCTAAGATCGTGCAATGCACCCAGCAGAGTTTCTGCAATTGCTTTCCTGAGGAAGCATCTCTTTGCTCTTAGCCTTTGAAACTCTCATTTCACTAATTTTCATTCCTAGCACCTCAGGTGGTCTCGATGCAACTTTCCCACCTGCTTGCACATCATTCCCCACCCTCTTTAATCTTGCCTCACTTTGCCATGTTATTTTACCTATATGGTAGAATTGCAGCTGACCTCAGTGCATGCCATTTGTGCTCTCTTTTGCTACTTCCTCTGATCCATATTATAACAATAATAAAAATAATCATAGTAACTATAACAACTCTAAAAACTTTACAGATGTGTTGGAAAACACATAAATAAGCAACAGGCACTCTACCTCAAATACATTCCTCAACAGATAAAAGAATAAATCCTCTTCCTGTGAAACCACTTAATGCAGGCATATTTAACATTCTATTTTTCAATTGTAGGTCTTCTGTAATACTTACAGAAGCAAGTAAAAAATCAACCCTCAATTAAAATACAGCAAGTACAGCACTTGTAAAAATATTACCAGGAAATGGAAAATTGTGCAGATGCACAAAACAGAGTCTGAGCCATTACTTTGTGTGTATGCACTATAAAAAGTACTGTATTTAATGATTCAATCCTCTGCTGTGCTGAGTGCCTCCTGCAGGGTGCCAAGTGCCTTCAACTCTTAAGTCTATCTCTCTCCAGAAGCATTGGAAAATTGAGCTATAAAGCAGTAAGGTACTTCTTTATAAAATGATGCTTTCCATTTGACTTGAAAAGAAATCTTTCAAAGAAGGAATGAAAGCTACCGCTGAGACATTCTTGACAGAAAAGCAAGTTGATTCAAGTGGCCAGTTCTTATGTTTTTGCAATAACAATTCATCAAATCTTGGTGATCAAAAATGATGGAGGAGGGAATAAAAGGGAAAAATACATGGCAGCTAAATGGAATTGAACAAACCTCAGAGTTTATGAAGTTTGACGAGATGCAAAAGTTTGATATTCCAAAGTTCTTAAAAATATATTTCTGTATATACTAAGAGTCACTGTTGCCATAAAGTTGATTTTATAGAAGACCATTTCATTTCTTGGTTTTCAGGTAACATTTCATGGTGGTCTATCACTCCAAATTTGATCACTTATGTCATGTTATGTTTTCTTTCAAATTACATAACATAAATGGTTGAACAGGAAATAACAGGGAGAACTTCAAACAAAAACTTTCAGGCACATAAGGGACTGGGACTCTGACACGGTGAAGGCACTTGCCACCCACCTCCTGGTAGCCTCTACTCTGTCACACCATTGGCTCTCCAAAGCATTGGAAAACAAGGTCTGGTCCAAGACGAAAGTTGTGCTGACATGCACCATCACATCACTTCTGTGTGTAGGACACAGGAACAGAGGAGAAAGGGGATTAGCATGCAGAGTGTACTGCTTAAAATAGGCCAACATGTCCAAAGTCCTACACAGCATAGTGCCCTTTAGGGCACTTCATGTATACATATTTCTTCACGGATATCAAAATCTTGGCTGCAAAGCCCTCCTGAAAGCTGAGCCATTTTTTTTTTCTCCTTACATGCCACCTTCCAAGCACTTGTAATCCAGAGAGCAGAGGAGGAGGAACTTTTCATCAAGAAACTTGAAATAAAATTCTCAGAACTACCAAAAAAGCAAAAACTTCCCAGTGTGCTTTGAAATCTATCAGATTGTAAATGACAGCTACTTGCTGAAAACACCTAATGTTTAAAAGGATGGAAAGTGGAGATCTCAACCAATGCATACACTCTGCTTTATTCTTGTTTAATTTGTTTTGCTGTTTCTAGCTGTGTTTGACTTCTGGCAATTATTATCTTATTTGATTACTTTCTGACCTGCAAAATGTTGCTTTCTTTGTCGAACTTTTTTTTTTATTTTTTTTTCTTGTATGGCTGAATCCTAACATAATTTTAATGTGAATAAGCACAAGAATGCTTCTGTGTGGTTTCCATCACCTTCCCACCCAGGTCTGGGTGTAGGTTCCAGATAATATTGTATCTTCAGCTTCACAGGTATTTGGAAAATGAAGATAGTTCACAATTTCCCACTATTCCAAGGGATATCTGGCTTCAATTGTATAAAAAATATTTATATCTATAGTAAATACATTGCATATAAGAAGTTAAAAATTTCAGATATTTTGAAGAGTACATCCATAATTGTCCACTGTGATTTTTAATGCAATCAATTTATTTTTATCTAAGATACCATTATAATCTCTAGCATAATCTGAAGTGGAGATCTTAAAAGATGATTTTGATGGAGGGTATGATTCAAGGCAGAAGACATAACAAAAAGACAGAATTCAGTTAGGCACAGCTACATTCCAGTTATTTTAAAAAGAAAAAAAATTACTGTAACTGACAGAGACCTAATTCTGCATAAATTTAACATCTACAGGATTTTTTTTTCCTATTTTCTATTTTCATCTTCTTCCTGTTCATGTAGACATCAGAAAAACATTGTTGAATATGACATCTCACTTCTAAGCATTCTCTTTTTCCAGATATTTTTGGCCAACAGACTATACTCTGTATTAAACTTCAGTCGGTTGTCAAGGTCTGACTTTCGTATATATATACTTTTCTAAATGGTCACCACCACACTTTTAGTCTCAGCAGGAGCCTGAAAATTTTGAAAAACTAGTGATATGTTAAGCAGAAATCCTGAGTTGATCAAAATTTCTGTGTGGAAAAGGTGACTCACATTTTAGCAAACCATATTTAAAACATATGCATAGTTCTGGAAAGAAGAGGAGTATGATGCTTAATGTTTTCAATTCTCAGTGAGATGAAGGCACAAGGGGATCCCTTAGCAATTTACATAAGGTTTCAGGCTATATTTCCATATTTGGAATGAATAGTGGATGTGGGCATTAGTTTAAATGGAAACATCTTATTGGCATACCAAATTTGCAACTAGCTTCTTGAAAAGTGGAGATTAACTATTTTAAGCCTCTCAATCTTTATTCCACCAGTAATCAAAATTAAATAATAGGTGACTTAAAAGTCACAGGACCAACTCATAATAAAAGACTTTTAATATATGATTGGCTGAGATAATTTAATATTTCAAAAGTCAGAAAATATACCATCCACAGCTTCTTTCTCCAGCAGTGCTTTGAGTGTTTATCTTGATAAATTATTTAACGTCCTCAATTAGGGTTGAAAATAGCAAAACCATTATCATATAGTAACAAGTTAGCTTTGAAGATAAATCACTGCTAATGATTTTCCAATATATGTCACTTCTATGTTTGTAATAGAGAAAAATAACACATTAATATATGCTAAAATTTTGATGTGCATTTGTAATTAGCATGAGAAAGTAGTGTGTAATACACCATGATTGCCTAAGGACTTACAGATCAAAAAGTATTCCAGAGGTAATTGCTGAGTGTTGACAACCACTAAATAAATAAATAATTTATAATCCAAGGACTTTGCAGAGTTTAGGTCTCAAACAGAAGGGATTACGAACAAAATATAGTGCATACAACTAAATGTTGGAGGGTTCTCTTTCTTTCTCTTTTAACCAAACCCAGATCTTGTGTGCTTCTCTGCATTCAGACAAAACTTTGGATTATCAAGGGAGAAATTTTAGAAAGGGATTTGAAAGCAAAGATACAAAAAAAGAAAGGATCATCAAAAGCCAAAATATACTTATAGGGATTCCACATTTTATTGATAGGCAACCTGCCTCTGTAGAAGGAATGGCTAGGATTGTTCAGGCTAAGATGAAGGTGGTAGAAAGAAGGTATGATAGAGATCAGTAAAATCACTGTCCCTTTCATTCCTGGCCCAGGAGCTTTCTGAACCACACATCACAGAAGGTTCAGAGAAAAGTCTGGGGGGAAAAGATAACTCTTTGCTATCTGATCTTCACTGAGCGTGTCCTGCTGGCCACTGTCAGCGATCCGAGGCTGGTGTTGACAATCTGACCGACATGTGCCCTCTTCTACAGATGCTTATTTAAAGACATAGGAGCATCAGTATATTGTGTATTAAAAATCACAGCAGGAATATAACCTCTAAGTTATGAGTCTCAGCTGTGGAGGAATAGCATGGGAAGAGAGGCAATGTATCACATAACTAATTCTACATCTGTAGCGAATTCTTCAATAAAAAGCTTTTACTCTTATCCGCAGGTCCCTTAACATTTTATGTACAATCTTCTTTATTGCCAATACTTCTATGAATTTAAAATGTTTAGTTTTCCTCTGAAGAATATGTGAAGAATAAATATTAATAAATAATACTTACTAAAAATTCATCATTATGTCCCATTCACATCCATCTGGTATACGGGTGCACATACCCTTATGGTCGCTGGATGCAATAAAGTATTCGGGATATAAAAAACATAGTCCATACCAAAATAGTCTACTCATACCCAGCAAGAACAGATGGCTGTAAAGAGTTATGACTGGTCACACACAGCTTTGTGTGACATTAACCAATAAGGTTGGTATTCTTCATAATGACTGAGATGCTGCTAAATTTGCTCGCTCATCACCATCTGCCAGGATGAGGGTTGACCAAGAAAGTGCAAAACAAGAAGAAAATTAGTGCAGCTTTTCTTTTAAGTCCAGTTATAGGTATGTACAATATGTGTATCTGTTGCCTCATGTAGGCAACAAACCCAAGAAATCAACACTGATCATTATTGGTGCAGTTTTCCTCCCCAGATATTTTTTTTTTCTGATATCTCTCCTTTTTAATTGGTTCAAGAAAGGTGGGTTTTGAGGTTATGAAACACTCTGTAATGTCCTGTGTGACCAGTTCAAACTATTAGGGAAAATATATGTGAACAACTGGTATTGCAGTATTATTATGTGACCTCTTTCCTTCCCAAGCATGGTTAAGATTTTTTAAAAAATTAATCAATTAAGTGGCACAGTGGAGAATGTAGAGAAATCCCTTATGTCAAAATCTGTTTTGAAAGGACAATAAGTGTATTGTTGTCCTATATCTGATAATAATATAACATCTGGAAGAATATTTTGCAAATGGAGCTAAAAAAAAGGGGGGTTTTTTCCACAATAGGCAGACATACTTCTTAATCAGAGCTTTAGAATTCTTTGACAGTGGATGTTGTATTTAAAAAAAAAAAAAAAAAAAAAGAAAGTAAACAGAAGCAATCACAGAGATGTTAACCTGAAATGTATGTAGTTTTCATTTTCAAATATCTGGGTTTAGTTTCAAACTCCACAAAGTGCTCTAGTCTTGAAATCAGCCTGACTTGTAGGACAGCGAGAGCTAAATAAATTTGAAAATAATGTGCTCCTGGAAATGACTGCACAGTATAATTGATTTCGGTGTTTTGAAATTTGTCTCAATATTCAGACAAAATTTTCTTATCCTTAGTTTCATCCTGTTACTCCTATCAAGAATTCAGCTTATATAACTACAGATTATATTGTAGGTAACAAAATTATTCAGCTCCGAAAAAATGTTTTCCAGATTTTTTGCGTCCAGGAAGCAGTAGCGGATGGTCAAGTATTGTTTTAAGATTATAATTAGCAATTTTTTGGTCATTATTAGTAATTATTTTGTGGGTATGAAACTTGCCATCTTTTTTCTGAACAAGAATTTTATATTTAAGAGGTTTTTCTTCAATTGCATCAATCACCTTTGGCAGCATTTTATAATGAATTGCATTTTTGGCAGAGAAAGAAAAAGAGTGAAAATATTAGACAGAAATAATTGAATGAGGCCATGCTGTTGATTAATTATTAATCAGAAGCTGATGAAGTGACTTTCTAATATAAATCTCCACAATGGAGCTTCTGTTCAGTACAGAGTAACTTCGTCTTTTATCACTTTGGCTCCATAAATCTAGTGATATTGTCTCTACAGTTAGCACAAATCTGCTCTAATGAGGATGGTGAAGTGTTAAGCAATAAACTCATTTTGTTCAACCATCAGCTCCTGCTCATTTTCCATATTAGCTATTGTCAGTATTCCTGGTGCTGCAAGACATCAACACTGAGGGCAGTTAAGATGAACATCCTCCATCTGGTCAAGATGTTTTTCATCAGCTCAGATTAAGGCTCGATTAAAAAGCTGAGCAAACAAATGTGCAAAATTTTGGCGCAGCAGAACTCCCATGCTCACCTCCACCCTCTGACAGACAAATCCTCTTGGGACACAGGTCTACCCCATTCCTAATTTTGAATTTCTACTATTATCTTCTCGTTGTCAGTATGCCCTTGACTAGTACAGACATGCTGCATTTTACTATTTTTTTTCTTTTGTTTAGAACAAACTAATATACTTGCTTTTTGTAAGACCCAGTGACTACTCTAGGTTTCTGCATTCTATCACCTTGGAAAAATTTTTGTATTACACTGAAATAAATCAATAATTAGTGAGTCACTTCAAAAAGGAAAATCTCTATTTCTTTCACTTCCAAACTTCATCCCGTTTCCTATATGCTCATTTTATATTCCAACATTGTTGATTATACATTAGTTTATTTCTGCAGAGCCCATGAATATGAAAAACAATCTAGCTATCACTGTAAAGATGTTGTCATTGCAGGACATTTTTGCTGGCAAAGGTAAAACATACTATAATGCCACTGAATAAATTCTGCTATATCATAATAGTAGGTGTCTTTTATTAATTATCTAAATGAGCTGGCATTTTGCTCCACTGCCTCATAGCTGATCCTTAAATCTTGTGAGATTTAAAACATTTGTTTACACACTATTTGTACACTGGAGAAATTCTGCTCTGTGCTTTTTATAGAACTCCTTAGGATTCAAGCACTTTATAGAAAATAAAATTACTAGATCATAAATCTCCATAACTTCAGGCATTTAAATTCCTAATTGTATGCCAAAACATCATGATAAGGCTTAAGGTAATTGAAGTCCATCGGGATGTTAATTTCCAACATTAAATTTCCTTAGGTGCATAGAGACCTCCTGGTTACTTCTAAATCTGTTTCAGACGTGTCTGCCTTGAGTACTTTGACAAGTACACTAAGTACTTATCTGCAGAGCTTAAGCAAAACATTCACCAAGAACATTGTGCAGATTAGGTCACAGAGAGAGCAAAATTAAACAAACGAGAATGGTGCCTTAACAGTCTTTCAGCTAACAAGTAAACAGCGTTTTCAGGATACAGAATATCTTGCTCTTTCCCATTCTCATTCTGTGATTTTTGATATTTCACTGAGAAACCAAAAATACTAAGAACTTGTAGCTGCTAATAACTGATAAAAATTTGGGCATTCCCATTTTTCTTTTTCTTTTGAAGTTATTCCACTTACACAGTGTAATTAAATATTGACTCAGCCAAAGACCATAAGAAACTGATTATACAACTGGTCAGTTTACACGTGGAGGAGAAGGGAAACATATTTCCCTTTCAAACATAAATTAATAAAGTATTAGTGGAAGAAGGAACTGGAGCCCTGATTCTTTCCTCGAGAATTAGTACTCCAATAAGTGCAATTAAATCAATCTTTTTGGAAGATACATATTTTCTTAGGCAAAGTGGAACAACAACAAGCAGGCAGATTGAGGGTCCCTTAGCTCATCTACCTGATGATTAAAAGACTCTTCTGGGAGATATGGCTTCCAACCTTCATGGAGGGATGAAACATGTAGCACAGGTCTCCCTAGGCTGAAAGGAATGACATTAGGTATTTAATTACAAATTTGTATTTAAAAGTACAGCCTTGAAGGTGGGCTGGTACTTAAACTGTAGGGAAGTAAATGATTTATTCCCCCATCCTCGGCATCAAAAATGATCTTAAACAATCCTTTAGCCACTATGCGTGATTTTTTTTGACCTGACAGAGGGCTACGAATCTCTTCTTTCAGTTCAAAATAAAATTTGTTTTCTTGACTTGGGCATAAAACATTTGCCCAAGCTCACAGAGCCAGTAAAAGATGAGGTACTCATGTCCACATTGATGATTCCTCAATTACTGTCCTTGTGTCAAGGGTGTCTTTCGTTTTGCTTTCTGAAAGAAAGATGAAAGTAACAGGGATGTTAAAGTCTAGGTAGAAAACTTCTCTGTATTTTAAGGAAAAAAGATTGAGTTCACAATCCCCAATTATCTGACTTTGAATAATTCTAAGCAATTTTATTCTAACACAGCATGTGTTGATATATTTTCAGCAGCATGAAACTGAAATCCACTTAAAATTATGTTTACAGGATAAGTGGGTGAAAAAAAGAGAGAATGTAGTGCCAATGTTTTCTTAAATTTCACACTAAATTTATAGTATACCACATTCTCTCATCTAAAAAGGAAACTACTGTTTCTTGTTTCTTGTGTAAATAAACTGTTAGGAAATCTCTTCCATTTCCTACCTATTTCATTGATTTGACAAAAAGATAGGCTGTTTCCTTTGGATAGCCAGCCATAATGCATGTCATTTTTCACTTGTCTTCTATATACAAACTAATTTCCTTCTGTCTATAAAACATCTCTTTAGATTGCCTAGGACACAAGCCTGCAGCCACTGAAGAAGTCTGCTTCATTGTTCTGAAGAGTCGTGGGTTTAAGACCAGGGTTTTTAACTTTTGTTTCCTTGATTTCCTTAATTCATTCTGGACTTCAAAAATATCCTGACAAGATGGAACCAAGCACACCAGTTATTCCAAAATAACAGTCCTGAGTTGCCTAGTGTTAGAGACTGGACATTATATTGAATAATTAAGCACAGTAGATACTTTTGTCAGAAAAAATTATGGTCATGAAGTTATAGAAATGAATATATAGGCTTATTGCAAATAGTAAACTTGGGATGGAGAAAAAAGCAAGGAACATCTATTTTCAAAATATTATTGTACTTTGCCTCTGCATCTCCCCACCTGTCCCATCTGCAATCCTACCTTTTCCCTGACAAGCACGTTGCACAACATGAAGTTTATATATCAAGCAGTGAACATTTGGAAAGTAAAAAACTCTTGGAGAGCCCAAACTTGGAGTTTCTGAATAAGCAATGACTTTAATAGGATTTGTATTTAAGTAATATAGAATTCTCCTCTATGGAAGAAATATTCTGGAGGTTAAAGATAGTTTTCTTTTTGACTGAGCTTGTCAGTTTGCTTTAATTTTGGATTTAAGGACAATAATAAAATGTACATTAGAGCTGCTGTACTTCAAGATTAGGGTGGCACTAAAATTAGCTGAAAGTATTCTTTGAAGCAAAAGAAAACACTAAGCAAAAATATTTTGAAGTAGTCTAAGTGGCAATGCTGCGTATTTTTAAAATCACTATTTCAAGTCTCAAGTAACAAAGGACAAAGAGGCCGGCAAAGGTAAAAAATGGAAGAAATATGTAAATGGGAGTATGAATATCAATAATCACAGAGAAGACTAGGACCCATAAACATAATTAAACCTATGACCCCAATAAATCAATATTATTTGAAATACAAAGAACATAGCTCAAAGAAGAAGTTGCACTATAACTAGTCATGGTGATCTCTCCTGATACAATTTTTTTACGGTCTTTTATAAGTCAGAGTATTCTTGTTCTGTGCAGCTTCTGGATCTGTAAGCTTGCACTGAAATTTTTGTGTTGGTGTAAGAGCGATGGGATATTGGATGAAGGCAAGTATTTGGGGGAAATTCAATATGGTACCTGTACCAATCGTAATCAGAGTAAGTCTGACTACCTCACTTCAGCTAAGGTTTCTTGCCTACTTGCTTGCGTGAATCTTGTTTTATTCCTTTTAAATAATGTTGAATTTCTTTCAGAAAAAGGAAGAAGAAGTGTTGCCAAATATTGTTGTAGAATAGTTCTCTCAAAATTTAGAGTTTCAATTCTATTGGTATTTTCAAATATAATGATGGCCCAAATTAGCATAAATTTGTATACCCAGCTAAATATTTGAAATTTCTTTCTAAATATTTTTAAAACTAGTTTAGATCAGCAGAAGTATTTGGTTTAAAAATTTTAAATATTCATTAATAGTATACTAAATATAGAGACAAGTAGTTTTTTGAAGAAAAAATGAAATTGAAGGACTGAATTTCTTCCTCAGTAGAATTTCTACTGAGTTGTCATATTTCTATGTAGTGTTTTGATTTTTGTGGATGTGTTCGAGATACTTGGCCTGAAATGTTTATAGTAAGTCTTTAAATATTTAGTGTCTTTTTCAAGCCCTAGTTCTTCAAATTCTTTAATCAGATGTAAATTTTAGCTATAAAAGAGAGAAACATCACATTCTTACTGTTGTGAAATAAATTTTAGTTGCGTGATCAAATTTTACCCTGAAGGACGAAAGTCCAGAAGACAAATACAGCATTTTCATTAATGATCTGAATCTTCATAGGTCTAATCTGTTTGTAAATGTTCCTATTTTTGTGGGTCAGCTTTATACGGTGTCAGAAACAACGCACGAGCAAACTGCCCAACGAGTAGCAAGGAGCACCGAGAAGGTGCTCCATGCACAAGGATGGTGGGGAGCAGGGACACTCTCACAGCATGCTTGGCAGGAAGATACAAGTGGAGGTTTATCTGTGGGAAAGGAGCAAAACCGTTTCCTGCTGAGTTTGTTGAGTAAGGTGGGATGTGTGAAGCATGCCCTTGTTGATCTAATCTGCAGAGCCCTCACTTCGAGAAGCTGAAAGAGGAAAAGTATGTCATAAAAATTTTAAGATCTTTTGAGTTTGCACCTGTCTGATGTAAAGAGGTTGAAATTTTGGGAAGAGTGTCACTGCAGGAGGTGTTTTGGACATTGTAGATTATGTCCATGATGAATTTCTTATACAAGAATCATTAAAGCTGAATGGAACTTGAAATAAGTATTCTTTTAGAGCGGAATATAATTGAGTCTGAAAGGAAATAAATATTCAGTATTTTAGGTCTCCTACTTTCTAAATAAATTATTGGCAGTGAAACTGAACCTGAATGGTGACTAATTCAACTGATCTTGCTCTCTAGCTGTATTAGATAAACGTAATTATTATACTTTAAAATTAAAATTATTTTCTTCCCCTGACAATGCTGTTTACATCTGTATTTATTATATACAACTTTAAGCTTGCAGTAATATTATATTTTCTTTTATATATAAACAGTATTTAAAAAAAATCAGAGTTTAAAAACTATTTAAAACACTTAAAGGATGACAGTGTGAGATATTAAAAGCATCAGCTGAATCTGCAGGGGGTAAATTGTCCTTGAAAGATGCGAAGACAGCTTAAAGGGGAATTTACAATCTCTCTCTTGGGTGTGACAATATTAATTTGTCTCAACTATTTCAGAAGTGCCCTGGCCATGGTGACACTTTCCTAGGTGCATTCTAATAAGGTGATACTCTGTCATTAAATGAGATAGCATTCAGCAGAGAACAGTAACTCAAAAGCAATTGTCATAGAATATAAGGTGATCTGCTACTAATAAATGAAAATTGCATGTACTTTATGAGATCAGAATAATTATTCTGCAAACAAACCACAACACATTTGGTGTAGAGGCAATGCCATATTTTTAACTGATATATAGAGCAGTACAACATTGTTTTCTCAGTTAGACTAGTGTTTTTTCATTATCAATGAATTGCTGAGAGGTCATGTCAGTCATCAGACTTCCAATGTTGTGGCTGTTTGGTGTTGTTCTTATCCCTAGGCAAGTACTACCAGGCTGGCTATTGTCATATTCTTAGAATAAATCATTTCAGAAAGCATTGCTTTTGTTTTCTAAAGGTGTATATCACTTAAACAGATCTTAGCAACAAGCAGGCTCTTTCCTTGCGGCGCAGGAGAAAAATGATTCCTAAGTAGGCTGAGGGTTTCAGATATTAAGCAGAAAGAAGAACAAGGAAGTGCAGTTTGTTATCTACCCATATGGTAGAAAGAAACGATAGCAACCAAGAGACACGCTTTGCATCAAAGTGAAAGGAGGGCTGAGTAATTTGGTGACAGTTATCTTTTTGTTCAGCAAGGAGAGTAGCTGCCACATATTGACAATATTTTTTCATTTGTTGGCTGCCATAATGCCAATGTTCATATCTCCATGTACTAAGGTTTTATCAAGGCCATTTCTATGGGATCGTTTCAGGCCTAGGATAAGTGACAGCATTTATTGCACAGAAAATAATTCATTAGAAAATAGCCAAGCTTCTGGGTATATAGATTATCCAGGTATTTTCTTTAGAAACCCAATAGTGCTTCCACTGGACTGGCTCTGGATCAATACCTTTCTGGGAAGATATTTTTATTTATTATGCCATTTTTTCTCTAGCATAAGATTGACAAGTTCAATGGCCATTATTCTTACTTAGGCTGTGGTACTGCAAGGAAGAAGAGAATTACATCCAGCTGTAAAGTTGGAAAGAAGTTTTAGAACAGTATTTGAGGCAGTAATTAAACATTTTAAACTACTAAAGTCATTCAGAGACAATACTCTTTTTTCTGATTTTTACATTAGATCAAATTGACAATGTTACAGGTGCTAAAGAACCCATGAAGACTTTTATGCGTCACCAAACCAGACTTGTCCTCTCCAAGAGCTGTGAAGCATCCTATGTGCTAGATTAGTGATTCCCACCAACCAAGGTAGCAGGAAACTTCACATGCACTGTGTTTGTAAGATGTCAAATACATATAAATTATGGTAACTATATATATCTCAATCCTTTGGAACCTGAGATACAAATACATATAAATTATGGTAACCACATATATTTCAATCCATTGGAACCTGAGATACTAAGACTTTTATTTTACCAGGAAAAGTTGACAATAAGCAATGATAGTGAATGACAGTAGATTGACTAGAACACTATTAGAATTGAGCTAACAATGTCAAGGTGGTTCATTCTATTTTGGGTACAGATTCTAAGTAGCAGTTCATGCAGGGAATAAAAGAATTTGTATCTCCTATGCAGTTGCAGGAAGTTCAGGACACCTGCAGCAGGCAGAGATACAGATGTGGAGTTCACAGATGTGTCCTTACTCCACTTGAAAGGAACAAACCAGTATCAACTACCATTTTGGTCTCTTCTCTTCAACAGTCACTTCTGTTCAAATGCTCCTACTTGAAAACTGCCAGTGATCTGAATTATGACAGTACAGTCTGTGAAGAAAAAATTTCTTTTAGGAAATCAGAATCTCTTTGGCACTTCTGGGTCAAAAGCCAAGTGTTATATTCTATCAAAAAAGTTATCAGAAGTTCACGCACTACTTGCAATATCAGTGTCAGAGACCTCTCACCAAGAAGCCAGATTGACTCTACACTAACCTGAAATTCCAAACGAGTTTAGTCTTTGTGGTATAAACACAATCTTTTTCTGTATAACATATAAAAAAAATTAAATTTTAAAGGTAAACATGATTTTTGTAAAGCACTACATTATAGTAACTTCTGTTTTAGCATGAATAGTTGTGATTGAATAAAATCCCTCCTTTCAAAACACTTTTAGTTTCAATTTCCAGATTTTCTTTCTAACAGAGACTGCTTTATACACTTTCAGAAAGTTGTTCCTTCTTTGCAGTCTGAATGTGTCCTCTAACTTGATAGGATGCATCCATGGTGAATGCTGAGGGAGCTGGTCTATGTCATTGCTAGGCCACTCTCAACTGTCTTTGAAAGTTTATGGGAGTTGAAGGAGGTTCCTGAGGACCTGAAGACTTCTGTGTTCAAGAAGGACAAGAAAGGAGACCCAGGGAACTACAGTGTGGTCAGCCTAACCATGATCCCTTGGAAGGTGATGAGGCAAATAATCCCGGAAGCTATGTATTTCCAGATCTATTAAAAAGGTTTGACCATCAAGCCACCAAGAGTGACTGTGAACAGTCAGCATGGACTATTCTGACCAGCCTGATAGGTCAGCCACCGCTGGTATACTCCAGGGGCTCATTCCAGGAAACTTCTGTCTTATCTCTTCATCAATGACCTGGACAATGAGGCAGACTGCACTCACAGCAAGAGTGATGATACACACCAGAGAGGAATGGCTGATACACCAGATGGGTGTTCTCCCATTCAGAGGAGCTTCAGCAGGCTGGAGAGACGGGCTGACAGGAAACTCTTGGAGGCCAACAAAGTAAAGTGCCAAGTCCTGCACCTAAGTCGGAATAGCTTTGGTGCATTAGTACACACAGTATAGGCCAACCAGTTGGAAAGCCACTTTACAGAAAAGATCCTGGGAATCCCTATAGACAAGGAGTTAGTCAGAAGCCAGCAATGTGACTTATCAGAGAAGAAGGCTCCTGACAGGTATTAGGAAGAGTGTCACCAGTAGTTTGAGGGAGGTGACCTTTTGCCTCTACTCAGCACCAGTAAGACACAATCCAGTACGAAGGTCATGGACATACTGGAGTTCAGAGACAATAAGTGGCTTGGAGCATCTGACAAACCAGGTGCAGCAGAGAGAGATTGCAATGTTCAGCCTGAGAATTGAATGCTCAGGGAGCTCTAATCCACGTACATAAATACCGGACGGTAAACCAAATAAGACGGAGACAAACTCCTCTCAGTGGTGCCCAGTGAGGCAGCATGCACAAACTGAAACAAAGGAAATTCTACTTAAACATCAGAAATCTAAGTCACCAGTCTTGGAGATATTCAAAATCCCACTGGAGACCTTCCTTATCAATCTGCTCTAGGTGGCTGTGCTGCGAGCACAGGAGTTAAAACTAGAGGATATCCAGGGTGCCTTCCCACCTCAGCTATTCTATAATTCACTGATACAGTCACTTTTAATGAGCCATTGTTGCAGACTTGTCTCTTTAATTTACTTGGACTCAAAGTTTCTACTTTTCAAATTCTACTTTTACATGATAAAGTCATCCTCATTCTTTTGCAAGGGAAGTCTGAGTAAAGCTGGTATTTTCCATATAGACAGCTAAATGCAACCTCATTGTGCAGCAATGCTCATGTTAGTTCCGTTGCTGTTCAGATGCAACAGGAATACATTAACAACGAGGAATATACTTGAAAATTAAAAACATGAACTAAAAATTTAGTTTCTTTTTATTTCTAAATTTATTTCAGCTAATTTTTAGTTAGATAAGATGGAATCATATTTATTTTAGAATGGAAATTATAGAAAATATTTGCTGTCGATAAATTACATATTTATGCCACCAGTGCACCATGCTGGAACTGGAAGGCATATAGCAACCAATGAGGCATCATTCTTAAAACAAACATGACATTGCCATTGATTTTTCAAATTGATTTTTGTGAATTACAAAACTGATTTTTGTGGACAGAAAAAAATAATACAGCAAATACAAAACACCTTGCCCATTGATATGATGAGTGACAATATAAAAAAAGAAAAATAATAATTTGGAAATAAACCGAGCATATTTCTCTTTCTCTGATGAGCGTGTTCCCACAGGTTGCCTCTTGTGCAGTCATTTCTGTCTTCAATTATCAAGCTTTAAGCTCTGGAGCTTCAAGATCTCTATAATGTGCATTTTTCACTTGTTCCTAGTAGCTATGAACATAAAACAATTCCTGAAAATATCCCTATATGACAGTGGGATACCTTTATTAAGACCTGAGTCTTTTATTTACAGTATGACTGGGTAAAAGGATGCAAACCTAAGCCATCCACTGGAAGCAGATGTGGTTTTGGCCATATTAAGTCATCCACAATAACAATAATGCAGCTGCATGGCTTTTGATTCAATATCTGTCAACTGAGATCCTTCACAGCTGCACACCTGACTCCTACCTGGCCATCCAGGTACATCTTTCTGCAAGACCAAGTAGATCTAGTGCTCCCTAGGCAAGTACAGGCAGTAAAAGACAAATGATATAGCATACAACTGCTTCACAGCAGCAATGTCTAGGGAAACAAGATTTCATTGTGTTTGCAAAATCTAGTGAACTTTAATATGGCCCGAAGCACTCACATGGAAACACCAAAGAGCTGCTGTAAAATACTGCCATTTATTTTTGTATCTTTCAGATGGTGCCCACCTGCAATATAGCTAGGGTGGGAGATGAAACTCCCTGCAGTAGTTTGTTTATGTCAGGCAGATCTCCAACTGTGCCCTGTGGATAGCAGCAGGTGACAAAGGGCAGAGTCTTTGGTCCAGGAGGGTATTGGTTGCATTGTAAGTCAGTTAAGGAAGGAGTTTGAGCTGATGCATGTTCCCTGTGAGCACAAGTCCCTGAGAAAAGTGAGCAGATCAGATTAAAGCTGGCAGCTATAGGAAAGAAGCCAGTGTGTGAAGCAGCAACAGACCCCCTTTCCCACCACATGAAATCCCAGTAAGACAGCAAAAGCATTGAGGAGAGAAAGGCAAATTTAGGCAAATAAATCACTATATAAGCCTTCCCCAAAGTATATGGCTTGGCTCAAGCCACGGTGAGACTGTGCTGCTCCTTGGAAGTCAAGGTTACAACCAATGGTCAGGCTGCTCAAAAAGTGTGGAAGTGATGGTGCTACAGACACACACTTTTTAAAATGAAACATTAAAAGATTAAATGATCTATAGAGAAAGGTAGCAATTAAACTGGCAAATTAATCATAAAGAAAATTAACATCTAAATGCAAAGATTTATATCTTTTTGTGTGCTTTTTTATAGTTTATTTAAGTATCATTGCTCAGGTAGTTCAGAGAATTTTTGAATGACCCACACAGTCCATAAGTGTCACACTAGTACATTTATGCCTCAAGAAATTGTTGCAGTTCAAGCTGAAATACGTCTTTCAAGAAACTCTAGAAACCCTCCAGATTTAACTCTCTTATTCTTACCAGCCTATTAAACAAAATCATTTTGCCACTCTCCTGGGAGCACAAAGAAATTGAAAACAATATGCATGCTTTCTTTGGTAAGCAAATTGTCATAAACTATAGCACAACTCTGAGCACCATGATAAATCAGTAGATAATGGTTTCTGTATTTATTGACATGATAAAACAGACTAACATATTCAGCTGTAAATGGCCAACTATTTTTGTGAAACTGAGTACAAGTGCCCTGTACATAATATCACAACCAAATAATTATAAACATGCCTAATTCACAAATTCTCTGTGAATGCTGTGGGTGACAGAATGCTCCAGATGCTTATTTCCAGAGCTAGAACCCAAACTAATTTTTAAAAACTGCCATAGCTCTAAATCTTGAATTTGCTTGTTTAATGACCTGAGTTATCCAGGAACCCATCTTAGTTTTCAGACAACACACAAGAAGACTGTATTTTGGCTGGTTTGGGGGAGCAAGAAACATTAACATTTCTGACTTCTGAACTTCCAGCTCTTCTGGGAAAAAAAGTGAGGGACACTATTGAGGCATGATACTCAATCCCAGCATATGTTATACTCAATTTGATCCCAGCTGACTGATCAAGAATGGCAAAGAACTCCTGACTCCACAAATAACCATATATTACAGAGTCAAAAAAACTATTTCTGCTCAGGGACTATAATATTTTAGGAAGAGAGTCATGCAAGCACTCTCTTACTTTCAGTGCACACCCATTTCTCAGGCATCCTTTATTCCCTTTCCCTAAATTGCTTTTCTCTCAAACACCCCTTGACTAGAGCTCATTTTTAGTTGGAATGAGGAGAACTGGGAAGAGGCATAGTCAGTAAGCAGACTGTAAGCCAGTACAGTAAGCCAGATGGGACAGGATGCCCAGAAACAGATAGAAAATATTACAGGGTATTTCATCCCTGGTGAGAATACTTTAATATTGAAGAAACGATTAGTAAATACTGGACTGATATGTATCTGATAGTATAAAACACACATGCCTTTATGTCATTAAACATACCATTTAAAAAAAAAGGAAAAAGATACCATAGTTAAGTCTGTGAAACAATTGATGCTTGCTAATCTATCAGCACAAAAAGCAGTTAAAAAATGCTTGCCAAACTGAGCAGCATTGTTAGGTACAATTATGCGATACAGGTTTAGACAAGTCTCTTAGAAACCACTGTTTTTTACAAAGTATTTCCAACCTCATTAGTGTGTAAAACATTCTGCTCATGCTCTTTTCTATTTCAGACCATGGAAACATTTCCATTTTAAAGAGGTTAAGTATAATTTTTGAAAACTCTGAACCATTTGGCCAGCACCGACATACTAGATTCATTGTTAAATTGAAAAAAACCAACTTGAAAGAACATTGAGGTATAAAGAGGAATGGTCTTGGGGTGTTATGCAAAGGAAATAAATGTTCAAAAGAAAGAATGTTCATTTAAGTTCATCACTTATCAGCATTAACCAGTAGGTACTATAAAATGGTATTTAACACTGGCCATTTTTCTGCTGTGTATAAGCAAAAATCCCATCTGAGGTAACTATCCGTAGTCGCTGTCTGTTTAATAGAAGTCATCATACAAAGAGAGGCTGTGGCTGTAACAGCATGAGGAAAAAAGAGAACCAGGGAGAAAAGAGAACCAGCATAAGAAAATAACATGAGATAGTCATGCCCTCGGATGAAGGATCCATCTGTTCTATTTTCCTGCCTCTGACAGTGTCCTACCTCTGAGAGTGAACACCTTGAAAAGAGGTTAAAGAAAGGACAAGCATGCAGTCACACGGGATTTGATACAGTCACTGTGGCCATGGAAGTGCTGGAAGGCTGGGCAGAGGATGGTATAGAACACTGAAACACATTAGATGACACTTAATCCCAGCTGCCTTGTATTTATGCAGTACTAGTATCCTCAAAATCCTCATTTAACTTTTGCTTGACCCCATAAGCATGCAGTTCTACTCTTTAGTGGTTCTAGCAACCAGTTATGGATCTAAAACCAGTAGAACTGTATCAAGAATTGAGAAACACATTCCATGAGTGTCCCATCAAGGCACTGCTCTGTAATGAAAAGGTATGGGCCTTTTAGGCTTGAAGTGCTATAGGCAGAGTTTACAGAGAAGTTTTATGACTGAGATTTCATTCCATTAACACAATCTGCAATTGCTTGAAAGCAGTGTAAACAGGGCTTCAAACCAGATACTGCAAACTTGCACTTTCCCAGTGTATGGATGATATTTAATGTATTCTCTCTTTAATTCATTTATAGAAAGAAAAGTAAATGAATGTTTATATTTTTACTTCACTTTATTTTCCTGTGAATATGTGATTTTGTTAGGCCTCATCTTTATTGCCATAACTGAGTTCACTGGAACTGAACAGATACTTTTTTAAATGAGTCTGTCTGCATCATCATCAGCAATATCTTAAACTGAGACATCTTAAGCTGCATGGGTCCTCAACTAAATGTCTTGCCACAAGGGGCTTTCATTAGTATTCTGTATTTCAAAAGCCTTTAATGAGGCCTCTTTGGCAGAAGGTGTCCTTAAAATCGTATCCTTGACAAACATCTTCTTAATGTTAATTGCATTACGAGACAGTAGTAGAATAGAAAGAAATCTAAAATAGCAACAATGAAAATGATGTACTAAAGTATTTTCCAAATCATGTAAAATAATTAAGGTTTACTGAGCATTAATGACCAACATTGTCTTCAGCCAAGTGATTAGAGATACCATTTTTAATGAAAAAGAGTGCAATTTCACCCCTACAGGTTCAGTAATAATATTGAAATATAGGCATGAAATTTCTGCCTTAGACACATTTGAACACTGACTTCTTTCATTGCATGATTTAGAGAAGTTTTATTTCTTCCATGGACAAGAACACCTACGTTCCAAATAGTTTTGCATAAGAATTTAAACAGAGATATTAAGAATGGAAAAGTCTGCTACAATCAACAAAACAAGGTGGGGGAGGCGGTCATGATCAAGGAAGAGAGTTAAGTATTAAATCTAGTTGAATTTTAAAGTGTTTGTGGTTTGCATTTTACTGTCTAGGTTTGTAATACCCTATTTGACACACAAAAGCATTTAAACTTAAAGGACTGGAGCAAGAATATAAACCACAATGGCAACACAAGTCTAAAATGTCCTTTGAAAAACTAGAAGGAAAATATTTTCATTTGAGCAGAATATACAGAAATGTAAAATGTATGAACACTGTAATAAATGGCTGGAAAGGGAATATATGAATTAGATTGCACTGAAGATGATGCATTTACAGTGTCATTACTGAGCTTAGCTGCTTAAATTGCCATTGAGGTGATGCCTAGAAGTGTAATTCATTTTTTCATGGTTTTAGGCACTGCAGTGTAAGTTTACTGTGTATGAAGATAAAATTTTATCTTTCTTTGCCAATAAAGTTCAACTGGAATGAATCCTTGACTGACAGTAGGCAGTGTTCTACCTCCAGTCTCTTTAAAGTATTATTCTAAGAAACAGCAACTTTGATTCTATCTAGAACTCTTGATAAATCCCTCTTAGTGGCTGCTATGTAAGATAAATTAACCAATGCCTTATTTTCCTGTATTTATTCTTACCCTTCTATGCGTTTTAAAGACACAACTTCCTAATTTGGGGACAAAAATATTCCTTTGTACATATGTAGTGAGTACAGGCATTCAGTAAACAGGTCTTTTCTTAATGTTAGATGTTGCTCCAAAGAAGGACTATAGGGTAACATTGCTCTTCACTATTTTATCTTTAGCTTCAGAATACTCCTTCAGAAAGAGTGAGCACTGTTTGTATGCTTTGAGATTGGAAAACTGTGCTCAACATTGGATTGCAATGACATTTATTGCTAAGTAGCAAGCAAATAAAATGAGGCAAAGAACAGGTGATTCTAATAAGAGAAAGGAAAGATAAACCTATTGGGAAAGCCAAAAGGTTTTTCTAGAGCTCACCATTGCTCTAAATAATGGTTTCTGATGAGAGAAAAAGAAAAAAATATAAGGCGATAATAATAGCTTTATTTTATTTTCATTATCACTGTGTTGCAAGTGGTGTTCCTGTCATTTCTGTAATATTCCTCAGTTAGTAATTCAGTGCAGAAAAGAAAAAAAAAAAAAAAACAGGAATTTTTACACAATTTTCGAATAATGAATGTGACCCATTTTTTTCATTGCAGGAAAAACTCTACTAGTGACAACCAAAAAATGGAAAACAAAGCACATTACCTACCAAGTTCTTTTTACAAGGCTGTGAATTCTCAGAAACAAAAAGAAGTGGTATTTATACAGATTTCCTTGCTAAGATTACTTCTTTTCTCAACACTTGAGACCTTGTAATGTCACTTACAATTATTGCAAGAGAACATACATGTTTACACATGTATAAACAGGCCTGCCTATGCCTAAAGCATAAATATTTCTTTTTAAGAAATACACCAGGATAATAAAGCAATAGGCAATAAAAATAGCTTGGATTTTCATGTGTTCTTATTTTTGTGATATCAATATGCATATATATTCAATTTGCAGTTGACAATTGAAGAAATGTAAAAGCTATTCAAAAACCAGTAGGAAGCGGAATTATGAGAAGAAGAATAGGGCAGCAGTAAATAACATGCTTCATGCTGTAACAAAATATACACTGGCAATTCAATTTTATGTATTTATTTTTAGATGGTTACTGTGATATAAACAATTCAAGATGGTTTTAGAAATTTATTCATTTTGAAATACTTCAAGAAAATCTAGTAGAATGAAGATGTTGGAGCAGATTATGCTTCTTGTGGGTGGAATGTGCTCAACAGCTTAAAAAAGCACAAGGCATATATGAACACTTAGCAGAAATTTAATGCTGATTTTAGCTAGCAGTAAGAGAGATGAGAGCAAAATATGAAGTATTTGGTGTTTTGTGGGCATTTTAGGCCATAGATAGGCTTACAACATCATCCAGCACCAGAATATTCTGGTCTCTGAGAATGTTGATGTCAGAATTCCTGTCCAGGTGAAGGAAAAGCCCACCCAAATGTTACCTAATAAAGGTGCAGGAAAGATAGGTCCACATGCAGGGACCCAGTCTTTTATAATATATTAAGATCTCAAACTTTGAGTTTAAAGGAAAAAATATCGTGTTAGAGATTTTGAAATAAGGTGTGAAAATTTAACCCTGCTGTGTCTTGTGCATCCAACCTGTCTGAACCTGCAGACACTTATAATCACTGCGGAGAGGTAGCAGCAGCACCAGCTGTTTCTCCCAAGGTTCCACTGCACAGGTTCAAAGTTTCAAGAGAATCCTCCGTGTCCCTGTAGCAACACATGCCTGATTATGAGTGTGTGCCTGAAAGAGAACAGTGCTGCAGTGCCACCTGACTTTGCTTAAGTAATAGTTTCAAGTACAGGGAGGACATTCCTCTCTTTCTAAGGAGCCTTTATGGACGCGTGAAGTAGAAGAGTCAGGACATTTATTCTGTTGCTCTCCACACCAAAGGGTGGGAAGGGGATGTAGCTACCATGTGTCCATATGTCCACGTGTCCAAGCTGAGAGAGTGAGCCTGAGAAGAAACCCCCACAATGCCATGTTTATGCTTAAAGATAGAATTATCCTTTCCTCCTTCTGAATCCTCCCTGGAAGAAACTCTGGAGACATTCACGGAAAAAATGTCTATGGAAGACAAGCTGAACTGCCCTATTTTCTACTGCCTCTCTGCTGTCTAACAGCAGCACATATTCATAACATTTGCCATCATACTATGATTTAAATGATCAGTAGATTGCCTTTTGCTTTTATTTCCTATAAATGAGGTTGCAATAGACAGAGTTCCAATATAAGTCCATTATATTACAGTCACCTCAGTGGCCAAGATTATTAAAATCATTCAAGCACTGCATTTGCAACCATCAATTTTTCAAGACATGGCTAACACAGACTGCATTTTGGGAGTCAGCACAAGTACTTCTTTGCTTTTTGAGGTTCAGAGTTATGAATGGACAGAGACACCAATAAAGGGTCACTATCTGAAAACTGCCTATAGTTTTGGGAGAGTTTTGATGAGATTCAGTCTGTAAGGAAGAGACAAGGTGTAAGCTCTGAACAGCAGGAGAACTTGGCAGTACAATTGGGTCAAACTAACTGATAGGACAGCAGTTGAGCGAGAAGTCTATTACTATCAGCATATGAATCATGAAAGCCATTAATCTAGCAGGCACTTTATAGAAAAACTTGAAAGCCTCCAAAAATCCGCAAATCTTTCTTTTTCTTTAAGACTTCCAGGTCTGTCTCTTTGTTACTAAAGAAAATACATGCTGAGCAGTTAAGGTTTATTGGTTGGAGAGGGAATACACCATCCATCCCACAATTAAAGTCAGCTTCTCTGGCCCTCTGCAGTGAAGAATATCTATAGGCAGCTGACAGAAAGTGGTCTTAGGGATTTCTGCACCTCTGGTGTGGTAGCAGTAGACCAACACCCAAAATTATATTGATGTGTTTAAAACATTTACACCCTGCCCCATGACACCCTGCCCTTTACCCAACATCAAGAAGCATAAGATGACCCTACATTAAGTGTCCCTGGTAGTCCACCAGAGCTATGGCATCACTTACAGTCCCGTAATTGCTGTCAGTTACCCAGTAAGTCACTGTGTGGGTGCATTGTTGCTCATCTTTCTCACTGCCTTAATAAAGTTTGAATTATAATGTGTTGCAGACAACACTATCATTCAAACCACATTACCCTACAAATGATACTGCTCACGAAACCACATATGACCTGATAATGATGAATGTTCCTCTAATATGACAAAACAAGTTGCTAAGGCTCAACCCAGCTATGTAACTGGTCATGCCAGCGGAGAACAGTCTGAAGGATTTTTTTTTCTCATGAGGATTTTCATGTAAAAGGAATCTGAGTAGAAACAGACTCTCTTGCTCTCTGAAGAATGTGGGAATTTTTACCAGCTCTGCAGGGTCAAACATCCAAGTTACCATCCTCAGAACAGGATCTTTACATAGCCTGCTGTCTTAACTTTTCTTCCAGCCTGCTACCATAACTTTTTTCCCTATGATTACATATTACAGAGATAATTTTTGGTTTTAGAGATTTTGGTATCCACCTTTACCAAATCTTAGCTGTTTTTTTCCCAATGCATGGACCACGGTATTCATTAATTTACAATGACAAAACAGGAATAACCCTTTGAGTTGCTTTCTAAATAAAAGTGACTACAGAAAAAATCTAAGAAAACTAGCCAGTGAAAGATCACCCATAATTGGAACCGTATGGGGCTAGAAATTTTGTCTCCAAAAATATCATAAGACCCTATAACTATTAATTAATCCTTGTGTTTACTTTAGATGTAACACCAAGTTGACTGACCAAAGTCTTTCTTCTGGTTCAAGAGCACACACAGTCTTTTCATCCAGGCTTCCTAACCTAACTTGACCCCCATTCCTCAAGCCACTTTTAGCAATAGCATATAGTCACATTTGAAGCCTCTGTGAGTTTCAGAGGCAGAAAGTACTCCAAAATTCATGGGATATTAATCTCTTAAAATGGCACTGCAATATGAAAGTTCTGGGAAGGTCTTACTATATGAGCTTGCAAAGTACTAAAAGTCACAGTTGTAACTGGATTTGATTAAACTTCATATTTGCAAAATGAATGATTCTTGTAAGTGCCATGTAATGTACAGGTTATATGTTAAAAAATTTGTTTGGTAGTATTTAAAATTATACATATTGATGGTTAATACAGGGCAAATTTTATTGAACAGAGTATTTTCTCTGGCATAAAGCAGAGTTCATTCTTCTTCCCCTGCACTGAGCAGAGTTCCTTGTCTCTCTGTGGTTCTCTCAGGAATGAACATTTGTCCCTGCTGAGCTGCAGGAGCATCCACTGCCTTGTTTATGTCTCAGCTGCCATGTGGAACTAAGTCAAGGTGGTGAACACCTTTTGTGTGTAAAGCACTTTCTCTTTTTCTATACTTTTGTTATTAACCATAGTGTCTGCCTTTGTCACTCTCTCACTGTAGGGGAGTGGGCAAAAGGGAAATGGCTTACTTAGGGTTTAATTCAGGGCAAAGTGACTGAAAGTGATCAGGACCATACTTCATTGCTAATATTTATGTTGGAATCTAGACAAATATGCAGCTGGTTTGGGAGTGCAAATCACACAGATGTCCTTATGTTTAGCATTTCAGTATCTGGATAATCTAATAAACCCACAGCCACTTCAATGGCCTAAAAATCATCAGTTCTTTGATCCATCAACTGAGCAGTCATTTTAAAATGCATTTTAAATCACATTTTTTCCCCCTTCACTGTTGCTCATATACTACTTATGCAATGTTCAGCTATATTTATGCAAACTCAGTTTTTTTGTATGAAATAGTGATTCTGAGCTTCCTCTCGGCATTCTGGAGTGAATATTTTCTTTGAATTAATTATATTAATTTAGTCAGTATAATGAAATTCAACTGACTACCATAATTTATTTTAAGGATTATTCTGTCTAATGTATTCCTTACCACAGCAAGTAACCCTGGTGGGTAGGTCTTAAAAGTTTCAAATGTCAGAAGACTTTTAAATGTTCTAATACACTACTTTGAAAGTTTAACAACAATCCACAAATTCCCTCATCTCTTCTAAATGCCAGAGGGATTTTTTTAAGATTCTCCAAATGTTTTACCACAGAATTGTTTAATTAACTTTCAGACTTGTTGCTCAGATACTTTCACTCTAGAAAATATTTTATTTAAATAAAATGAACAAACATCTTATGTTTGTCTTTCAGTTCTGTTTCAAAAAGTCTACAGAAATGTCTGTAAAGGAAAATACTATTAGCAAAGGATTCTCTAATAAATCACTTCAGAATCAAACCAAAAAAACCTAACGTCCTTATATTGCAACCTTTGTTTTAAATATAGTTGATTTCACCAGCTTTCAAATACACTGTATAGAGAAGTGACTGTCTATAGCTAGGAAGAGAATATTACTATATCTAGTGGGACAGAAAACTTTGAAAATATAATTGTAGTTTAATAAATTTTAATAGGCAAAATTAGAAATCATAGGTATGGTATTAAGCCTAGTTGAAAAATTTGCATCCGAATAAAATTAATTCAAATATGTTTGTGAATCACTGCACCTTTAGGAACAGTTGAGCTTTCTTCTAGATGTTTAGGAAAACTATTCCAAATATTGGCAAATTCTTATATATGGAAGGACTGAACAAAGGAAATTTATTGCAGCTTCTGTGGGTCTAGCGCTACCTCTCCAATGTCTACTCTTAGAAGACTCAAGATTCTTGTGAATCACACAGAGTAGTCCCATTAGAAAATTGAACAAAAGTACGGATCAATAATTTTATGGAAATTAGGTCCAAAATGTCTTATTTTTACAAAGGACATCACACAGGAGTGGAGAATCTTTTGAATTAATTCTTACCTGTAGATATGGAAGGCAACCTTATCTCTTTGTCATACACAGGATAAGAGGCAAGATTAGGGACCAAAATTTTTCCACTAATTCCTTACAGTATCGGATAAATACATGACTGAAACACAACATGCTGGACAGACTCCCATTTGTTAACAGGTGAGGGACAATTAAGTGGGAACACTGAGGAAAGACTAAGATGATGGGCTGGAAGAATAGAGAACAAGCTGAGCAGTGTGTCAGATTCCAGTCTATTACCTTTACGGTCTGTATTTTTCTTCAAATATGTTAAAGAAATCCTGCAATCCAGCAGTGTCCTGCTGTCAGTAACGTCTTCTGAAACTCTTTATTTCATCACTCCCTTCTACAGACTGCTCTCTGTGGAAGGTACCAAGCCACAAATGAGATTAGTTCTATATATCTTATCCTTGTCATTGGACTGTGTAAGGAATCATTATGATGCCACATACACCTGCTTTTTAATGTTGTTTAAAGATTCCAACCTCAGAAATTAAGCTACATTAAACTGCTGAAAAAGCATTACAGTTATAGTTGAAAAGAGTATTCCTGTTAAAAAGTCAGATGTTCATCAGACACTCCTCAGTCAAGAAATTCCAAATTCAATGGCCAGAGGTGAATATTTTGGGTCATTTTTCTCTTTTCTGGATAAATTTACTCCTGCCATGTCAGAGATTCATAGTTTGCAGTAAATCCTCTAAGATGGTGAAAGGACAGTATGTCTGCCTTTAAAGAAGGGGGAATCTTTAAGTCATATGTGAGGAATGAGAGGTGCTTCTATCTGGCCTTCTTATTCTCAAATGCTGAGACTTTTTGTACACAGTGTACACTATCTCAGACTAGTAGTTAACTGCTTTTTTTCTTGCCTTAGTCAGAAAATTTTTTGAAATACTCCTTTCACAAATTCTACAGTAAGTCTCAAGGGTCTGTGAGTTCTCTGCTGAGAATTTAGATGTTAGGATGCAAATTTACAGTGATACAGAAATACAGAAATTATATATTCTCCTTTTGGAGACATTATTATACCATTATAGCAAGAATTGAAGTGACCTTGTACCCCTCTGAATAGCTATAAGGCTATAACCACCACAGTGAAAGTTTTTAGAATGTAGATAGATTAATTATGGAATTTAGATTTCAAACCAATGCAAAATAATGTCATATAATTTAAAACTCCCATTTGCCATTTATTTGAATATTAATTTCACTGAAGTATTCTCAGTATTTCCAGCTGGTACTGTTAAAGTATTCTACCAAACACAGTAGAGTAAGAATAAGTGGAGAAAGTCAAAGTTGTCCCCGAAAAGGTAACCAGACACACCAAATCCTGACTGATTTTTCATACTTTGTAAAAGTCTATTTTCACGTGAGATCTTTGCAAAATTTCTAAAAAGCCTTGAAACATAGAAAATAATTGATAGATAGAGGTATTTGTTATCTGTAATCCCTAAACCACAGTGAAAATAAGTGGTGGGTACTTGTTTTTCAGCTTGTTTTCTCAGGGATGAGAAATTTAAGTAACCAAGTTCTGTCTTTTCATCTGTATATTCCTCTTAATTTCTTTTAAAAATTTGCCAGTCTTCATCTCTCTCCACGAAGGAACAGAGGTTTAAAAAAATGTTATGTTCCTGCAAGTCGCACCACTTTCGGTAAAACAGAGCCTCCTGTAGCATAGACAAAGGCAGCTGGACTAGTTCCCATCTGCTTAGATGATTTTGCACAAGGCAGAGCAGAGCACTTCTTCTCCGAAATTCACCAGTAATTTCATTGAGCAGGAAGGAAATGAAGTCTCATTTTTTTCTGCCACTCCCTGTCTTATTAACCCACCTCTTATAGAGCAAAGGCAGACAAATTAAATGGAAGGAATCAGTGAAGATTTTTGAATCCCCAGATCACACATCTATATCAAATAAGAGAAGAAAAAGAAAGAAGCTAGTCATGAAGACAATCATAATTACCTTCCCTACAGAGTTCTTGTAAGGAAAACTGATGCATGAAGATAACATAAGAGAATGATTTGGGGTATTCTCTGCTGAATCTGTCCAGTAGATGTAGCCAAAACAAGCCACATGGGAATCATTCTGCTCATACCCAGCACTGGAACAGCTTAATGAAAGGTCGGTCCATATCTCAGCTGACTCCAAACAAAATAAATAATAAAACAACTGACTTCTGTTCCTGACTAATCCAGAACTAAAGTCACTTAAACAGAATGAAAAATCTGGCCCAGCGAATTCAGAAAACATTTATATAATGATTATTTTAATCTCTGAAGCAAATCACTTTTTGACTTGTAGACCATTTCCTACCAAAGATGGGATCCTTTTTCTGCTTTTGCATCCTTAAATACTTTATTTAACATTTGTAAGAAGCATTGTTTCAGATCTTACCTTTATGTATACATTTTCTATAAATATATTGATTATTAACATATTAATTGGCATATGCAGTAAATTATAAATTAGCAGCTTTGTATGTAACTGCAGCAACATATTGGAAACACAACTAAAGCACTTCTACAGCATTTGATTAAAATTAATTTTGAGTCCACTAACAGTACAATAAAATTTAGTGTCAATCATTTAAAAATTATTCTGTGTCATACGGGAAGAAAGCTACTATCAAGTCTCGAAATTAGTGGAAGTGTCAAGCAAAAAAATAGTCTGTCACACTGCTGCTAATACTGATTAAGATCTATGACACCTGCTTTCACATACAACTTTACAGCAGATAGGAGCTGAGGTGGGTGCATTTGGGACCAATGATAGCTGCAGTCTTTGATGCCAAAGGATCATGCAACTGGATACTGTAATTGTATCCTTTCATTCTGTCTCATTTTTTTGCCTTATCTCTCTACTATATTATCATGTATCCTTTCTTCTCTCTAGTAAGTTCATAGATGTAGTCCTTCTGCTTTATGTTCCAGGTTCATTCTCCTAAAGACACAAATATCTCAGCAAGCTGTTCCCTCCTCCACTTTGTTAGCACCTCATGAAGGCATTGTTAACTTGAACATTTTCTGTCTACTGCTCCTTTTCTCTCTGCCTATGCAGAATCTGAGCCAGTTTCCTTACATTCACATGCTTCTCTCTTTGCCATGACATCTGTGTTGCAGCACTGTCTGACTGCTGGGACAATAAAAGGCTGAGTTCGAGCACACCCAAGTAGTGGCAGCCTTCCAAAACAATCTCAAAAGCTTTATAAAATGATCTTTGGATATCTCTTGTGAGGATTTTGAAGACAATGGGAAATTACTGAAACTGTTTTCTGTGAATCTTGTGAGGAATAAAGTTGTTCATGTGGTTCCTACTCATCTGTCAAAACTCAACCTTGATAATACGTAGTATTTTTTTGCCATACACCATAGTCCCCTTTCTCCTGCATGTCTTATCTAAGACTCATCAGAAAGAAAACATCTTCGGAGATTTTTCTTGTTCATTTACACTAGAGTCATTCTTACTACTTCTTACCAAATGTTATTTTTTAATAGAGGACCATGGTGGTGGTAGTAGTATGTGTGTGAGCGTGTATGAGTCCAGCATGGATAAAATGATGACATTTCTTATCTTAATGAACAGACTTATATAAGACTAGACGTACAACACAGACATACCTCACAATAAACAAATGCAATTCTTTCACCACAAATTATATTCTGTCACAGAAGCAGAAAGAGTAATATTATAGTGAGAACATTTACAATCCTCCACATATTCACTCTTTCTCTTTATCATCCATAATATTTCTACTCTTACATTTAACTTTTCCAAACCAAGATTTATTTAAAGAGTTAAACCACTTTGTCTACTTTATTTTTTCTTTACCTCCAAAGCCAAAAGTTGGGAGAGAAAAAGATAAAATATAAGGGTTAAAGATTGTACAGAATCTTTGAGATACTGGGTAAAAATTTATTTTCATTTACATGACATAAGGAAGAAAGACGAGTGAGTGTCTTCAATTAGCAGCTAAGTCCTCCAAATGGTGTTTCATAGTGAACCAAACAAATCTATAAAATTACATTTCCTAAACTCTTTGTAGATTTAAGGAGCAGAAGTTTTAGTAGAACACTTTCTAAGATGATGAACCACCAGAAGTATTGAAAATAAGTTCATACGGAAAACTATGTGCATAAGACCTTCTGCATTCCACATCAAAAGGTTTGGTGTTTTATATAATTGTGTTCAACAGTTTAAGGAATTCCTAATTTTTAGATTTTTAGATTCTAGATTTTAGATTTTCAGCTCAGGTGGAAGCAGTGATGAGTGGCTTTCCTTGGGATTCGTTATTGGGACTGGCATTTTTAACATTTTTGGCAGTGACACAGACATTGGGTTTGAGAGAACTTCAGCAAGGTTGCTGGCAACACCAAGCTGTGTGGTGTGGTTGACAAGCTGGTGGAAAAGGATGACATCTAGAGGGACATTTGCAGGACTGAGGGGCAGGTCTGTGCAAACCTCATGACGTTCAACAAGGCCAAGTGCAAGGTCCTGTGCATGGGTCAGGGTGATCCCAAGCACAAATACAGGCTGGGAGGACAGTGGATCAAGGCTAGCCCTAGGAAGAAAGACTCGGGTGTGTTTGTACACAAAAAGTTCAAAATGACCCAACAATGTGTGCCTGCAGCCCAGAAGGCCAATTGCACCCTGGTCTGCATCAAAAGAGGAGTGACCAGCAGGTCAAGGACTGCCCCTCTACTCTGCTCTGTTAAGACTCCACCTGGAGCACTGTGTCCAGCTCTGGGGTCCCCAGCAGAAGAAGGACATGGACCTGTGAGAAGGAGTCCAGAGGAGGGCCACTAAGCTGACCACAGAGGTGGAGCACCTCTCCTATGAAGACAGTTGGGACTGTTTGCCCTGGCAAATAAAAGATTCTGAGGACACCCTAGAACAGCTTCCTCGTACCCGAAGGGGGCTTAAAAGAAGACTGGAGAGGGACTTTTCAGAAGTGTGCATAGTGATAGAAGAAAGGGGAATGGCTTTAAGCTGGAGGCAGATAGGTTTGTATTAGATATTAGGAAGAAACTTCTACTGTGAGGGTGGCGAGACGCTAGAACAGGTTGCCCAGAGAGGTTGTGAACCCGCCATCCCTGGAAGTGTTCAAGGCCAGGTTGGATGGGGCTCTGAGTGACCTGGTGACCTGCCCCATTGGAACTAGACGATCTTTAAAGTTCCTTCCAACCCAAACCATTCCATGATTCTATGATTTAACTGAATTTTTTTAAGAATAAATTATGTAAGGATCTTAATAGAATTTTTTAATTCCAACCCATTTAAAAGAAATTTTAAGGCTGTTAATTTTAGTATGATTCAATCTCCTTTTTCACGGCTAAAGTTCAACTTGATTTTAAGTCCATGAAGTTCTAATTCTATTTTATATTAAAAAAAGAGAAACTGGTCATTGTGATACCCACACATAAAATTCGATGCTACCAGGGTTACTTCTAATGCTAGATCATTGCTTGCTGTTCATTTTTTAGTACAGTAGTAATTATCATGGACAAACATCTATGGTTTAAAAGGGGCTCCTATGTACTTACTCCTTCACCTTTTAGCCCCACAACATTTTCTGCCTCTTTATTCTCTCCTCTCTTCCTTCCTCTCCCACAATACTTCTGTGGTGTTGAAATATTCAGAAACAGAAGTTTTTGTAAAGACCCCAAGGTTTGTGATTTAAAAAATATCTGACTCCAAAGTAGGTCAAGTGAATAAATCCCATTGAAATTCAATAGATTTGTGCATTTTATTCTCCTTTTTTAAAAACTCCAGTATTAGTTAATAGGAATTCTAAATCTCAATGAATTAAAACATATATTTTTATTTTCCAAATGATAATTTAAAAAGCCATCAGTACACTTTGCCTCAAACAGCTCTTTGCAAAGGACCTCATACTCTGCTTGTATTGAGATTCTGCCATTATATTTAAACATCCTAACATTGTTTACTCATCAAGCTTTCCACTGAGAGAAAACTCTCTGCATTGGATCTTTGTCATTTTGCAGAACAGAAACCCAGAAAAAAACCACTAAAAGCCAAGTAAACAACAGACTCCCACATTCTTTAAAAGAGATCTTTCTCTTTTCATTTCTTTCTCTTAATCCAAAGCAAAAGCTATATGCCTCTTCTTTCCTGGAGCTACACTCTGATCCTATTAGATCCCAGAAGAGCTGGCCCTGAGTGATCTCACTATTTTCACTGCATTTCACACTGAAATGGAGAAGGTTTTCAGCAGCATTCAGCCTCATATCTGAACCTGTGACAAATGTAGAGAGGTTATACAGAGTTTATAGAAGTAGAAAGGAATTCTTAGTCAAGATGTAAAAATATCAGTTAATATCAGTTCAGTCCAACTGAAGTATGTGTGTCAGAAGTGTGAAGATTGCTCAGCCTCAGTATTAAGACCCACCAGGCAAGAAGTTGACCAGGGTGAAGATCACTCAGCGGTGGGAAGAAGGTGGGCCAAGGCTGATATCTGACAAAAAAAGTAGAAGCTATAAAGTGAGCATTGAATGTCAGTTATATTTCAAAGTAAAGGAATCAGTTAGAAAGTCTGATTTATCTCTCTCTAGTCAATAAAAGCACAAAGGTAAGAAGCTAATACACATAATATAGTATCTGCACTGCTTCGGTGTCAAGATGCTCCTGTGAGCACTGGGCCAAGCCATTAATCCAGAGTTATAAAAGTGATCAGAACAAAAAAATCAACCAACACTGTACATCACAAAGAGCAGGTTAGTCGGTGTTCTTTGAAAGAAGAACACCCACAGGAGGTGGACTGAATACATGCTGTACACAATCATCAAGTTTAGCGATGAAATGAGGACTAAGGGCCCTTCTCCGTGTGAAGAGCAACAGAGACATCTTGCTGAAGGACACTAAAAAAGAGCGTACTACCTATCAAAGAAAGAAGCAAGAAGGATGAAGCTACCACTGCACTAGCTCATTGGAGATATTTTTTTATCAGGCATTAAATATGGCTATTCAAAACACCTGGAACATTCTTTAGCTTTATGTTTGTTGAACAGAATGATTTTTGCAAATAGATATATACAAGGAAAAATTCTTGTGATGACAGAGAAATAAATGCATAGCAGAAACAATGATATGCCACAGGATGTCAGGCAAACAAATGGAGAGCAAAGGCATGTCGCTTGATTTAATTACTTTAAAAAAACAAAACATGTATACTGAGTAAGTATTTGTTCTGCGGCACATTGTCACTTGCCTTGATCATCCTGCATTTCCACCATAATCCTAAAGTCATCATGGCATCATAACCATCAACATCTGAGCAGGCATGCTCAGCCTTCCTTTCCAGATGATGAAGTAGCATAAGTACTTCAAAATAATGAGTCTATTGATTTATTCTATAGTCTACATTAGGGTGAGACAAAATCTGAAAGTTGCCTATTTCCATCGACAGCACAGGTAAAATTGTCTAAGCTTACTATAAGCTTGTCTAAGTCTTTATAGTGTCTCAGGTCACATGGAGGAAACCCTTCAGTTTTGCATAACATCATTTGTACCCTTCTATTGAACAGAATTATGTCCCTCTGACAACGCACTTTGCTGCACAGTTTAAACTCATTCTTGTATTTAAAAGTTTCGTTTTTAGTAAATAGTTTTATTGATTTGACATTCATAAAGACCCATGTCTGAAGTTATTAAGCCTTACACTATTACAAAGGAATGCATAGAAACTGATAGATCTTTTTGTGTGTGTACATAACATACATTTTGTAAAGAAAACTGAATATCTATATGTGGAAGGGAACATATGCTTGCATATCCATTCCCATTAACTGTTATCCACTTTATATGCAAAAATTGGCTCTGGATTATATGGAAGTGGGTGAATTAATTGAAGCATAAAAATTCACCCTCAGAGACTTCTACCAGAATTTAAATCCACTTAAAATATATTTATTGGACTGATTTAAATTTCACTTCCTTTCACTTTCTTTATGTTTTAATTGGCCATGTGAACAGCAACTTGAAGTTGTGATTGATTACTTATATAGACTAACCACTTAAAGAACTATAAAAGAGGGAAAGGGCATTGTAATTACAAGGTTTCAACTGCAGGTATTAGTATTCAAGAAGAGTGAATTTTCAAGGGAAGATCGAGTCTCACAACCATGAATTAGGAGTCTTTCTCAACCTCACTGACAAGGTAACTGTCATTACCAGTCTTGATAACCACACTACCTGTGAAATACCCTAGCTGTAATTGTGGCTAGTGACTGTCAGTTGTTCTGTGGCTATATCTAGCTTTACTTCTATATGATGTTTATTTTGTGTTAGAAAAGCATTAAAAATCTTGACATTTATAAGGTACAAATTTGCTTATTTCCATTTACTTCTTAACTGTCTGAGGTAGAAATCAATTTCTTTCAACATGCTTGAATAGCATCTTTTAAAGAGGACCTAGATCACTGCTGAGAACGTCATATTATGTCTAAAGAAATTATGTGCAACTATATTGTTACCATTGTATTTAATTTCCTATGACCTTTCGACATATTTTGGATAGCACACCTGAAAGCTTGTAACACAAATTGTAAACAGAATTTCATCCCAGGATGAAAGCTGTGGACACACAGATACAGAGCGCAGATACAGAGAGATGATCAGTATGTTGGTGACCCCCAAAACTATGACAATTTCCAATTCTTCTTGTAAATAGAGCTTCAGAAGCTATTTAAGGGCACCTGCCCATGACAATGCTAAGACCTGGCTGAAGTAGAGGGCAGAGGTATCTTTTAATAATCAGAGTTATCCCAGAGAGGTTTTTCTATGAGTACTTGAAGAAAGAGTATATGAGAGAGAAGCTTTACGGTCTCTAATAAACTTGTAAAAATGGCCAGGATGTCATAATGGAAATCCAAGGCCAAAATTATCATCTTCAAGCACATATACGGAAAACTGGAACCATGAGGCATTATGTGTGGCATTACCATCTGATCACTCTTTGCTTACCTAGACAAAACTTGGGAAAGCCAGACACAAAAACTTGTGGTCTTAGGAAGTTTATCTGAAGTCAGCCAAGAAATCTCAAAGGAAGATAGCTCTACTTGTATAAGGGGTTTCATTCTGAACATGTAAAGCCTTTTAGCCCTAGGCACGGTGTCTGAACAATTGAATGTCCCATACCGTAGATATCAGCTTGGCTTTTCAGCCTGAATCATTTTTCTTTCAGGAGAAAGTATCATTTTCCCTTTGTTGGTTGGTTTTCTGAAAATTGTGACACCCTTTTGATTCACTATTGGTCTTGCACACAAAAGATCAAAGGGAAGGACAGGACATGCTCCTTAAATCACGAAGCAATGGTATGAGATCTTGCTGCCCCATCTACACAAACAATTACAATAAAATTGAAATATCAAATTCTCAGTTCCTTCTCTGCTTGTTTTGCCTTTTGGTGGCTAAAAAAAAAAGTATTTTTGACTGGTTTTTAAATTTATTTTTGATATCCTGTTATTCCAGTGACTTTCTGCTGAAAATACGTTACCGTGGAACAGCTTCTGTCTTTGTCATTTATTAGTTTAAAGGTATTCTGACAGAGAAATTGGGTATTCAATCACCTCAGTTTGTCCATGATGCTCTGTCCCATTACAGGAACATGTCAAGTTTATATTCAACAACATTTCTCTTCTTCCTTTCTGTTTCCACATCTGCAGTTTTTCAGAGGTTTGGGGTTTTGGTGTTTTTGGTGGGTTTTGTTTGCTTGTTTGTTTGTTTGTCTATCGTACCATGTTTTCGTTCAGTTTCACATTCCTATGAGCACAATTCATGATTCTTTTCTCTAAAAAGCAATTTAGAAAGTTAAACTTCCTGAACAAATTCCCATGTTACTCAGAGATGAAAAGGACATGAGGTTTGCTTCAATTTCAGTAATCAGAGGAGGTCAAGTAGGTTCATTTTAGTTCTGCAAGGAGAGTCTCACTGGCTGCTGTGCTGCAGCATTGAGCTAGTTCTGCTCTTGATAAAGCTTTAATATGAGCTCTCAAGCAAAATACTTCTCCCTTGATTTTCACCTGTGGTCATTAGCGTACAGAACTACACACTATAACAGCAATGAGGCACAACATAAAATGTAATGTAGATTGTCCTGAAAGATCTGTCTCAATTTTAATGGACAGTAATGGGGAAATAAAATTCTCTTAGCTTAGTCTAATGCTACAGTGGTATATGCCCATAGATTCACTATTAATATACAAAACAGTACCATTATTTTTACAGACAGATACTTTCATTGTATGAACTGTTCTCTCAGACATACACCTTAACAAGAAATCACTATTAATATTTGCAATGGATAAAATTCAGTCTACTTTGTAATTAGAATCAACACATTTATGACTTTAAACTTGAGGCAGTTGAAATTTTTTATAAAGCTAATCTGACAATGTTTGATAAAAATTTATCAAGGCTTTCTATAAATAAATCACAGAACATCTGGGGTTGGAAGGAACTTTTGGAGATCACTCAAGCAGAGCTACCTAAAGCAGGTTGCCCAGGACCGTGTCCAGATGTCTTCTAAATATCTCCAAGAATAGAGACTCTACAACCTTCCTGATTGCGCCACTGTTTCCTGATGTTCAAATGGAACATTTTGTGTTTCAGTCTGTGCCCATTGCCTTTTGATAACACGTATTCAAAGTATGTCTAAAGTCTTTGTCTCATATGAAGTTCAAAATAAACATAAAATTTGAAATACATACCTCAAACAATAAAACAGTCAGAAAAAAAATGTTACCTACGAAGCTTATCAAGATATCCGTGCACTTGGAATTTGTTTTCAACTCCTAAAATACTGATGATGTAAAACCCAGTCTTTTCTTCTTTTCATCTACAATTTGGTTCATCTTATACAGCATGTAGGCTCAAACTCAGCTAATTATGTCTGTGCTCATTCTTACAAGAATTTTTTAGTGGTACAAGAAATTAAGAGAACACTTGTGATAATGGAGGAAATACAATCTGGTATGTATTAAAAATGTGCCAACTATATACCAAATAAAACAGCTTTATACAGTTCAAATGCCATTCCCCAAACAATCAGACCTTTCTAAAAACAGAGGTTGTAAAGTTAGCAGACTGACAATTGCTCAGCATGTACATCCTTCGCTTGACTATTTTTCTCAGACATAGCTTAAATAAAACTGTGTCATGCTGAATAAGAGGACTATTGGTTTTGTACATATAAGACATTTAGCCAGAAGTATAAAATATAAGAAACAGTTAAATTTTAGTATTTCCAGCAATCAAGGCATCATTTTTCTTCTCCTTAGAAAAGGACTTGCAGGACTTTGACTACTTCCTTGAATGAGTGAGTGAATTAGATGAAGTGGGCAAAGCACTGATAAGCTGTACTTCAAGCTTTTCAGGAATTGGATCTTAATACTGAGTCACTGAATAAATATTTAAGTGCTTATATGGAGATTAAAAATCTAAATTTAGATTTCCACTTTTTAAGAAATATGTACCTGTGAAAAAAACTTATATGATCCACAGCATTTACAAAATATCAAAGCACTTTCCAAATACCCTACAAAACTACCAAAAACCTGTCACATTTCAAATTAAAGCAAGAAAAAGTGATTATCTTTAAAAAAATATAAAATTAATAACATATCTTTTCATTAAGGAAATATGAAACAAGACCAGGATTGAAAGCAACCATTTCCATGGGTTAGTTATAAAAATCATCATGTAATCAAGCCAAGCTCTAGCTATTTTTCTCAGTAAATATGCTTTCTGAAATTAGTTTTTCATGGAGATCTTCAGATTATATTCCCTGAAATTCAAGTATCTGTTAATATGAAAGGGTATGAATGCCGTCTCATAGGTCTAGTAACCATGGAAATTTAGTTGCATACTTCGATTGGGTCTCTTTAAATGAGGGACTAAATTGGGGTAGAATCAACCAATCTATAGAAGTTATGTTTTCTGCAGATTAATTTTCCCTATTTACTGATTTGAAGAAAAACCCAAAGTTAATTTAAAACAACTATTTTCACTGACAAGGAACTAGCATAAATCTTTAGCAAAGGCAGTCAGGAGCAGGAAAATCAATTTATTCAAATATGTGGGCAGATTTGTGCGGTAAAAAGGATAAACCCAACACTAAAATTTCAACACTATATTTTTCCTGAGGACAATTTGGCTATTGCTCACTGTTAACAGAAGTATCTACTAGGTACTATACTGAAAGGTTTCAGCTTAGTTTTCTGTGATTAAACCCACAGTGTGGTGTATGGAAGCAAACCTCTAAGTCTTTCTGGATTCCCAATCAGGTCCAAGAGACTTCAAATGCACAAGCACCTTCTCTTGTGCCGATCACAAGGGAGCTTGTGCAGGCACAGGGCTGCAGTCCTAGGCCTCACCCTTCAGGTCGGGCTGGTCTCACTGTGGTATCTCTGAACCTACTCCACACTAAAATAAAATTTGTCTTCAGGGACCTTCCAGAAAACGGATTTAACAGAGACAAGAAATATGCTGCGGGGGATGATCCATGAACTTGCAAAGGCTCACGCACCCAACAGAGAGGGTAGTGGAGGGAAGGCATAATCATACCCAGGAAATTAGGGCCAATGAGGTATGAGAGAGAAAATTCAGGAGGTTTCCACTCTCTGGTTAGTACTTCCCATACAGTAAGTTTTCTGTCCTTTGTGCTGAAAATTTTGGCTCAGAAAAGACAGTTTCAGTGACAGTCAGTGGTCTTTTGAGGTTTTTTTTTTGTTCATTTTTATCAAAGCTAGATAATAGACATGGCTTTCAGCAGAGACATGTGTGATTATCATCACTTTTATTTATCAGGAAAATAAATTTTATGATATAAATTTGGTAGGAATAGCAAAGGGATCTATAACTCGGCATATTTTTGCAATGACTGCGCTTCACTTTCCCTAACAAAACCTTCTTTAGCTGAGAGTGCAGTACTAAAAAAAATCTGTGAGTGAATATTCAGCATAGCACATACCCAAGGATGAACTGCCAGTGTGATTCAGTGTGTAAAGAGTGTTTTTCAATTTTCTGCTTGATTAAAATATCTTTTCTCTGGTTTTACTCTCCTGCCACTCTGTGTTCATTACACTAATGTAGCAGCTACAGATTCTGAGTCAATGTTGCTCCACTGTACTTAACTAGATGATTTTGGTGTCAGCAATTTTCCAGAAACCAGTTCATCATGTTGGTGTAAATTAGTTCCAACAAAAATATACTAATTAATTTTGGCTATGAGTGAAATATATCCTACTGATATATTCAATGATTACATAGGTATGTTAATAAAATCAGTTATTTTCCTATTTATTAATCTTCATATGCTTTTTAAGTTTAATCATTGTCTCAGACACTTAACTTAATCTGAAAAAATATCCCTTCTAAAAATAAGTTTATAGGGAATATTTAGAAATATACTCAGAAGACAGCTAAATGCAAATCATACCTTTCAGAGTAATGACTGAAAATTACTGAAAAATGCAACTAGCAGCATGCTTTGAAGAAAGAATTATACAATAATTTTAAAGATGAATCCCAATCCTCACATCAGCATAGTCACAATACAGAAAAACCTATTGTCTAACAATGAGATAATTTCACCATTTAGGTTAGTAAATTCTCATAGATTTAACATTATTAGACCTTGTATTTACTACAATTGAACATGACACTGTAAAATGGAACAGTACTGCAGACTGTGAATCTGAAATTGGGCCTTCTGATAGTTCTGATCAAAGCAAACAGGATAATCACTAATGAAAACGGTGCCCTGATTTTCATCTGCATCTTCAGGGACATCCACTGTTGTCATTCACTTGTTCTGTTACAAACACTTTAGTGTCACCAATGTAGGTACTGAAACTCAGAGTTTTTGGAAACCACAATGTTCTGTTTTCCTGCACTTTCTGGAACTTGTCCTGTCTCCTCTGGGGACACAACTTCTGCACCTCCTGAAATTACTCATATAAGACTGCTTTCTCCTTTAGAGATGGAATCTACAATCAGTGGCACCGATAACATTTCTTGTTTTCATATGTCTTTAATTCAAGGATCCTGCAATAAGTAATTAACCCCAAAATTCTTTTGTTGAAATAGAGTATATCTTCCTTAATTTGCTGAAGTAGGCATTTTGCTCAAGAGAACTAACCTCTTCAGTTCCCTGACTAAAAACCAAACAGTCTGAACTTCTAGACAGAATTCTTCTTCAATTCCTTATCACAATTCAAATTCTGTCAAAAGTAATTTTTCCTGTGTTGAATCGGCTGTATTTTGGATCTGCAATACAGTCTTTGTATACAGGCAGGTACATCCAATTTTCACCTGAGACCAAATATCTAAGTACGAAAGATTTTACACCTCATATAATAATTTTTTTTAAACCATTAACTCTTCTCTGGTTCTTCATTCAGTCACCTGAATCTGCCCTTGATATATCAGTGAAGGTTTTTTGAACAATAGGTAGCAGTTGCTGAATGCATATTGTCCAGTGAGTTCAGCAAGGTATCATTCTTCATTCTGCCAGTGAGTTTCCCTTTAACAGGCAGAAAAGATTTATGACTGACAGATGATACATCCCAGTTATGAAATATTATTTTGTTATTGCAAGCCACATAATGGATCTACTGGGAAACAAAAAGATGAAAAAAACAACAAAAATGCACAATCAACCCCAGTATATAACACATCATTATACATTAGAAATAGCAATTTATCACTCTTTTTTCCCCCTACAATGATGATCTTATCAGTAATACCAAATAATCATTTATTCTCTCATTTACACAAAGATATCATTAGTGTCTATAGATATCCTAATAAGACAGGGAAGATTACACCCCATGTCCACAAGTTGTTGGACTGAAAACCTGACCAGAAGGGTTTACCAGTAAGTTGGGAAATCAAGGGATATTTTTAATCTAATCACTTAGCTATGCATAGGTTAGAAGCAGAGTCAGTTTACAGGGAAAATAAAATTATACTCTCAAATAAGGTGCCAGCATTATTCTCAGTGATAATAATTTCTGGGCTTTGGAGATAAAGTCCTTAATTAATTCATTTAAAAGATATCTTGAAAAAAAAAATCTTAATTAGATTAAATCATTATTTCAGGAAGCAATATGCCAAATTACGCAAAACTAATTAGGATAGCAAGGAAATCAGCCTATTCACTGATTTACAGGCAATGTGGGCAGTCTTTTATCTATAACTGTCTCTGCCAGCAGGAACAGCATTTTTGTGGAATTTATCAAAGGCTCTGACAAAAAGCAAGCAGAAATAGTCTCCCTAGGATAGTGAGAACCGTGTATTTACAATAGGAAATAATTCCAAAATTACTTAAAACTGTAAGAAATAGTAATATCTCAAAAAAAAAAAAGTTTTACTTTAAATATCAGTTTGCCTTTTTAATCCAGTGAAAAGACTAAAGAGATCTACTTTGTCCTATTAAATACAATTTTAACACTAATGATAGCCATTAACTTGGAAGACAGGATGCAAAGTTTTCAAATTCTGATTTGTTTGCACGTATTTTAAGAACTTGAAATTAATTTTCTGAATTTGAGCTTTCCAGTAAACTAGAGCTGTTCTTTCATAAGAACAGCACCAGTTCATTATTAAACAATAATTGGTTAATTGTGTCTCATCAGAAGAGTCGTGTTGTTAAATCAAATTTACTAATGTACTTCCATTTCATTTGTGAAACATCAAAGCAAAAACACTTTATCACCAGATACGAAAAATTAATTAAACATTTTAAAAACACACAGACAATGACAAGCATCTTGCCTACAACTGTGTGATGATGGTCTCATAACAAGTAATTCACAAATCATCAACTCAAGAACTTTGGCAAATTTAATTTTTTGTTACTCAGCAGTGAGCTAAAATACCTACCCTGCTGGAAAGGAATAATATATGGAGCTTATTTCTTGTGGGTTAACCCCGGTACGTAGCTAAGCACCACATGGTTTCTCACCCATTTTCCCCAGATGGGATGGGGAGAGAATCAGGGTAAAAGTGTGACAGCATATGGGTTGACACAAAGGCAGTTTAAAAGGTAAAGCAAAAGTAAAATAAGTTATTAATTTACTATTTCTTATCAGCAGGATGATGTTTAGCCATTTCCAGGCAAACAGGGTTTTATCATAAATTGCGGGTACTTGGGAAGACAAATTTAAATATCTCCCCTTTCTCCTTCTTCCCCAGCTTTATGTTCAGGTGGGGTCAGCAGTGTGAGAAGGAGAAAAGACCTTGATGCTGTGTGAACACTGCTCAGCAATACCTTAAAGCATCCCTTTGTTATCAACAATTACAAATCCAAAACATTTTCTGGTTACATAACACTACGGTTTGTACTGCTCTAATGCTAGTACTGAACCAGATAAATCATTAAGGCAAAAAAAGCTCCTATTGGATATTTTACTGGTATTTAGGCAAAGAAAAAATGATTTTGCAATATAACTTGAATATCTGTAATCACTTATAAAGAGACAAGAAAACCAGGACTTACATAAGCAAAGTTCCTGAAAACTTGTAATTAAACTCTTCACTATTATTTTTCCCACTCTGTGCCTGGGTCATCAGTCAAACAGTTCCTCTACGCCCTTCATGTCTCCACTCTATTTACATGAGGGTAGATGCCAATTGACTTATTATTTTCATATAGTGGTTTTCAGTCAGTGGCACTCATGCTTGTTTGATTGCTAGCTTTCTAGTATGGTGGTGGAACTTTCCTGGAACTTTCCTCAAACCTTCACTTATAAACTCCATTAGCTGCTTAAGAAAAAGGTGTAATAGTTCTAGAGAGTTGATACTTTGAAAAAAGTGCATTCAGGAGCAATATGGAATCAGCAGAATCTCACTGATTAGTAGCATGTAGCAAAGGATGAATCATTTCCAGCGTAGGAATGAGCTTGCCATAAATCACACCAAACTAGGAGATAAGGTAGCAGAACTGGATATGAATCTTGGGTACTTTGGGGTCTCTTGAAAAAAACACCATTTAGTCCAAAGAGAGGTTGCATTTCATGAGTTTTATCTTTCAACAAGAGCACTTAAAACAATGGGATAATTTACAGAAGCTTAAATATTCATTGCCTGCTGTACATATAGCGGTATCTGATCCTCAGTTTGTATAAATGCCACTAATGTAGGTGTGCAGTACTGAAAAAAGAAATGCAAAACTGCAAAATCGGATATGGCCAACAAATCAGAATGCACAAGCCTGCATGCATGAGTTATAAAACATATAGCAACCATAAAACAGGTATGCATCATGCATCGGACCCTCTACAGCGAACAAACACCTTGCATAATCTTCCAGTGATAGGTATGCCTTGTGTCTGCTAAAATGTCATAGCTGTTAATAATATAGCTACCTCACTGTATATCAATTAAAGGTGGCCATATGGAATGAGCTTGAAAAGAAAGCCTTCTAATGAAGGATGACAAATTCTGTATTTATAATACTTTCATTATAGTACATGCAAGTGTTTATACTTGATTTTTTTTTCCACAAAAGCTCTGCCATGATGAAATCTCTTGGTTTTTTCTTTCCTTTACTTGAAAGTACTATGAAACTGTGTAGCCCACTGGACGAATTCGGCCTTCCAATCACATATCATAGCAATAGCTGTGACTTGCCCAATAAAGAGAGTCAGTTAATATATAGTTCTTTTCCCATGGGCACTATTCAATGTACAGCAAATTCTTACAATGTCATTTCACTAAGTTCAGATACTGGCAGTAAGTGTCAGCTGTCTTTTCTAAACATTATCACTTCATTTTACATCAGCCCCCATGGTAGCTGATATAAAATGGTGCCCAAAGTCTGGTAGTCAGCAAAACTTAGCCATGAGCATCATGGACATTGACAAGTAAATTCCACTCATGGGCTCAATGGTAGTACACAAAGTCCTTGCTTATCAAGAGCTAAGTAAAATCAGCAAAACTGAAGAAATTGCTTCCATCAAGTGATGATTTTCATGAAGTTGGTGATTTCTGGGAAAGGCTTAATATGATCTATCAAGCATTCCCCAAATGATCATTTTTCCTACCAGCTTTACTATTTTTCGTGCTGAGGTGAAGGCACTCTTAACTGCCAACCCAAATACATATGTCTAAGTGAGTGCAGTCGAAACTGTCTTGTTATTTATCTGTTCATCAACACATTCTAGCTGCCCTAGATAAAGCATTAGAGGCTCACAATCAAGCACACTGAAAAACTACATAGCAACAATCTAGTTAATACTATTCTTTCTTATTATTGTTCTGATATATTTATTCTCCCCCACTTCAATTCTCCCACCTAGTTGTCTCAAGTAGATTATTTCTCTGTGTGTTCATTCAATGAGTTATGTTAAATAAGACCTCGGGAGACAGCTTTATAGAGGGAGGAAGGGCTGATCATTAATTATATTAATTATAGGGCACTTCAACACGGTCAGTATTCTCAGACTTCTGGAGACATCTAGTGAATATTTAGATAGAGTATATTCACTATTAACACTTCCACAACAGCACTTCTGCATTTGTCCAACATAGTCAGACCTCATGCCTACCCTTTCAGAACCCTATTTTTGAGGATACGTGTGGGTAATGAAGAAGATATTATGCGTGTCTCAACCTACTTCATCTGTTCTTGGTAAGCAGTCACAAATCAGAAGTAATACCAAATTATTTTACTGTGCAATGGGACTCCCATGATTCAGTTCACTGAGCATTAACTTGAGAGTCTAGGAACCATTGTTTCTCACTACTGTTATGTATTTGCCACATTTGACCTTGAGACTTTTACCCTTATTTTGTACTTTGAGATTAGTAATAAAATAGTATCCACTAAGCACTGTTATTAATTATAAATTCAAAGTATATTCAATGAGTTTTTTTGAAGCTCTTCAAGGGTGAAGTACACATTTTACCAATTTTTCATATGCAGTGCTGTTTTAGTACTCCCACCAGCTCCTGTGTTAGAGTGCATTATGGCATTAAATGCAATTTCAGAGAATTGAAGTTACCCTATGCGTAATTGACTCCAGGATACAAAATTAATCATTTCACAGGCCATGTTCATTTTATTTCTCTCTCCCTCTTGAGTATAATTATGTCTTTATACTGGATAAATAGGTGATCTATGAACGAAATTAAGAGATTAATTACTTTCTCTGATTTCTTTAAGATCAGATATGGCACTTACCATAGGGCAACCTAACAAGATCAAGGCAGATAATTACAAAGCTATAAACTGTATTGTTTGCTGATTTCACTTTTAGGTTTTCAATAGACAGAGCATTGTGTTGTAAATTTTGAAAAAAATGAGAGCTCGACTTTAAGGAGCACCTTTGGTCAGTGTCAACCAAATCCTGTACTCTGGAATGTACAATACCCTTGGTTCCAGTCAATAGATAAGTGACAGATAACAGGGCACAATCTCATGAAGTATTACGATCTCAGCCTATGTGCATAAAAAGGATTAACATGTTAGAACGAAAAGAAAATCATATTTTTTATTGCTAAATTGCTTATAATTTTTCAAATATATTATGTTAATAATATTTTAACCTACTTACTGTATTGATGGAATTATTTTTTTCATCAACCTTAGTCTTGAAGCAGCTGTTTGACACAAAAAAATACTTGGGATGCCCTGTATTGTAACTGCCATTAATTCAGTCCAGAAATTGTTGGTTTAAGTTAAAAGTGTTCATTTAAAGAGTGTGTGTCTCTTTGCAATGCTAATCAAAACAGGCTAGGAAATCTTATTTCTCCTGCTATGGAACATTGCCACAAAGTTTGGAGGAAAGAAAGAAAAAAATTAAAGAAAAAAGCTGATACACCTTATTACCCATAAAGAAGGTAATTCCAAAAAAAGAGGAGTTTGGACAGGTAATTCTACAGTTCTACCTTGCTTTTCAAGCCCTCACCTTCCAGGCTGCTACAAATACAGAAGGAAGGGGGAAGGTCACCTCAGTTCTTAGTCCCTCCAGAACTTTCTTCTGTTAGGAGAAATAAACTGTTTTACAACATTTCTGCCCTACATGAGAAAACCCCAGATAAAAGGGGGTAGCCAGCTGGACTCCTCCCCCTGTGGCCAGGTCTTTTTGTCTCTCTTAAATACCCAGTAATTTGTCTCTTAGCAACAAATATGGGGGAAAATTCTTTAAGAGAAAAAAAAAAAGAAAAATGAAAGGGGAACTCCTAAAACCCCGACACACCTTTATCTCATTTTGCATCGCAGGTCACTGAGAGACTGTGAATCCTCTTTCATGAATTCAGAATAATTCAGAAACTGTTCTTCCAGGTGAATTTCATAAATATGAAAATAGCTACACCAATCTTCAGAATGTTATTGGAGGATTATTGGACAGCTATTAAATAATACATTATACAGTAATAATACTAGTTTCCCCATAGCTTTGAAATAGATCTGCTGCCGTTTGCTTGTGTCTTGAAGTCTAAGGTTGAGCCTGAAGGTGAGCTATCTATATGAATCTCAAGTGATAGAAAATAGGATGATTTAAGCTACAATGCTGACGTTTTTTAAATCACATATTCATCATATATGACCCTCATCACCTAAATGGCCAGTTCTGTCATCTTGTGTTTTCATGTTCCTCTTAAATAACAACATCTATGCAAAGATGTGCATGCAGAGAATGGCTGAAGTGAAAACAGAAAAATTTCATGCTTTGCATACATAGGTACGGTCTTTTCAATATGTCTGTAGGAAAACTTCTGCATGCATCTCTAAGAGATTTACATTTGTAAAATACCTATCCTACCTATTTTTATGATTTATATTTATTCCCTCTTAGCATTAGCAGCTTTTCAAAATCCTGTGCTTTTTAAGTTCTAACATCGTGTTCTGTAATGTTACACAGTTTTCTAAATTGTGCTCCTAATGAGGCTCTTGTGTATCAGTCCAAAAGTCGACTTCAGTTACACACTTTCTTCTGGTGTACTTTCTCTGCCTTCTGGTGTCTCTCACACATCTTGCCCCGGCTGAAAACTCTAGTTCAGACAAAAGCTCCTTTATTTTCTATTCTGTCTGTCTGATCTGGTGTGCCTTGCCTTCAGCCACTTAACTTTCCTGAATGTACCTACCCATGTCATCAGGGGTAAACCTAGTTCCTACGTGACTTCTCAGGTGCTTCCATGGTTTCTAACACATCCATAACCATTCCGTCTGCTGCCACATGGATTTCCATCCCCTACCTCCACCGAGACAGCAGACTGATGGATCTCCCTAGCACACCATCCTTCAAATATTGGTGCGCCACCCCCAGGTTTATCTCTAGTGAGCCTGGTTTTATCCCTCTTCCTCTTCAAATCTAGTTTAAAGCTCTTTCTATGAACCCTGCTAATTCCTTCACAAAAAATCCTTTTTCCCCTGCTGTCTGGTGTTGTGTAGACTGACCCATGATTAAAAATCAGGCTGGCTTATACTGACAGGGGTTCTGTGACAGTGGTTCAAAACAAACAAAAAAAAAAAAAGCCCCATTTATCTGCATAATATTGCTAGTGAACTGCTAAATTTATTTTAGCACATAGAACTCCTTTGAAGACAAATGTAGGTATTTAATAAAAATCTTCTGCTTGTAGACAGCTATGTCTATTTCAAAATATTATATACCTTTGATTTTTTTTCCTGGTGCCAGAAAAATAATAAAATCTTGACAGTTTTGAAGCCTGTATTTTATTTCTTAAAAATATATAGCTCAGTTTCAGGTTGGTGTAGGGATTGGGGTTGGGCTTTAATTTAGAGAGGGGTTTGTTCATCTCCAGATGGGGATATTTGTATCACTTATTTCCTATTTTGTAGTATGACTTTTGGTTTCAGCAGGAGAGCTATTTATTTTTCTTTTTAAAACATAAAAAAAAAGATTTTTGAAAACATCCTAATAGTGAAACTGTTCCTGAAGAGTTTTTCTTGTAGCTGCTTTGGTGATGTGACAGTGCAGCTTAGTTTAATAGCTCAATAGGTACAGCTTAATAGGGATTGTAGGCAACTTATCAACTGTGTGCAGATACAAATTGTGTAATTTTTCCGGACAGGAAAGAAAGGCTTCATTGTAGGAACGAAGCCAATTTAAAAAAAAATATCCTTGGGAACAAGGGAGATTATTACTATTTTGCACAAAAGGAAAACCGATGCAGAGAGGCAAAAGAATTCCCAAGAGTAATGGTATCTTGTCTGAAACTGAGTATCTGAGAAATATGGTCATGGAACAGATTGTCCTAAAGCTATTCAAGACAGCCAGCACAGCTTCAACAAGGGCAGGTCCTGCCGGACCAACCTACTGGCCTTCTACAACAGGTGACTACACCAGAGGACAAGGGAAGAGACACAGGCATCAGCCATTTAAATTTCTGTAGGGGCCTTCACACTGTCCCCCCACACCTGGAGATGTATGGATTGGATGGATGGACTATATGGTGGATAAGAAATCGCTCAGATGTTTGCATCCAGAGTGAAGTCATCAATGGCTCAGCATCCAGGTAGAGATGAGTGATGAGTGGTGTGCCTCAGGAGTCCATATTGGGATCAGTGCTATTCAATGTCTTCATCAATGACGCAGACGAAGGGTTCAAGTGCATCCTCAGCAAATTTGCAGGTGACACCAAGCTGAGTGGGGCAGTTGACAAGCCTGAGGGACAGGATGACATCCAGAGGGACCTGGACAAGCTCAAGCAGTGGACCCATGGGAACTTCATAAGGTTCTACAAGGCCAAGTGCAAGGTGCTGCAGCTGGGTCAGGGCAGCCCCCTGTATCAACACAGGCTGGGGGATGAGCAGATCCAGAGCGGCCCTGCCAAGAAGGACTTGGGGCGCGTGAGAGGCTGGACATGAGCAGGCAAAGTGCCCTCCCAGCCCAGAAAGCCAGCTGTATCCTGGGCTGCATCAAAAGCAGCGTGGCCAGCCAGGCAAGGGAGGGGATTCTGCCCCTTCTCCAGTCTGGTGAGACCCCACTGGGAGTGCTGCATCCAGCTCTGGGGTTCCCAGTACAGGAAGGACGGGTCCAGAGAAGGTCCAAGAAGATGATCAGAAGAATGGAACTCCCCTGCTATGAGGAAAGGCTGAGAGAGTTGAGGTTGTTCAGCCTGAAGAAAAGAAGGCTCCAGGAACATCTTAAGGTGGCTTTTCAATACTTGAAGGGAACTTATGAGAAAGATGGGGACAGACTTTTTAGTAAAGTCTGTCGCAATAAGACAAAAGTAATGGTTTCTAATTAAAAGAGGGTAGATTTGGATTACATATAAGGAAGATATCCAGGGCTTATTGTGGGGCGTTGGACTAAATGACCTTTACAGGTCCCATTCAACCATTCTATTCTATCATTCTATGGTTTTCTGCATTTTACCTTGACTGGTGTGCTGAAGCATGAACTATGTGCTGCATATGTGCTCCCTTTCTCTGTTTTTAAAGCCTATTGCTAATGCATTCTAAAGAAATGTACTCTGTTCACAAAAGATTGTAATTTTACCATTTTCTATTGTTAATAATAATTTGTTTACATGTGCCATTTTGTTACTCTCCAGTAATTGGGTGTTTAGGTCAGCAATTTGTAAGTCAGTGATGGCATAGTGAAGAAGAACTCATTTAATATTCATTCCACAGTCAAACATGCCTCAAAGTTTCTTTTCAACTTTCTTCATTTTTATCTGCATTCACTTAATCTTTGAATAGCTAAAAACCTCAGCAGAATGAATAAATATATCACTTGACATCAACAGCATGGGGAAGCTTATCACAGCAACATGAATAATGAGTCATGACTTAGTCAATTGTGAAAAAGTGGCCTTTGCAGTTTCTCACACTACCAGAATAGCAGTGATGTGATTATTCCTCATTCCACAAAAGAGAATTCTCTTCCTTCCACACACCACGTGCCAGGTCATCTTTAAAGCTGTATTTGGAGTCAGATTGTTTTCTTCTTGAATCTAGCAGAAATTGCTCTTCTCTCTGTTAATGATGTAGAGCAGACTTCAGAAGTGATAGATGACAAAAAGGGTTGGATCCTGAGGCCTGTCCTCACATTACCTAAAACTTGCCAAACATCCTCACCTTTGGGGGCTTGGAACCTTCTGTTCAAATATCAGCTGCTGAAACACCCTTCAGCATCAGTGTTTCCACTGATGGTGTCATTGCCTTGTGATAGGCAAAAATAGCCTTGCGAAAGATGCAAGGATAGATAGGGTAAAATTGTAAAATTAATATTTTTTAGCAGATAAATACAAACGAAGAAGCTAAAATTTATTAGATTCTACTTCTTTGATGGCAATCTTGCTGAGCACAGAATACTTAACTCTGAAAATCTGCTGATGGAGTATGATATGTAATACACGAGAGACCAATTTGGCCTTTGGAGGAATGATTTAAACTAAGTGTATTGAGCTCAGGAGAGCACAGAGGAATCAGTCTACAGTATTCCTGAAAGCATGTACTAACAGAAGAAGAGGGTGTAGGAAGCCAGGCAAAATTGCTGGGAGAACTGCTTCCGGTCTTAGATAAGTTCCCATGCTAAAGATGAACAGCAGTTTGGTAAATTCCAAATCTGAAAGGCATAAATTTGTCAGTCAGGTTTCTATTGAGGAAATGCCACGCTCAAGTGCTGAATGGCATTACTGGTTGCAGTGTAGTTTCTAGGCTTATTGTCAACACTAAGGGGGTTTAGGATTGTAGTGGGTTGACCCTGGCTGGATTCCAGGTACTCCCCAAAGCCACTCTATCACTCCCCTCTGCAGCTGGACAGGGGAGAGAAAATAGAAAAGGGCCCATTATTTGAGATAAGGACTGGGAGAGATCACTCACCAAAAACCGGGATGGGCAAAAAAGGCTAGAGTTGGAGATATTGCTTGAATTTAGTACTAACAGAATCAGAGCAGGATAATGAGAAGTAAAAAAAGACCTTAAGAACACCTTCCCCCCACCCCTTCGTCCTCCTCAGCTCTACCTCCTCCCCACCCCACTAGTGCAGGGAGACAGGGAATGCGGGTTATGCTTAGATCATCACCCATTTTTTCGGCCTCTGCTCAGGGACAGGAGTCCNCTGGACAGGGGAGAGAAAATAGAAAAGGGCCCATTATTTGAGATAAGGACTGGGACAGATCACTCACCAAAAACCGGGATGGGCAAAAAAGGCTAGAGTTGGAGATATTGCTTGAATTTAGTACTAACAGAATCAGAGCAGGATAATGAGAAGTAAAAAAAGACCTTAAGAACACCTTCCCCCCACCCCTTCATCCTCCTCAGCTCTACCTCCTCCCCACCCAACCAGTGCAGGGAGACAGGGAATGCTGGTTATGCTTAGATCATCACCCATTTTTTCGTCCTCGGCTCAGGGACAGGAGTCTTTCCCCTGCTCCAACATGGGGTCCTTCCCACGGGAGATAGTTCTCCATGAATCCAACTTGAGTCCATCCCATGGGCAACAGTTCTCCACAAACTGCTCCACTGTGGATCACTTTGCCACAGGGTGCAGTCCTTCAGGCATAGCCTGCTCCAATGCGGGTCCCCCACAAGGTCACAAGTCTGACCAGCAAACCTGCTGCAGCGTGGGTTCCTCTCTCCATGGGTCTGCAGGTCCCTGCCAAGAGACTGTTCCAGCACAGGCTTCCCATGGCTTCACAGCCTCCTCTCAGGCATTCATCTGCTCCAGTGTGGGGTCCTCTGCAGTCTGCAGGTAGATCTCTGCATCCCCATGGACCTCCATGGGCTGCAGGGGGACAGTCTTACCATGGTATTCACCGTGGGCTACATGGGAAACTCAGCTCCCTCAGCTCCTCAGGAGGAGGACCTCCTCCTCCTTCTCTACTGGCCTTGGTGTCTGCAGAGTGTTTCCTCTCACATATTCTCACCCTTTGTTTTTCTTCGTCTTAAATATGTTTTCACAGAGGCATTAGCATAATTTCTAATTGGCCCAGCCTTGGCCAGTTGCATGTCTGTCTCGGAGCCACCTGGCACTGGCTCTGCTGGACGTGGGCAAACCTTCTGGCAGCTTCTCACAGAAGACACCCCTGTAGCCCTCCTCGCTGCCAAAGCTTGGCCATGCAAACCCAATACAACATCAATGATCACAGTAAATAAAACCAGTTACAGTCAGATCCCATTTCCCAACTTGCATTCCAAATAGTGAAAGTTGGAAGCACATGTAGGTTTAAGCTCATATCTACTTATGACCCTAAAAGCTGGGCAGAAAGCTGCTGGACCTGGTTGCAGCCTGTCTGTGTGTTGTATGTGTAGCCCTTGCAGGTGAAGGTTCAAAGGTTAGGACTTCTCTTTTCCTGTTGACATACAGCTTTTCTTTCTCTCATATTCTGAGGCAGCCATTTCCTTTCTTTACAAATGTCTGGGGATGCTAATTAGTTTCAGAGACAACATGAGAAGACAGAACTGATTTGTTGGAACGACAGCATGAAGCACAAACAGGTGCAGCAATTCTTCTTCTAATTACTGCTTCTGCTCATGATGTGTAGTTATCACTTAGAAAATCAATGCCTTTTAAGTCTCAAGTGACAGACAAATATATAATCATCATTTGTATGCAGCCACACCTCCAAAAGGGACCTCAGCATAGTGATCCATGACTTATTCCAGTGAGTCACAGTTGCTTTACTGGGATTCACTCAAGTCAAAAAGTTTCAATACAGGGATAATACTGATACGCACTCTTCAGCAGGTTATTTCAGTAGTACCCCACAGGTTCTACTGCTCCAGCAATTGCTGAAAACAGCCAAAATAAATTAAATTTAGGAGAGGAACCAAGAATAGATTGTGTCTGTGACTGAACTATCTTAGGAAATAGTTACAACTCTCCCACACGAAATTAATGATAACTAGGGCACATGGGGGTTTATTCGTATTTTAGGTATCAAACTATTCCAATTTGAATTGTTCTTTTAAAGGAAAAGTGGTTTCTGGTAATAGGGGTCATCTTCCACTGATGAATTCTTTCCAGAGTTGAAGTCCCAGCTAATGAATGAAAAGGTATTCTCATTTATAAGACCTCCTTTCGGAACCGTTTCTTCTAGGAAAGGTTTGACATCATCTGAAAGACACACACATTCACTTGAAGAAATTTCAGTCTGCAGATACCTGAATACGGTTAGTCAAGAACTCTATTGATACACCCTTTTCTTACCAACCAGTCCACCATTTCTTCACTTTCTGTTATTCTACCATTATTATTCCTAGTTTACAGTTCTCTTCACCAGGCTGGCCAGCCTGTTGGCAAAGAGGGGTTTGCTTCACTTTATCAGATGGATTCCTTGTCTTCTCCATAGTCTTTGATTCTCAGGTGAGGAGGTGGGAGCATCCATCCCCTATGTCAGGGACTATCCCACTGCTACCACTTACCACCTCACTTGGTTCTGCTGCACAGTTCAGTACCAGCCAGCTCTGATTCTTCACTGGATATACTTCTCAGCCCCTCATCTTCCACTGGGACACTGAGTCTGTTTTATAGTTGCAAATCTGCAGGTAGAGGAGAAACTTTGCTGCTGCTGCCAGAATTCAAAATCTTCCAGTCTGGCATCCAAATGGAGTCTCCATCTCTTATGCCGGTATGCACAGACTCCACCTGCCTCTCCTTCAGTGCATGAATCCTAAGGAAATTCAGACACATTTCTTAACTCCCTGCAGAAGTGTAAAAGCATGGAACTGTCACAGAGGAGACATGAACTCAAGACATGCTGACTATCCAGATGCCCATATATACTTTTTCTTCTTAGCCAAGATAATGCATTTTCAGACACAGTTAAATAGCTCCAACTTACTGCTACTTGGAAGCCCACTCCAGTACGCCTCTCTATGCCCTGGTGAGGTTCCTAGACATGTAACACTGCATTTCAGACTCCACTTATGATCATGTACCTGATATTGAACTGTAGAAATGCTCTGCTTTGCAACAAGTAATTACCTTTCTGGATCTCTCACTTTGGCCTTATCACTGATGAGCGGAGCAAAGCCCATGTGAATATTGGATAGTCTGACAAGTTTAAATAATCAGTTAATCAAAGTTTCTCTTTGACTCTTCTTTGCTACCTTCAGTAATGAAATAGCAGGTGACAGTCAAGAGGGAAATAACATATTCACAGGGTGTGATCATGTCACAGTAAACACTACTTGTGATTGAGCACTCAAGTAATTGCAGTGTGTAGCACAATTTGTACTGGCAATCCGATAACCTGATTATCTGAGCACAGTCCCGGTGATACGCTTGTTGCTTAAATAATCTGAAAAGTAACCTACAGTGATGTTCATTTATACAAAAATCATAGAGAGATGAAAGAGACAAATACATTATTTTGGAATATAAGAGAAAACAGTTAAAACAAAATGAAACAAAATAAAATTCCTATCGTTCCTTAATTTGGATTTAAAGTCAAAGTAGAAGTACAAAATATAAAAAAATTATTCAAAATAAAGCTTGCCATCTAGAATCAACAAAACTGCTTCTATTAATAAATTCTTTTGGAGAACCCGGGCCTTTTTCAGCTTTCTCTAGACCTGAATGAGTCACTTTTTTAGCCTATGTTTTTGGAAAGTTAAGCCTGCATCATTCAAACACTTAGAGATCATAAATAAAATATATGACAAGATCTTCCATCTCAAATCCAAAGCTGTTGCAGTGCTCAGTGTTGCTTAGCTGCTGCAGCTTTCCCTAGGAGCGCAGCGGGGGCTTCTTGGGACAAGGCAGGGATTCTCTGCCCTCCTGCAGCCCATCTCGGACTCCCCGCACCGCTGCTCCAGCTGCCAGCCTGCAACTTCAGTGAGGGCAAAGGAGGTGAGAAGGCTCTCCTCATGGCACTGCAAAGGTCTTTATTCCATGCTGCCTCCCCAAAGGCAGAGGAGAGGAGCTGTTGGCAGGCTGCTCCCAGGGGCAGAGAGAGAGAGGGAGTTACATGGCTCGGAGCCTCAGTTTACCCGGGTCCCAGGGGGGCGGGGAGAGCACATGGGCAAATGGTTTCAGGGCACAGGGGTGGTACATGGGTGGAGTTGGGATACAGGAACCAATAGGGAGAACTCGAGGAGTGGCCAGGACTAGGGGCAAGGGAAGGAGGGAGACCCCATGGAGAGGGCAGGAAGCGATCAGTAAGAGGGGGTACAGTGCCACATGAAGCCCTTTATCTTACCATGTAACCTATAAGGATTTTAGCACAATAGAGAAACAGCAGAGTAGTTTACATTGGAGGTGGTTCTTTTGAAATGGATCTCCCAATCCAATTCCACAGAGGCAAGACAGTGGATGGATCAGCACGGGTAATTCATTCGTCGTATGCATATAGAATATGGTGGCTAGTTCTTTGTATTTAGGATGGACACATGAACAGTAGAGGGGAGTATGCCTTTCTCTTAGAAAAAATAAAAAAACTAACAACTAAGCAAGATATTTGCCTAGTGAAGATTTTCTTTTCATACTTCCAGGAGAACTGAACGATTGACCTGGAAACCTGTCTTACTAATGCAATTTCAGCTTACAGAGTCACAATAACAGTCTTTCCATTCTTTCTTTGTTAAAGGTACTTAATATCAAAACTTTTAATGTGTGGCTAGAAATTTTCTCAAATTAATTCCAGCTGTCTTTTTCTGAGCTATTTTTGCTTCTCAATAGAATCAGTTTTTTAACTGTGTACTAATGCTTATTAATAATTTATAAAGTTTTGTACTTTTCCTTTTACGCTGGAGAACGTTACTGCTCTACCAAAGATGGGAATACCAGGTGTTTCCACCCTGCAGAGGTGTGATTGTTCTGCTTTTGGGAAGAAATGCCTGAAAATATAGGAATCATTCCTCAAATAAAAACAAGTCCATCAGCAGCCCTGGAAAGGTAAAAAGTTTAGTTAACACTCTTTTGATGAGGTTCCATGTGTTTGAGGAGATGGTTAGAAATATTACAGAAGAAATCTGATGACAGTTTTTAAACATGGGGAAACTTTGGCCTGAGTGATAACACTCTAAATAGGAGTTCTGGGGTATCAAACATTTTTTATGTCTACAAATGAGACTGCATAGTTTTGAAATTAAGTAGGACTGTATAAAGTAATACCCAGGTTCACATTCTATTTCTCCCTAAGGGAAACAGCCTCCAGTAAAAAAAACAGGGGGCAAAGTGACCAAATTGTTTTAGTGGCTATTGGTGTTCAAGGAAGGCTCTAGAATGACATAATACAAAACTTTAAAGCATATCCTTATATTAATTACTTGTTTTCAAGATAAAGTCAAAAGTCAAAGGCCTTTTGGCAGTGACATTTTAGCCTCATATATTTCACAGGGAAATTATAAATGTGAACACATGGCCAGTAGCATTCACATTCTTACAGGTTTGTAATTTATCACTTCAGATATCAGAAACCAAATAGAGTATTTTGCAGTCACAGGTTTACAACTGTTACCTGATCAACGACTCCATGATGTCCACCCTGAAATAAAAGTTCCAGTTTAGCACAGCTATTATCTTAAATGTATCACCTTTTCCCCAAAGCTCCTGCTGAAAGTATACAGACCTCCATTGTCAGGCCAGAGAACTGACTGTGCTAGCAACCCTCACTTCTAGTTACAAATCCACTACAGTTACTATGCATATGTGGTAGCTGAAGTTTCTTCATTGTAAACTCGCACACTATTCATGTTAATATGAAATTTAAATGTGTTCTGATACCATAAGTGTACAGGCTTGATAATTCAACTATACTTCTCCCCCTGTCTTTGTTTCCATTAACAATTCATTCCCTTCCACAAAAAGAAATGAACAATTTGAAAAAGGTGGAATTACAATAGGGTTTAAATCACTAGTTTGATTACAATACCTTTGTAACAAAGCAGCCCATCTTCCTTATGGATCACATCCAAATATGCTGGTGTTCTAAGTCCCAAAGTTGATAACATTCATCCATTGAAACAAGTTATTTCCCAGAATGAACCTCTTTGTTGTGTTTTAGCCTTTTGCTTAGTTAAAAGCTTGATAATGCTTTTAAAAATTGATCCTTTAGGATTGCTTTGGATCACAAAAAGAATATTAGTTCATTTTTATCTCTTCTTGGCTATGTAGGGCAATTAGCACAAAGTCTTGGCAGACAGTTCTCCCATTCAGAGTGATTGTTAAAAAGGTATCATGGGAATATAAGCTTTTACAATACACATATGATGCAAAAAGGCAATTCACCACATACAGCAGCAAAAAAGCATTTATCACCAAAGCTGTCTGGAATACGTTCAGCAGCCATCTGCCAATTAAAGAATAATCTGCTGCTCATCTGCAGCAGACAACACCTATTTAGCTGGCAAGCAGGCAGAGAGCAGAGGCAGTTAAAAGATACTATTTTGGTTAGGAGGGCAGTTAGCTCAGCTGGGAGTGTGAAAGAGACCCAGAAACTCTGTCCTTTACAGCATGGGACTATATGACTGTGGTGGTTACAAGGCACAGGGCTCTGTCCGCCTGACTGGCTGGAAGAACCTTCCCCAGGGAATCAGAGTCTTTGGCCCCAGTCCACTCCAAAGGAGGGAGGCTGCCATGCAGGACTGGGGCCACAGGGAGTGCCTGGTGCTGCTCTCCGGGGATGGAGCTGCTGGTGGCCTCACCTGCAGGCACTGAGCTGTGGCCAGATACCAGAGCTGTGGGAGGAGACGAGCAGACTGGATAGCACTGGGAACAAGGGTCCTTCTCTGCCCTCAGACGTGAGTTTGCAGAATCAGTACAATGCCCTAATAGCCAAGGAAAGGGAACTAGTTCCCTGGGGACAATTCAAAGTCATCTGAGCCTGAAACAATCATTAACACCAAGAAGACAGGCCAAATGATGGAGGTTCCCATCTGCAGGGCAGCAAGGTGCTGATCAGAGTTGCTGTCATGGGATTCCTATCACTTGTTGGCAGGCTAGATCAAGGACATTGCAGAGAGGCTCCTGCATCCCAAATAGTTCAGTCTCACTGTTCATGGGTGAAAACACCAATGACACCACAAACAGAGACGTGGAACAAAGTCAGCAAGGGACTGCAGATTTCCGTGGCCAAAGATGGAAGACATGAGAGCCCAAACGCTGCTCTTCTCAACTGTACAGGTGTCTGAGAAGGGTTTTGGGAAGGAGCTGATGTGTTCTGCAAGTTAACAGCTGGCTGCATAAGTGTTGCTGTAGTTGGTTGCTCCTTAGGCTTTCATAAATATGGTCATCTCTATGGGATATGGACTGTTAGCAAGAGATGGGACTCCAAGTATAGAAGCACAAAGATTTTTCTGGACAAATCTACAGTCAAATTCCAGCTCGAAACTCCAGACCCCAGATGAGTTTGGCACTTACAGTACTTATCATCATGTCCTGTCATACTTAGAATGCCCAGTTTCAAATCACTCCTGCACCATCTCACATGTCTGCTTCCTCTAAAAGTGCCTCTGGATGCAGAATTAGCATCAGCTCCCACAGTAATATCTGTTATTTATACAAAATAGAACAATTTAAGCCAGAGAAATCAAGAAAGCGACAAATACTGAATATAATCTTGTGGTTACTGCCCACACCCAGGACAAGAGGGAACAATTTTCAGGACCACAATTAATTATACAAAATGGAACAGCTCAAACAGGAACACTCAAAAAATAATGGATATTTTGTATTCCCCCCCCCTCTCACCCTGAATATTAGAATATTATTCCTCCCTTACCATTAGTCCATCTTCTTTTTTCTCCCCAAATTATATAGGTGCCCCAAAAATTTCTGATCTGTGCAAATGTAGCTCATGGGAATTTTGGGCATTTAAAACAATTTCCATCTCAGAAGTTTCTCGCAATATTCCTTATATAGCCTGATATAACTAAAAAACAATGCGTGGAACTCTCTCTTATATTTTAAAATATGGAAATATGAGTGATGAGGTTAACTACAAAAACATAGAAATTCTTAGCAAATGACAAATGCTGATCTAGGTAATTGGATGCAAACACTAAAATGCCTTCTGCAAAGCACAGGTGAAAACAAGCGTAGGTAGCTATTGCATTTTGGTTCCCATCCCTGTAGCTATAAAATACATGCCATCAGGATCATGAAATTGGAAAACAAACTTACGTTCTAAATCAAAGAAACAGAGCTTGGTCTGAACTCCACAATTTAGAAGACATGGTATCACAAACGACGTTAATGGTCTTTGACAATGTTCACAAGCATTAGAAAATTGAAGTCATAATGAAAGTGCAGCTAACTCACAATCTCTGGCCCTAGGATGTACATTGTTGATGTGTGTATTTTGGAAGCCCCATCTGTTACGAGTGAGGCTTTATATACTGAATAATTGCTAAATTCCAAGGAGACCAGGTGGCAAGGCAAATTAATTTGGAAAGAAATAGAAGAGTCATGGGGGAGGGAGCCGAAAAATTGTAGGAGAAAGTTAATTCAGCGTTTTCTGAATGTACTGAATGACGACAGGAATAAAGAGAAAAACAAAATACACAACAAAATGTAGAAAGGAAGGGTAAAGGCAAGAAAACAAGGGACAATTTCACATCAAGACATGTTTATAGACTTATTTCTAGGACTACAAGAAATGATAATGTAAGGGACATGAAAAACCCTGATGATTTCGCCACGCAATTTTCTCTTCGAGAATATTCATCCCCTCAGTAATTATTCATATAGTTGAAACATCAACCCACAATGCCATGTGTAAACCAAACTAAGTTTAATCTTCCTTTTTGTGAATGGTTGAAAATTGCTCTAATGCAGAAAGGAGAAGAAAAGAGGGTAAGGGAAAAAAGGAAGATCTATTTTAGGTTCCCAGTCTGAGTGGCACACTCCCAGTTTTTCATGTGGGAAGGACTCACAGAAAACTAACCAGATAGATACAAAGATCCAAATTGCTACTAAAAACACAGGGAGCCCTCTGTGCAAGAAATCTCTGGCAAGAACACAGGGAACCATACAGCTGGATTAGGTTTCTTTAAACAGCAGCTGGTGTCAAATACACTTCTGTTGCCCTAGTCCTTACGTGTTCCTATTACCAGCAGTAACAATTACCAGACAGAGGGGTTAGGTTAAACTCGTTTAATTAAAACTTTGATTATTGTACTAGTCTTTTGGATCTATATAAAATCTAGATCTATTATACGTAAAATCTAAAAGTAGATTGCCTAAGTACAGAAGTAAATCTGTAACGTAGCAGTAAAGCTAGTGCAGAGGCCTATGACACCTATAAATTACAAGTGCACTACTCAGAATAGAACTATTATTTTCTTGACTTAAATCCAAACATAGGCATTTAAAAACTGTGATATCAACCGTAACACAAAAGAATTTAGTATCACTGTGATACAATAGCAAAATGCAATATATACTTAGGTTATATTATTTTACTGAAGTATGTGCCCAGTGTGACCACCAAAAGAGCAAACCGTTATGAGGTGATACTCAAGTAAGAGAAAGTTACCAGGCCAGAAGTAAGATAATCACTTAAGCAAAACTGACTTCTTACATATAGGTAAGACATCCCGCTGAATGCACAAGGATTACTGACAAGATCCAAAAAAGCCCCAGAAAAACCCAACCAAAAAATCCCCAAACATCAAATAGCAATAACAATGTTAATAGTATTGGGAAGAGAGTAGACTCACATTTTTGAGAGACAGGGAAAGCTGTCACGGTAATCGCCCTGACTAAGCCTATCGAGGACACTAACCTTCAGTGATAACTGCAGGACATCTGCTCCATACTTAATTCAGGCTATAACTCTTAAAAACTGACTGTTCTGTATGTGTAGATATGCAATCATATTGCATAACAACTAGCAATGAAAATGTAGTGTGTCATAAATAAATTAATGGAGCAGAATTTAGTTTTTAAATTTAAACCCAGTCAATTTTACAGGTTTTCTAATTGTTCTGATCACAACAATCTCTACCTATCTGACACATATATTGTTGGGAAAATGGGCTCCTGCTGAAAAATATCCCTCAGTCCCCACTTCTAGATCACCTGTTTCCAGGCTTTCGACAAACGATTCCTTTTTTTTTCCTTTTTTTTTTTTTTAAAATCTGTGTAGTTCAGCACATCAGAATTTGTCACCACACAGCATTTTTAAAGTGCATGAGCTGCATGGCCAACCATGCTCACCTTGCTGTCTGCCAGGAATCTCATGCCATTTACCTCAGACCTGTTCCCCAAACAGTTAGTTTTTAGCTTGTACATTAGAAGCTTTTAGTCCACCCCAGATACAGGACTTCATATTTTCCTTTTTTCAATTTCATTATATTCCTTTTGTGTATTTCTCCAGCCTGCTGTCAAATATATCAACTGGCTCCTCCAATTTGTTGTTGTCTGTAAACCGGATGAGATTACGTTATCTTATTCTCTTCCACATCATCGATGAAGACATTACTAGCCCGTGAATAGACTATACCACATTAATCACTATCCTCTAAGCCCTGTCACCCTAATAGTTCATCCACCTGGTTTTCTACCCATTCAGACTGTAACATCAGAATTTAATGCAATAATATTTTGCATAGTGTTGAAAATCAGGGTAAATTACTTCAGCTGTCCTTGTTTCTTCTAAAAACCTGTTAATTTTATCAGAGAAGGTATTCAGGGTGGTAATGCTTGATTCGCTCTTAATACGTCTGTGCTGAATGTTTCCAATCATCTCTGTCTCACATGCCCAAAAATGCACTTTGAAAAGGCTTTTTCCATTACTTTTGCAGGGACCAAATGAGATTGATCAGCTGTAGTTCCCTGGTTCATTCTTCAGGCTGTTCTTGCATATTTCTGATCCAACATGTGTTCTCCATTAGCTGACAGGAATGTCCCCTCACCTCTATGACTTTTCAAACATTACAGGAAGCAACCTTGCCTAGATATCAGTTCTCTCAGCACACTTAGATTCAGCCTGGCTGGGCCTACGAGCTTTTAAAGGTTAAGTTTTCAATGATCCATGACTCTATCCTCCTATTAATTCAGATGCTGCCTTGTATCTCTTGTTCATCCCACAGGAGATGACTCAGGAAAACAGTTTTGGTCTGATGTTTTAGGCTGGTTTCACCAGTCACTGATGGCATTATCTGTGTGTGTGTGACATACCAATTCCCTCCATAAATTTTCAAACCATCTGACCATTTTTAAATAAATGTAACAGAATGTATGTACTACATATTTCAGTAACATCTAAAAATGTGAATCAAAAATGATTTCCCATAGCTGAAGAATGTATTTTCACCGTGTACATGATTACAGTACTAGTGAACAGAAAGCCTATTTAAAAGGCTGACTCTTGAATTTTCCTTTGAGTGTTCCACAGAACACAGGTGCCAGAGGTGCAGCCACAAGAATCAAAATTCAAAAGTTCTGATGCCTATGAAAGTATTTCTTTGAACGAGTCATATGAAGTCAGCTGTGTCATACATTAAACTACTTCGTAATTAGTTCCCTGTCCCAAGTGGGTAGATCTTATTGCACAACCTCACTCTTCATATTTTATGGAGGTGGTTGTCTTACTGAGCCAGATTTTGGATGGCTTATTTATTCCTATTTCTCATTTCCTCTTGCTCTGTACAGCCATTGCTACGTTAGCAAAACAGTTAATTTTAACACTGTCTACCTTCCTTAAAAAATCTTAACTCCCCAACCGGCTTAGAGCTGTCCCATGATAGAAGTCCTCCTGTGATGACTGTGTGATGCCACCTTGGCAATGGCATGCTTTGTTATTCCATCTGCCTTTTATTGTCCAGGATATACTTCTTCTCCCCTTTTTCTTCTCAACTTTTTTTTTCCTTGATAATTGTTAGATTGCATACTTTCCCTGCCAACACCTGTATTATTGACTGGAGTTTTAAAAGCAAGGCGTGTGGAATACTTTATTTGACTTTTGAGACTGGGCTCCACCTTTACTAGAACAGGAATACATGTGCACTGTTTTAATTAAAGGTTCAGCTTCTCTTCAGACATGTGAAATGCCGTGTTCTCATATGCAGATGTATTCTCTGTCTGGGCCAGAAATAAAGATATCAAACCACAGATAAATAACTGATTTGTCAGGTGTAACTGGGAGTTGATAAAAATACATGAAAGACCACACTAATTCAAATCAAGGGCCTATCTAGCCCATTATTCTGTCTCCAAGAGTGGCTTGAAGTGGACCCTAGGGAAGAAGAAAACCAGAGAGAGCCTAAACACGTAAGTATCAATTTTCCTAGATTTTTACAATTTTCAGCTCATATTTCCTGAGTGTCTTCTTGTCCATTTACTAGCTCCTAAAGATGCCTTTTCCAAGTGCTTGTCAAATCTGCCCTTGAGCACAAATATACTCTTAGGTATAGGCAACATCCTTTGAAAAGGAGTTTTGCAGAATTTGTGCTAATGATATGAAGAACCGCCTAATTTTTTCAGGAGGATCCTAAGGTCCTGTGTCCTGTTTCAGAAAGAGCAGAATCAGATCAGAATCAGAACAGAATCAGACCCCGTTAAGTCTTATGTTTTCATGTTAAGTCTTATGTTTTCATGAATATGCTCTGCATATTTCTCATCAGCCATGTTGCCCACTCTGAAGTGTTTGCAGTTCTCTTATATCTCCTTTGAGACTGAGGATCCAGAACTAAATATTGTACTCAGCAGGAGGGGGAACCACGGATTTTGTATGACAGCACATGTATCTTCTGTGTGTTGTCTTCTCCTTTTTTCCCACTAAGTCTTAAGAATAAAGTCTTAACAGGTGCAGTCTTTAAGGAGGGAAATAATACAAAGAGAGAAGAAAGGACTGTCATAGAGAGAGTAACCAAGCCATGCTACACTGCAGCATAAATCAAGTACACCCCCTGTATTTCAGATTTTTTTTAATGTTAACAGTTCATATCTAACCATTGCTTATTTATGTATTTCTCCAGTGCCCAAATTATCCCATCCAGTTCTTTGGGCTCCTTTCTGCATCTTTGGCAAATATCTCTGGAACTGGTCACCATCTGATATAGATGGACAACAAGTCAATTAAGATGTGACATCTCAAAAATGGATATGCAAGTGCTGCAGGACGGTACATTTACTCATGCCTTCAGCATCTTCAGCCAATTAAAAGGACTTAAAAAAAAATCTGTACTAACCAAACTTTGCATCGATTCACCTCAAAGTTAATTTCCAACTTAAAAGTATTTTATATCACTTTTATTCAGAGTTGATGGAAAATGTAAAAAAATCTTAGAAAATATGGAAAATAGTTGGAGGTTATTTTATATCACAGTTCTGGGTAGCTTTCCTATCACAGCCTGAAGACTAGTCAAATTAAATTTTTCAAGAATAGAATAAGAATGAACTTATAGGGCAAAATTTGAGGTACATTTTACCTCCCAGGAAAACATGAAAAGCTGATGATCAAAGAAACAACCAATGGAGAAGCATACAAAGGTAATTGTTTCAACTTATGCTTTCAGCAAAACTTCTGAAAACAATTAAGACATTACTGACCAGATAGTCTACCTTTGACATTCAGAATTTGAGCAATATTCGGGCTACTTAAAATTCTCTACTTTGTTAGCTAACATTAATAGTGCCACACTTCTGTGTTGGAGTTAATGTCAAGAGCTGCAGTCCATCAAATTTCCATACAAAACTTATCTGTACTCTGGTTGCCTTTTTGAGGCAAAAACCAGACTTGCAATTGAAGTCCAGGATATATTTTTCATACTTTTACAGGGAAACTTACTCATATGGAGCAATAAAAAAAAAAAGATAGGACTTCTAATGTGATACAAATTCTAACTGACCATTTAGCAAAGGACAGTGTTTATCATTTCTCTGACACAGATTCATCTGACTTGTGCCTATTCTTTTAAATCACAGTCTGTCTTCAACTCAAGGATTCTGCAAATGGCCTAACAGCTTTTACTTTAAAAATCAGAAAATGTTTTTTTTCATAGCAATCAAAACTATGTTGTAAAACAGAAAGCTCCAGAATGGGAAATGTACACTGAAGAAAACAAATAATATGGTAAATCAATTTAAGAATTTTCCTTACCAAGATAAGAATTTTAAAGGGAAAAAAAAACCCTAGACAAAACTGAAGCAAGTAACTGCCTTTTCAGAATTAAGAAACCAAAAATATTTCCTGTGAGTTTCAAGTAATTCCAGTTTTATAAAGTAATTCACATTTTTATATAGCTATACATTATATGTATGTATACAGGTAGTTAGGCATGCATACAGCACACACAGACACATATTTCAAAAACAGATCGAACACCAATTCAGGCTCTTGCTGACAAATGACTACTATATTAATTTTTGCTATACGTCATATTCCTTTTGCCCGTAAGTACTGAACATTTCTTCATTAAAGGAGGTGACTGTCTTTTAAAGCATTTTCTGTGGCAGTATTCCTTAAAAAGTACTGTGTTTTCCTGATTTTTCATAGGATAATTTTTCCATATTTTCAATGTTTCAAGTGACACAGCCATTCAGTGAAAAAAACAAAAAAATTAATTAATGTGAACATGTCTATAAGGTCCTTGCTCACTCGGGACCAGAGCATTCAGAATAAGCATTCTTAGCCTTTTGGCATAAAGGAGCATAAACGTTCTGAGAAACCTAACAAGAAGATAAGAAGATATATCTCACAACAATGGTGATAAAAGTGTAGTGAAAAAAGGAATAAGAAAGAGGAGAAAGTATTTGTATTTTGAACAAAATCAGTGTCCCTCATCCCCACTATTACGTCACATACTCACAAGCACCAAGAATTCAGACACAAAAATGTGTCCACCAAGGTGGTCAAAGAAAATTCCAGGTTTTAGGATGCCTTTTAGTTTTGGATACTCTGAAAAGCACTGAGCAGATTTGTTGTGATCCTCATAACCTGTTATCTGGATGCCAACACCACCTGCCATTCTTACAGACAGCCCTTCTGCCATTCATATTGCTATTCTGACAGAATGACAGATTGTTCATTGTGTCATTCAGTGTCCTGACATTCATACCACTCTGAAAATTTCACTGTGGCATACTGTCTGCGATAAAAGCCTCTCCAATGGCTATCCAGGAAATCTAGCCCGCAGCTCGAGAATGGCAGCTCCCTGTTTGCACAGGTGTTAGAGCATGGATGCATAAAGCTGAGACAACCACACATTAGTTTCATACTGATGCACTGCCTAACTATGTAACTGGATTATGGGTTATACACTGAAGCAAGATCCTCAGTGGCCAGAATTTTGAACTCGATGTGCCTAGACTTTTGTCTTGTAAGAACACATTTCAAAAGGTCAGGGGGATTTAAAAGTCAACAGAGCAAAGTTGTATAAGAATAGAAACTGGCATATTTAGTATTTCTAGTAGAAAAATCTCAAAGCAATTAGGTCAATAAGAGTGACACCAAGGACATGAATACCTCTCCTTCAGCATCCTCTCTCCTTGCAGGAAGATGCTTGATAACAGTCCAGTGGCTCTCTGAGTCACCACTAACAATGTACACTCCTTTCAGTTCCTGCAAAAGTTTCTTCTGGCTTGTAAGGCCAGGTTCTCTATTCCCATCTCCTCTTCACAATCTCACAGGGTAAGCCTGATCTGCAGGATCTCATGTCATTGCTCTTGTTTTCACTTTCTGCCTGCCTTTTCTACTTCATATGCCTGGAACCTTTCCCTTAGGCTGTGTCCATTTCACAAGCGAGGGAGGCCCCCATATGATCCAGCTAATCCAGGGAGGAAACGTGAAAACTAAAAAATAAACAAATAAAACAGATAGCCTCTGTCACAAAACCCAATCCAAATGTACTACTTACCTGAAGAAATGCATGGCTCCAAAGGACTGAAGTAGAAGTGCAACCACTCCTCTGTAAGTCACAGCTGGCTTCAGATGAAAGCTGAGTTGTGATAATCAGGTCTGGGACTACAGGACTACACAAACATGTCCTTACGCAACAAAACCAGATCTCCTGTTTTCTCCATGGCTGAACAGCTCAGAGAAGAGCTTAATTACACAGACAAGCAAAGAAACACACATCTTTTACGATTCATTTGATTTTACTCACTGTGTGGGTTTCTCCAACTATGCCTGGCTCCCAGGAACCTTACTTTAAAACACATGCTTGAAAACTGTAACCTCCAGGAGCAGCAGAGAGAGGGAAGGCAGTAGCATAGGAGGAGAGATGACCAGAGAGAAAAAAGACGTTTGGCAATTTAGCTGCCAGAATTTTTCCATACCGATGAAGTATGGAAAGCTTATTACCAAATGGAATTATCTCTGTATAAGCAGGGGGTGACATGTTCATTGATAATAATGAGGAAATTCAGACCATCACATGGAATACTTATAAACTGTTATGCAGAAATCTTTTATTACTGACTATAGTGCTGATGAAAATATTTGAGCAGTTTCCCTGATTATAAGTTTTAACCTATCAGGAAAAAAACAAAGTGTATTCACAGCTCTCTCTTTGTCAAAATATTACTTATGTTCAAGCATTACTGGCAAAATATGTCATATTCATGATTTCAGCCCTGTATCTACCATCAGAATCAATTATTTTAAATCTTCCTCATGGCTGGAGCAACTTCAGAATGATTCTTTCCTCCACCTGGTAGTAGTACAGAGCTGCTATTACAGAGCAAGGTGAGAATTACAAAAGCACAGTATCTTGTCACCGTGGTTTGTAATCCTTTTGCAAGACCCAGTACAGGAAAGAGGTCAGAGCAGAGCTGAAAATGAAAGAGGGACATTGTACTGCATAGGCTTTTAGAGAAGCCCCAAATTCAAAAGGAGAAAAGCAGTAAGAATCCTTTTAATTTTTTCCCCCTCCCAACCAGAATGAGCTTTCTACATCATACCTACAAGTTCTACAAAGAAATGGGATCAGGGATTTCTTTTTACATCTCAGTTTCCTGTGTGTAGCTGCAATGAACAAAGCTGAGGAATGTTGAAAACCTACTCAGTCAGCTTATTTCAGAAGGCCAAGAAACATGATTGACTAGAAATTTAGCTTTGAAAAAGTCCACAAAACTCTTCATTTTAAGACTCCACATATAAATCACCTTGGCGCAACAAGAACAGTGAAAAACTGAATAATAATTCAACAGTCTAAAGATTAATGCTTCATGTGTTTTGACCTGAACAATTCTCATTAATGGATCTACTTTTATTGCTCTGTTAATATCACAGCTTATTGGGTTCTCAATATTATTTTGTAAGCTTGCATATTTAGAGTTTGTGATAGGATGATGATCCTGTAACAGTGGTTTGAGAAAATTTGACTTGTATACCACTACAAATTGCCAATCAAGTCAAAAGCTCTTGTTCTCTATACCTCATAAATATAGATGGCACTCCAGGATATAATAGGAAATATGCTCTCCACATTATCATTGGATTAGTTCAACTTCACATTTTTATGTTTTTGCAAAGTAGAAATATTAACCTGAACACACAAATTATTACTCAAAGTAACATTTAGCAACCTGTTTTACTCAGAGAAAATTTATAATGCCTTAATGTGTATCCTAATTGTTCAGTGTATTCTAAGACACAGAATGAAAAGAAATGGAAATATAAATTGCATAATGTTGAAAAGGATGCTGAAATTATCAGCTAAAACAAGAGAACTAAAAGATAGGTAAATGGGAGCTGAGATGTGCAGTTCTTCTTAATACAGGTGTATTAAGCTTCTAAAGTACTTTAGTAATCCAAAAGAGCAAGAAGAATACTGTAAGAAAAATCAGAATATTTCTGACAATAACAGAAAACAAAGTTCACTTTTTTCCCCCTGTGAATTCTGGATTTTTTATTTAGTAAGGGATCTAAACTACTTGAAATTTATCTTATTTTCCTCTAGTGTGTTCCAGAAACACTGGTTATAAAATCACTGGGAAAAAATTTACTGGTATCATAATTTGGTATAGCACAATTTTTGGTCATTCCAAAATATTATGGCATGTTGGAAAAGAATGCATGAGAAGAAATTATTGAAAGCCATACTTCCTCTCCTTACTCTGCCGTGGTTTTTCAATATATGTCCTGTGCTATTCTCACTGCAGGTCCCTCTAAGCTTGATATTCTGCTTTTCAAACATCAAGAATAAGGACCTGGACCATTCAGAACTGATCAAACACAACTGACTTGTTGGTCAGTAGCACATTGTGATTTTAACACTGAAACTCATCAAGAAACAATTTTCTTAATCTCTGATTGCAATCACTTTTTTTATCTACTGATGACCTGTATATTTTAGAGCAACTCTGAAGTCCCTCCACAGTTTTCTCAATTATCCCCTTGCTTTGTATGTAATATCTCTCATAATCAAAATGCCAGACTTTCTAATTAGTCAAAATTTAACATACATATTTGGTGCAAATGAAGACAGAAAGACCCTCTCAAATAGGTTAGCAATTGTAATTTACTTCTTTCTTATGTTCAGCCTGCAGTCTGGATGCAGTAATTTCTAGCTGAGAAGACTTTTTTTACTGCCAGCTCAGTGTATTCCAGATTTTAATTATGCTGTAATAACAGTCTTTATGAACAACAGGATTTAGAGCACCAGATGCAATTTCTGCACTTTCTGATATTAGCATGCAAATCAATCTAAAACAGAGCCAGAAATTTGGTTTTGCATTTTCTATATCACTCAACATCAGACTACTTCCTGCTTGAAAAGATGGAGGGAAGAACATTGCGTTCCATATCACTACGAGTCATGAATGAGCTAGGTGCAAACAGTGTGAACCACATAATCAAATGGTTGTTCTCAAAACTCCTATCATGCTATCCATAACTTATCCTTGGACAGACTCCCCAAAACCTGTTTACTTGAATTGAAAACAGAAGGAAAGCCACTGGATATCTTTACCTTAATTGCAGACTCTCATTACTTTCAAATATAATATGAACCTAACCTTTATCAGTGCAAGGCTTAGAGTGGTAAATTGCTAGAGGCTTGTTCTCACCTTAAGTCAGGGAAACAGACGTGTCTAGTCACAGAAAATGTTGCAGGCTATGAGGTATGCTTCTGGAATAAAGATCGTTGTACTGCAAAAATTAATTCCTTACAATTAATGGAAAGAAATTTGTGTTTGCAGGACAAGATTAACTTGACCAAATATAAAGAGTTACAGCTGGTCGGATACATACAACTTCCGTATCTAGAGAAGCCCAGGAATTCTTGCAGTATAGTGTTATTGATTTAAATTTCAGTCTCACAAATCTAGCCTGAGAACAGATGTTCTGCAATTCTATTTAACTATCTTCTGGCTAATTTTGCCTAGTTTTTGCTGTTAAACCTATACATTCTTTATTACCAGGAATGGCTCCTGCTAAGTATTTGTTTTCTTTTACTTATTAAGGCTCCAAAATATATGCAATCAATTAGCATTTAAAATTTCTCCTGAGTAACACAAATCAGAACAACTCACAACATTAATCTATACTTCCCAGTTCAAGAATCATCTTTAGTTTGAGAAAATATCCATAGTTCCTCAACAATGTAGCACTACAGAAGGACTTTAAAGAGAAATGCTTGTGATAGCAGGAATGTGAAAAGTGAAATAAAGGTAACCAACTATCTGAATCTTTGGTTTAGTGACTAGAAGCATGCAAGTACTTTAATTTAATCATTTTGCCACTGGGTTTTTTCTTTTAGATCCTAAATTTCCAACATTTATCAAGAGGAAGACTAATATATTTATAGCCATCGATATTTGAAAGTTATGTTTAAAGAACAGAAGATAGACATTTCTATGTTTTTAGTTTCATTTGCTAATTCCTAAATAACTAGCATTGTATATTAACACATGAATATCCATTACAGCTGAAACTAAAGAGCTGCATACCCAATATCTTATCTCTGAAAACTGCCAGAAGCAGACACTTAGGGAAAAGATATAGTAACATTTATTGCTTTCTATTCCTTTGGAAAATTAAGCAATATATTTCACATCTCAGCTAATATTTGGTAGTCTCCTATCTGAGTTCCTTCAGAAATCCTGTGCAAATACCATTTGGTTTCAGACATTGTTGTAATCTGATTTTGGATAAAAACCAGTAAAATTGTTTTTATCCATTTTATTCATTTGCTTAGAAATGTTTTGTTCTGACAGTTCTGTTTGACACAGTTCTTCCAACTCTTCTAGAGAAAAGAAATACACTACTGTGGGAAAGTCCAGTAATACACTGGGGTGAATGGACTTGTATCTTCTGTGTGTGCTTCCTCAGTAACATCCCTGTTAGCCATGAGCCCTGCATACTCTCCACCTTGCTTCTGAGTCTGTTGTGCTCAAAGAGCCTCATGGTTAGCTTTAACATCTCTGGCAAATTGTATTGAAAAATATTCCTGGATGGTTTACTATGATTTTAAGTTGCCACAAGTTGCATTCTTTCCTATTTTATTCACCTTGTCACACAAATGCATATATGTACACATATATAATATAACAAAAACATAGTACAATGCTGGTACTCCTGTAGATGAAGCAGAATGTTTTGATTTTTTGTTTAACATGTTTTTAATACAAGAATAGCACATTCCTCTTGCATTTGAAACAAACTGTGATTTTTCAATTTCCTCTATAATTTCTATGTTTCTTCAGTGGGGAAAGAATCCCTACTCTAAGCCACAAATTTTACCATTTTCTATTGTGGCTGTTGATTACTTCTTTAGGAAAATAAATGTAATGTAAAGTGCATCCTATTTCATGCTATCCACTGGTTAGAAAAGAAATGCCTTTGTGTGAAAAGAAGTGATTTTAAAGATAGATAATCAAACAGTAAATGGAAGTCAGATAGTAAACCAGGGATACAAAAAGATATGGAAAAATACTGTGCAAAGAAGTAAATACACCAAGAATTAATTTATTCTCTCTCATTTTTACTTGTAAAAGCAGAGCTTGTTTTTGTTTGTGTCAAGACCAAGCACATGTTATCAATTATAACACACTATAATTTCATTTATGAATATCACATGGCAGACCTGGTAGGTTTTCATCACCCATGATCCTGTGCAGGAATCTTCACTTGAGGAGTTCATTGCTCTTCTTCCACCTATTGGATATAAGCATATACTCTGACTCAATCTAGCAATAAAAGCCTTCTGCTTCATTGAATTCTGCAAATGCTGAACTAATTTCAGTTCAAGAATGCTGTTCTTGCTTTGTTCAAGTTCTGCTTCATGCTTTTTGAAGCTCATCTCCCTACTGTAACTGCAAAGGGTAACCAACCCTTTCAACGCTCACTAAGCCCCTGTCTTGCTCATCGTTAGGAGCAGTGGTGTAGAACTCCTCATTAGGGCAGGAAGCATTCAATGCATCATGCTGAACTTTCATTTGCACTGATCTTTGCTAAAAAAAAGATCAGTTATTATTTGCCTATAGTTCATCTTTGCATCGCAACAGGAGGACTTCTGCCACTGTAAAGATACCTTCAAAAATTATGTCCTCACTTTGTTAGATCCTCCCATCTCCCACTGCTCTCTTAAAAGATAAATTTGGCTGGTGATTAGCAGACTTGCTTAAAGAGCAAGAAACCCAAGCACAGCTCATAGTTCAACTGTGTATTTACTGTGTAACCCAATCTGTCTTCTGTCTATAAAAATCATGATAATAGTACCCACTCCTGTAAAGAACTTTAAAGCTTCAGATAAAAAAATACTATAAAAGCTAAATGCTATTATTAAAGCTTCCTCAATAAGCTGGGTATCAGCCAGAGGAACAGAAGGCTAGACACAATCCTTTGCCATCAGAAAGGCTACACTAAAATGGAGGTTACTGTAAATGACAAAACTCCTCAGTTCTCACACAAACTTTTAACAAATTCCATCACCACTTTGACATACATGTCATAGTATTTTTTATAAATAGACACTGTCAGAATCTGTCAGTCCTCAGACAGATTTTCTATTTTGGAAAAGAAGACTATTCAATAGAACTCCAGGGTTTGCAGAAGCCTTCCTGGACACCAGCTCCATAGTTTTAGAGTAGAATATCCTTGTGAAGCATCCCACAGGCTATGACTTGAAAGCTGAGTTCCTGGTATAGCTACAGAGTTGGTAACCTTATACAGGCTTTACACTACCTGAACTTTGACCAGCTGAATCTCCCTGATAAGCCTGAAAAGAAGCTGAACCTTTCTCCAGTGTAAACTTTACTGCACTCTGGGAGCTCTCTGTGGCTGGGCTGGTATCTGAGGGCTTGCCTAATAAATGCTCACAACACTATGACAACTTTCTCTTTGCAGACTTAAAGAGAATGGGCAGCTCTTTCTCATGACAGAACCCACCTGTGGCACTGTACCCCGCCTTACTGATGGCTTCCTCCCCCCTCCATGGGGTCTCCCTCCTTCCTCTACCCCTAGTCCTGGCCCCTCCTCGAGTTCTCCCTATTGGTTCCTGTATCCCAACTCTGCCCATGTACCACCCCTGTGCCCTGAAACCATTTGCCCATGTGCTCTCCCCGCCCCCCGGGTAAACTGAGGCTCCAGGCCACGGGGCTACCTCCCTCTCTCTGCCTCTGGGAGCAGCCTGCCAACAGCTCCTCTCCTCTGCCTTTGGGGCCAGCCCGTGTGCTGGCCCCAGGCTTTGGGGAGGCAGCATGGAATAAAGACCTTTGCAGTGCGATGAGGAGAGCCTTCTCACCTCCTTTGCCATCACTGAAGTTGCAGGCTAGCAGCTGGAGCAGCGGTGCGGGGAGTCCGAGATGGACTGCAGGAGGGCAGAGAATCCCTGCCTTGTCCCAAGAAGCCCCCGCTGCGCTCCCAGGGAAAGCTGCAGCAGCTAAGCAACACCCAGCACTGCAACACCCACCCAAAAAATGGTTGACCTGAACTGAAGGAAAGCAAAAAGAAGTGACTGTTTACATGGTGCATGGTGCTGTAGCACTACTTGCCATACAACATTCTGGATGACAAAAGCTTCTATAAATGAAAGGGGAATTTGGATGGTTCAACATAAAACAATGTGCTGAGGCTTATTGAACATGCAGAAATCATCACTGGAACATGAAGCCCCTGTATTGCAAATTGCTGGAGGCTGACACAATGCCTAAGGGAAATACCACAATATGTCTCCTCTGCATTAGCCGTCCATTACTAATTGCTGTTGAAGACAGGCCACTGAGCTACACATACCTTTGATTTTGGCCACAACTCCACAACTCTGCTCATGAGTTGTGTGCTGAATCTCCTGGAAAGAGTCTGGATTTTGTAATAATCAATAGGTTAAGAAAAAAGTCCTGGAGACATGTGAAGTTTTCCTTTAGCTATTTGGAAAAACTACCCAGAAGCCTTTTGGTAGCATCTTACTTTAGCTACATTATTGCTACATTCTTCCCCTAGTTTCATTCAAAGCAGAACTACTCAGGTTTGGTAGTCAAAGTACTCTTTCAGTAAGGAAGCCCTTCCAAAGGGCTAGAAATCTTCTGCTTCCCAAAATGTATTTAAATTATTAGGACACAGATGCATTCTTTATTTCTCTATTATAATTTCAGTGATTATGAAATATTTAGTTTTCTTTTTTATTTAAGAATGCCTTGTTGGCTGTGTTTTAGACCATAAACTGATTTATAGGTAAATAGCAATTCACCCCACACAGCTAAGGAATTCTCACAGCTTCTCTACATAGAGTCAGGACATGCATGGGGAGAAATTGAAACCTGCACATAAACTACAATAACAGCTGTTGTCTTTTTCTGCCTCCATAGTAGAATATATTTGAATGGGAAATATGCATCAAGGACGTAACAACTCTTGAAAATTATTTTCCCAACTCTAGATCACTTATATCCCAATGAAATGTATTTTAAATTTTATAAAAGCTTTATATTGAAACAAATAAAGATTCATTTACTTTCAGTAAATAACTACAAAAAATCTAACATGTCCTACCTTACCATATTTCCCTTGGAAGTATTCTATTTTCACTGCCCTTACTGAATGGACTGCTACTTATTTTTTCCCCTCTCCTTTTTCATTCAGGATACAATATCTCAGTTCCAAGAACACATTCAAGCTTTATCCTAAATGCAGCATTAGTAATTTTTTCCCAGTGGCTTCCTAAAGGATCACTGCACTGATCCCTGCACTGCACTGATTCTTCCACAAACAATAATGATCTTTTGTTTCAAAACACTTCTACTCACCTCCTCCATCCGTCTGCAAAGACAGATAGTTCTTCTGTACAGCAAAAAAGTGCAGGCTAGGATTCATCTATCCTGGGTGTTTTACAGAGTCAAGTCTCCTTCTGCCAGAATAGTTTTATTTCATTCCTTGCTGTGACCAGTTAGAACAGCAGCTGGGATCTGCTCATCTTTTGTTCTCATGGGTGAGCTTTGGTAACTTGCAGGGCCTGCAAACAACCATTTGATCAAGATAAGGCAGACTCCTCTTGCATCCAGCTCTTAGTGTTATCTCAGGCTTCTGAACAGGATGGCAAAGCTCTCATTTTATCCGTAGAGTTGATCCGCCTGTTCAGCAGCCTCTTCTACTTGCTGCTGTACTGTGAAGGCAAAGCCTTGTGAAACAGAAATCCTGTGCTGGCTTTGCTCTTGACTGGTAGGATTGGACTCTTACAGAGAACAGCCAATCCCAAGGGCTGACTGACCCTTGGGTTGGAGCCACTGGTGAAGGTTCTCTGTGCTAGATTAAAATAATCACCTCTCTTGATCTGCTGAGCATGCTCTTGCAGACCCTTCTCAGCACACTGTGTGTTTTATGTTCTTACATTCATTTTTCTGTCCACCAGTACTCCCAGGCCTTCTTCAGTAGAACTTCTTCTTTTACACTGATACTTTTGCAAATAGGGCATTGTCCAAGTTGTTTTCCCCACTGCAGTCAGAGCATCCTGCTACCCACAGCTACGACATTTCAAACTTCTTTTTGTTAAACTTCATGTAATTCTTGTTGACCCAGCCTTTCAACCTTCTGACTTTTGTTCATGCAGCAGTTCTTCATTCCGTCTTATCAACCTCTCCTTCCAGCATGGCATAATCTGCAAACTTGAGGAGAGTACGTTGAATCCCATCATGAAGATTTTTTGTGAAGATTTTGAATATTATCAGAGCCACTATTCACCTGTAAGGAGCTTAATTCACAACAAGTAACTCAATCTTTAAACAAAGGGAAGGCTCTAAAGCCTCCTTTAAAGCCTGCTCCTGCAGTGACTGTTGAAGCCTTCTGGCCCCAGATATAAAGATTTTTTATGGGAAATGTAGACAACTTTGAAATAGTCCTAAACCTTGCTGTGTGTCTACACTGGCAGGAGAGATGGAAAGAAGAGGGTAAATAGGATGGGGATAATTAACAAGTGAAAGGGTGTCAGTGACAGCTGTGGAGTTAGTATTTGCCATTGTGGTGTTGGTTTGTTGTCCCTGAGGGTGTCCAACAGTGTGACCACTGTTCTTAGTGTCATGCCAGGAATAAGAGTGGTAGCTGGAGAGGAAGAAGTCTTTGACTTCTTAATCTCGGTCAGTCCTTGAGTTGCAGCATTCCTTTATGGGAAATACTTGTTGTCCAGGTGTGATTTTCAGAGATCTCATAATGCATGAGAGTCAGCAGACAGACCAAATATCTAGGCATTCTAGTCCATTTGAAAATATTGGTATCTGTTATGGTGAATGAGTGATTGGCTAGACAAGGTTTATGTAGGCTGGGGAAATATTGAAATTGGTATATTTTGAGGGCATCTTGCAGGCCTTTCCCAACCCTTGTCATACTGAAGAAAACCAGACCACAAAGGGTGAAGAATCTTTATAAATTATTTAAAGCCCCAAATATATATATATATATGTCAATTGACAGTCTGACCTAAGAGAGTTACACTTCAAGAACATTTATCAAAATTACTGGAGAACCATTTGAGTGCAATTTATCTAAAATGAAGGCAAGAAGAAGTGAAAAACAAGGTCTCTGTGGCCTTTTTATTCTGTATTTTTTCTGAGTAAGGCTTATCTTTTACCTCAGACACAGTTTTGATTAAAATTAGCGTTCTCAAATTGCCAATAGTTTTATTTAATATATTATGAGACAGTACTTGACCCATGAGGGTCTTACTGTGTTTAAATTTTGTAGAAATATGCAGTAAATTATGATCACCGCTGGCAAAATCTTTTCATCTAGAACAAGAATGGGAAATATGCCTGAAAACTGGTACAGATTAGACTCTGATGAGTGAGGAAGTGTAGTAGAGTGTTTAAAGCTGTGGGGTAGATTTAGGATGGGAAATTTACTAGGGGGAGTTAAACAGTTATACAATTACCAGGAACCTGATCTTAGTCAAGTGCTTTTCTGCAGCAGAGATGCTTCAAGCGTTGACAGCCTCCTTAAACATCCATTAGTGTCTGCAAGCTCAAGCTGATATATGTGTCAATATGACCTTTCTTCATATGATAATTGCATGAAATTTCTAAAATACATGCCAGAATTTGTGTATTCACTACCAGTGAAACAAGAGAGACTGTAAATGGGTAAAAAAAAATTTAAATGCCACCCTGCAAAAAGGCAGAAGACCAATGGTAAAAAACTGTAAGGAACGAGTGATAGTCCTTAAGTCTTCCTGGGCTAATGGAGAGCTGCATCTACAAACACCAGTCTTTAATCCAAACACTCACAACGAGTTTCAGAACAGACTGTGACTTTATGTCTATCATGTTGCATAGATACACAAAGTTAGAGGAAGAGATGTCTCAGCATGGTTTACATGAATATTTTCCTGGGTATGTCTAAATTATCAAGAATTAGGTTTTCATTTAAAATCATATTTTCCCCTCTAGTGAACAGACTTTATGGAGCTAAAAAGGGAATCACACTCTTAAAAAAAAAAAAAAAAAAGGATGACAGAATTCCAGAATGACAAGCAGCAATTAGAATTAATAACCTATCTACAACTTACCTTGTTTCTTGTGGGCAGTACCTAAAGGGCGAGACAAATTTAACGGTCCAGGTATACTGAGCTGATCACCTTTGGCTGACCAGATAGGCATTTTTAGTTCAGAGCAAAGGTAATGTAGGGCAAATCAGTGACAAATCTTGATGAAAACACACATTAGCTCAGATTTGCAATGAGCTTGCATAGCTCAGATGACATGTGGGAATTACTATACTTTGATTGCTTCATCACATCATTGAAACATTTTTCATCGATACTTGAAAGGAAGAAGTGCTAGTTCTACAGAAAATTCATTACTGAGATAAAAGAAGACAAAGATGACAAAAGTTTTTTAAAGAAGTCTTTGTATTTTTCTGATCCAGAATCCATGAAAGGTTTGACTATCTCATTTTTTAAAGATGCCTGACAAATGGTGTCAGAGTTTATAGCTCAGAGCTTTGAATAAAAATTATTGAGGGAGTAATAATACATTATGATGGACAATGGGCATAGAAATTACATTGGAGAGGAACTCTACTTATTTTTCTCATATTAGAAGTCCGTCTCAGTAGCAGCAGTGCAATTCTGCAGTAGTTTTCAGACTTGGTTTTCACATGTTTCTCAGTGGCTTTTTAGAGCACTTTCTTTCATACCTGCATATTTCATAAGAGACATTATTTTAGACACAGGCAATAAGCTTTAAAATGTCGATACTATCCTTGAAAGGTAATGTAATAAGACTTGGGCTTATGCAACTCCTGGCTCTCGATTATGCTTTATTCCTTTTACACCAAACTCAGGGATCCATGAATGCATCACAAGATGTGGATCCTGCAGCTGATTGTGATTACACTACCTATGGTACTCATCCAGAAACCATTTTCAATTATAGCATGGAATCAAATATCCTGCAAGAAGGATTTCGGTTTATATCATGAAATAAATTGGAAAAAAAAATAATGCTTGACACTTTGCACTATCATTTATACATTAGGATAAAAAGATTTACATTGAAGTGGAGGGAATTTACCAGTCAAATAAACGATATGTCCATCACCAGAGATATTTAGATTCTGATGTCGTATAAAATAGATCATCTTAAAGCAAGTACTGTAAGACATTCAGGTTACCACTTCTAAAGTCTCTGCTCATTATGTTTTTGTATCCTGCTGGGAAGAAAATTCTATACATACATCACTCCCTCACTGCTCTTTTCAAACTGCATTGAAAAATCTTCAGGAAAATTATGCAAAAAGGTATGACTGAGTTACTACTATATTCAGTTGTAATTATATTCCAAAATGACCTTTATAACCACCACCCACTTTTAAACTGTACATGGATTCATTCATTAGTTCTACTGTGACCATGATATTCTGACATGTTGCTAAACCATGGTTATGTAAATCCCAGACCTCTTGATAAAAATATTTAGGTATTATAGAGGAAAGAGCAAGTCTTCATGTATGTACATCTCAGAAAGGTTTAATGCCATTTGTAATATCAAAATTAGTTGATGAGAGCAAGTTGGACATTTTTGTTTAATAAGCAAGGAGAAAAAATTCTAAATGAGAATAGTTGAAAGAGTTCTGCAATGTTTAATGGCAGAAGTGGCTTTCCATTCTAATAAAATGCAAACATAATTAAATCCTGTAAGGTGGATTAGATAAACTGGATTTAGATAATATCTAAAAATTAATCATTAGCAAGTACTCACTGTCTACTTTTCATTCGTCATGGAAACTTTTAGTTATTTAATCTCTCATTCACCTGAGATATGCTGGTATCCTACAAAAAGGCTACTGCAACTTTTTATTCCTTTTGACATTGACAAAGGGATTATGGAAAGAGAGAAGATCAATGTATGTCAATATTGTTTCATTTTTCTTTTATTGGAGCCAAAGGGTAGGTTAGGGTAAAATATTCAATTGACTCAAATGGAAATGTAAGACAGGTCAGGCAGGCTAGAAAAATCAAATATGAACATAAAGAAATGTATTCCTTAGCAGAGAGCTGGCAGAACTGTGATTCCATCCTATTATCTGTAAAGTATTTGGGTCTGCTGAAATCCTTGCCTCTGTAGCCATAACTTAGAGCAGATGTTCACTTTGAGAAAGTTACCCTGCAGGAGCTGTGTTATTTCAGAAAGGAGGAAGCTCCATGCAAACATGTAATTCCCTGCCATTTGCCCAGTAACACATGAGCATAGGCCAGGCAGAAAATAATATTCTAATTTTATAAACATCAATGTAACTATATATTTTATTCTGAAGCTCACACAGTTGAGCTGAAGAGTATGATGCACACAGAGCTCACTGAAATCAAGGAAAACGTATTTCACTGGCTTTGCCAAGTACAGGCTCATCTTGTTGCACTGTTTCACTACCAAGTGCATGAAAAAAAGAATCAGAGCTGTCTGTTCTTCCTCACAATTTATAGTCTTGATGCCCTGTCATGTTAAACAGGACTAGAGGCCATTCAAAAAATTTTAGGGTGCATCTGTAATAGGAACTTCATTTTGTATTTTTTGCTAACACCTAACTTGTGTTGCATAGCTTATTGAATTGCACTTCAGACAGCTACTCTGACTAATAAAATGGTTTAAAACTTCAATAAAAACTATTGTTGAGAAATGGTCAATGCTACAGTCAAGGACAATTGGCTGTTTATCTTTCAGGTGCTTGTGTATTTCCATGAAACAATGAATTGTTGGCTCAAAGACCCTTTGCAGAGAAAAGGGCAAACTTGCCACACAAAAGAAAGGGATAAAAGAGTGAGAACCAATTTTGAATGGATATTGCTAGCATGAGAGGTGCAAATATGCATAGAAATCAACAAAATAGTCATATCTTGCAGGAGGAATGAGGACAGGATGAGCTTTCCAGCCTGACATGTTGAGACACTTCCAATTTACAAGAGGTGAAACCAGAATGGGCAGGGTATACATCACAGAAAGCCTGACATTTGGTAGTGAATTCATAACTTCTGAGGTTATAATGCCATAAAGTGAGTGCTGTAAGAACATCCTTTGCTAGGCATATTTCCCTACCCCACCATCCTTCCCTTCCCCCCAGAACATACTCACTAGGAGGTTTAAATTAGAGGATCAGATCACCAGCAGGCTTGTCTGAAGCATAATGGGGAAGTGACCATGGCAGTCTGAAGTTTCAGGCATTGAACTCAAGACACAGAGCAGCTGGATGGCAGCGTGCATATACAAAGTACTCACCGCCTGGGCTGAACCACAGGAACACACCCCAGAGCCTAAAAGTAAACGGCGTGGAGCATGTTACGTTTGCAACAGGTTATAGCTAGCATCTGGCTTCCTGTGAAAGAAACGTGGGTCATGCAGGGAGAGGCTGTGTCAAGTGGGAACAAATCAATGCAAAACTCTAAAGCCTAAGGTTGTGTAATGGACCCAGTCTGCTACTCAGACACAGACTGATATCCAGAGAAATCCCCTTGCAAGAACCCCTTCTCAGGGAAAAATTTTATTTAAGGTTAAGTATTTATCTAAGTATCTTCACCTATTTTCTTCAGCTGAAAAATGAGAAAGACTACAGGCTTTTTTATGGATGAAATATTATTATACTTACTTATTCAGACAAGTGACGCCTTTCCTTAATTCCTTATTTTCGTATTTAAAAATCAGCGGTGAATCAAAATTTAAGGAACCTAGCAAAACATTCACAGGGCAAGTTGTTGCTTCACTAGAGTATTTATGGTACTATCCATTTGGTATTCAATCAAACTGTTTGAATATAATATGTTGGTGGCAAATATTACAAAGCTGGAATTATCTGCTTTCAGAACAGGTAACAACAGTCTTGCAGGATCAACAGACTTACAATATGACTGCCGTAAACCCACAGCTCCTTATGGGTTTAAAGCCAATGCCTGCATCTAAGCTTGGTCTTAAGTCCGATTTAAAGCAATAGTATTCTAACATGCATCTTCAGAGATATAAATTAGTGCTTTGTTGTAAATAAGGCTGTATGCTGAGGCTACTCAGTGCCTTGTTTGATCAGGCTTTAATTGTAGTTGTACTAGATATACAGGCTTTGATATTTCTGGTTGAAAAGATGAAAATGATACATAATGTGCTTTTAAAGTATAGACGGTGAACATCTGGAGGAGTTAAGATGGAATCAGCTAGCTGACTATGATGAATCTTTTGATTTATGATGATCATATCTGCCAGAGAGTCTGGCACTCTAGGTACTATATATAGGTAAAATGAAAAAATGCTAATCCCCATGCTATGTGAATACATCAATTTGTGCATAATTTTTCACTTTTATTGCTCTTTAGGCTAACTTCGAGATTTAAGGAGCTCTACATTTACTTTGATAAACTCAAAAATTTGTCAGAATAAATAAAAATATCACATTCAGCAATATTTTGCCACTAATACATTATTTGAACTATATTTATTGTTCTAATGCATCTTTCACAGGGCCTTAAATTTTATCGTACTCTCTGCATAGCAGTAAAGCCATTTCCATTGCAAACTTGTAACAGTAATGGATAGCAGCCTTCCGGGGATAGACTTCTGAGAAATTTATTTCACCTCATGTTGCTCAGCCACCCAGCGAATGAATTTGTTTCCATGACAGATAAGGATAGCAGAGATCACTTTTAAAATTATCATTGTACACTACAAAACAGTAGTAGGAAAAAAAAAAAAAGGAGAATGCAGGACCTTACCATTAAAAAAAAATTTAATCCTCCCAGTTCTTGATGTAGAAGTGTGAAATATGAAATTTTTCATTAGCAGTCATTAAGAAGTCTGAGAAATATAGTCTAGATAACCTTTTAATTCTCCAAAGTCTGGGTGGCTTTCTATTTATTATTTTTAAGATGCAAGTTGAGCCTGTTTTTCTAGCTGATATACGCTGAAATCAATCAACCTGGATTTCTGCAAAATATATTTCAACATCAGTGTTGTTAATAGAGAAAGAGTTATAACTCAAAGCCTGATTAGTGCATACACCTCTACTGCAAAGATTTACAAAATAGGTTTATTTTGACACAATATGACCATCTATTGATTTGAATGGTCTGCTCAGAATGCATGAGATGAAGCATAGATGTACTGATGGCTTCATGTTTACACTCTATACAGGTCGTATCATTAATACAAACACCACAAAGATGAAAACATCTCTATACCTGCAGAGGCTGTCAAATGGGCAGCCTACATTAAGAGATTTTTACACAGATATGGCTTTCCTAAGACCGTATGTGGGCCTTTTCTGTCTTTCTGAGTTGTTGGTTGTGCTTCAAAGCCCATTTTGGCAGCCACATATTAATGGCTTTCTGATGCTGTGTTGAATCATTGATCCTGCAAAGTGTGCAAGCTTTGTGACAATGAAAAAGGCATCATGTCGCTTTTGCCTTTTAGAAAGCAGAGAAAAAAATCTTTAAGAAAATATTTTCAGTATTTTTCATTGAAGCACTTTTGAAAAGAAACCCTGAAAATAACCCCAGAAAGCATGGGAGAGGTGAATCATCCCCTAATTTTCGTATTATTATTGACATTTAAGGTATTTTTTTAACATCTGCATTCCAAAACGCATGAGCATTAATTTAAACTTGAGTTTAATTTTAATAGCAATCATCAGCTTCAGAGGAAATAGAGTGTGAGGTGATGTAATGAAGCAGTTTGTTATTAGTGCTTGCATCCGAGAGAAAGGAAGACTAGATTCTGTCTCAATTGAAGTAATGAATGAAGCATACCAGCCGCTGTCTTTGCTCACCTAGTGAATGGGTCAGCAGGAGGGATTAGCTCCCCACAGGCAATTTGAACACTGGCTCCAAATGAGCATCAGTAAAAATTTTCATGATGTTGATTGCTGCCAGAACACCAAAGACCCAAGAACAGAAGTATTATGTAGATAAGCTTTAGCACCATCTAGCTTGACCCATTTCTAGCCGAAGACAATTCTGCCACAGACTACAGTGAGAGTGTGAGTGTGCATGTGTGTGTGTGAGAAAAATATAATCTTCATTCCTTCAGTTATTCGGGTGCTGCAGGCCTAGTCTAGTATTGCTCTGAATGATTAGCCTCAGTTGTTCTACATTTCTAGTAGCACAGAAAACCCTTGGCTTAAATAAAAAGCTGGAGTCTGCTCTAGTGTTTGTATATGTGCATGCCACTTCAGTGATATCAGTGAAATGGGATTTGCTTATCTGTACACAGGCAAGCAGTGCCCAAAATCTCTCATTATTGTTCTTACCATAAATCTTACTTTGTAGCATAATTTCACACTATCTGTTTTTGGTTCCAAAATAACAAGATTATGTTAAACATTATTTTTTGTATGATTGTATGTGCTCACCCTAGCTAATGAACTCCTTGCAAATTAGAAAGTGTGGGGGAATTAAACTTACAGATATTCAGGATGTGAATGACTTACATATGGGAAATGGTAGAAGAAGGAGCGCCTGTCAAAAATCACGTCCAGGGCTCTACCCTGATGAAAACAAGAGCTGAAACCTCTCGAGCTCCAGTCCCATCTTCAATTCACAGATTGACCTTTGATTTTGAACTAGCAGCACTTTGCAAGCTTTCAAAATGGTTATTCCATTCTATTTTCCAATAATATTTAATTGTGCCATTTTATAAAGAATGTATTTTGAACACTTTATTCAAAGGCAGAAAATAGTTCCCTTCAATAACTTCTTGTAAAATGTTTGCCCCAATACTGAGCTATTACCTGCATTTCTGTATGTGCAACATGGGAGAGGTCTCACAAAATAGAAATAGAAAATAAAATTAATTAGTTGCAGAAGCAACTAAGAGGTTTTTTAGCATGGTAACAAGAGAATGTATCAGCAATGGCGAAGGCAATGCAGTGCATTCCTGTGACAGCGTTTCACCCCTTGTCAGCTGGGCTGCAGAGATTGCCTTTGCATTTAAATAGAGCCCTTTGCAGAAATGAGGCAAAATGCACTCAGCTCTGTAAACTACTGTGGTTCATATTCTCTGCCATGGCTAAAAGCATTTGCAGTGACTTCATAGCCTTCATTAAGACTGATCAGTTCAGGCTATTATTTGAAGCTTAAACCAAAGTCGAACTGTAGTGCTAATGTCTTTCCTCTGCAGACCTGGCGTTGTCTCAGCCCTTGCCAGATATTCAAGGAGTTTTCTTCACACTTTAGTACATTTATCTTCAATACTGGCTCTTTTGCTGCAGTTTTCCACTGCTTTGCTCCATTAAAAGGCTATTATATGATATTCATCTATTCTAATATTCACTATTTCCCAATTTTCTGAAAACTGCCAGAGTATGTAAAACCCTCTTGTTCTTTGAGAAATCCAAGTGAATTATTTAGATGGGAGATGGAAAAATGACTACAACATTGTTCTGTAGTTTCTTAATGTACCTCATCATTAAGCATTGTTCTACCTTTTCTCTATTTTGCCAACAGAAACCTAAAGTACTTGTGGTTATTAGGGTTGGAATGCCTGATTTTTAAATCTCTCTTCACCCAGCTATACTGCCAGGAAATGGTGTTTATTGTCTTCAGATTCTGGTTGAAATTGTAAGCACCAGCATCAGCAAGACCTGTGATCAGTTTTGAAAAGTTCAATTATAAAATGCTGCTATAAAATTGATATCTCAGCTTCAGCAAATACCTTTGCCATTTTATGTATCATGTCTTCAAAGTTTTGTGGAGGCCAAGACAATTATTCCAACATTTATATTCTGCAGATACATCTTCCTACCATTTCTCCCTCACAGTGCAGTTGCAGTTTCTCCTGTGACCTTAGCTTAACCCCCATACTCATTCTTTTTTTGCAGTGATCTTCTTCACCCTGCACACTCCATGTAATTAAATTTAGGACCAATTATTCTGTGACTTTCTGTTCTAATACAGTTATCAGGATTTTAAGCTCTTTAAGCTGCTTTTCTTTTCCTTTTCAGTATGAGGACAGAATCTTAGAAGTTCTCAGGACTTAGATGACAAGCCTTTATCAGAGAAATGTGAAAACCACACTGGATTTAGAGATTCTCCACACATTTTGAAATAAAGAGATGCTAATGTCTCCTGTTTATCAAAATATTTCCATAAAATACATCTTAGATTGTATTTTCAACAAAGTATGTCTTTTTGGCTGTTTTAAATGGACTCAAAAACATATGATACAGGACTCGGTGAGCAGCATGACATTGCTAGAATTTGTCCTGGTTTAATTTATTGCCCTTTGAAATATTTATCAATTTACCTCGTTCTCTGTGTGATAATGTACTCAAACAAATAATTATCTTTCTACAGATTCAAAATACTAGACCTGCCTTTTCTCTTTCTATAAATCCCAATGATGGTGTTTAATTTTCATAGAAGCAGGCAATAATCTAAAAAAAATTTCCAAGTTTCTCAACCTCAATTAAGGATTCCTGATTCATTGTTTCAGATAAATGCCCAGTCCTGCTATTCTGTTGCACAAAAACGTCTCTTGATATCAGACCCTTGTCTTTCAAAGGTTTATGACTTCTATAAGACCATAAGCATTACTAAAATTCATTTTGCATGACCAGCATCTTAGCATATGGAAATATCATCCTCATCATCAAAGCAATTTTTGTTTCTATTTTTTCAAATCTTCATCTAAAATAGCTCAAGACAGACTGGAAAGAAAAGATTGTGTAAAGAAGTAACTGGAAGATTCTCATGGTATTTAACAAAAAAAATTGCAATGAAAATTCAAATTTGAGCTTTAATAACTGAAGACTTGAAGATAGACAATATGCAGCTTAAGCAGTGTTGTAATTTAATCCCAATTAATTGGAGAAGTAGAGATCTCTGTGCAAGAAGAGTTTAGAAAGCTCACAGACCGGCTTCAAATTGAAGATATAAACTTTACTAAATTTATTCATTCACATATCATAGTAGTGGCCAGTTCTTATGCAATACTAAGCATCTTCACTATGTTAGTTCTTAACACTGCTAACTAGAGCAGGTGTGAGTATACAATACCTCAGAAATTATAGCACAAACAAACAAAAAAAATCCCCAAAAAACAAAACAATGACCAGAAAAACGACACGCACACAAAAAACCTTGACTGTTTTTCGCAACGTGGGAAGTTGCAAAGCAAGAGCAAAAAATTAGGGAAGAAAAGAGAAATATTGAATCAAGACAAATTTTATTCTTATTTGAATTCACAGATATATTTTAGTTCGAGTGGGAGTAGATTGTTCCCCAGTGTGTAGCACTGAATCTTAATCAAGTGAATTAGTAAACATAAACATGCAGCTGTGTCTTTCCGGCATATGTGTTTTTGGGATTTTTGTGTTGGCCAATACAGCATAAAACTGTATAATTTTGTTTATACTTGAAAGATAGCTAAACATTAGACTAGAACACTTATGTTTGTTCCAGAGACTAAGCTTTCCTTTGATCATAGTGGTCTTAGCCTACAGACATCAAGGGCTACCTTGATACTTATTTCATAACAAACTATCTACCATGCTTAGCAGCTGGAACACAGAAAAAGGGACAAAGATTCCTGTAGCTAAAAAGAAAGAATTGCTTGTAACAGGGACATCAGTTTTAATTTTTTAGAATTCTCTTTTAAGAAGTTGTGTCAAGTTATCTATAAATAACAACAAAACCCTTTCCAATGCATTATTCATAAAAGAAATATTTAACCTGATTTAAAAAAAATACAACAGATCAGCAGTCAATTGCAAATTTAGCTTGCATATAAAATAAATGAAAAAAATGTATTCACATGTGCAGTGGGAAATGAAATAGAAATTCTTCACAGATTTGGTGCTATCTTCTATAATACTAAAATCTCAGGAACAAAAGAAGAAGGAGAAACAAGATAAAAGACTTAAAATAGTTACAAAACCACTATATTTTTATATCACTGCAGCAGATTTTCCACATCTGTAAATCTCAGCAGTAGAAGATCCTATAAAATGATAAATAGAAGACACAGTAATGAATAGATAATCTGACAGCAAAGAGTTGAGCTTTTTTGCAACTCTGAGCTATGCAAAAGTTCATGCAAACTTTTTGCAATGGTGAGGATATATAAATAGAAGTTAAACTCAGAAAGAATTTTGTTGAGGTCCTAACCTGTCCTAATATTCATTGGGGAGAGGATGAAAAAGTTTCAGATTCTTTGGGAAGTATTGTAGAATTTATTTTACCCAAATATGTGAAAGTACTTGTACTGGTTTTGGCTGGAATAGAGTTAATTTTCTTCATAGCAGCTGGTATAGGTTTATGTTTTGGATTTGAGACCAAAACCACGTGGATAACACAGAGATATTTTAGCTATTGCTGAGCAGAGCTTACACAGAGCCAAAGCCTTTTCTCCTTTCCTCCTCATACTGCCCAACCAGCAAGGAGGCTGGGGCTCGTCGAGAGTTCTGCAAGTGACACAGCCAGGACAGCTGACCCCAAGTGACCAAAGGAATATCACAGACCACATGGATGTGCCCAGCAATAAAATTTGGGAGAAGAGGAAGGAAGGGGAAACCTTTGGAGTACTGGTGTTTCTCTTCCCCAGTCACCACTACCTGTGATGGAGCTCGGTTTTTCTGGAAATGGCTGAACACCTGCCTGCTCGTGGGAAGTGGTGAATGAATCCCTGTCTTGCTTTGCTTGAGTCTTCGGCTTTTACTTTACCTGTTCAACTATCTTTACCTCAGTCCACAAGTTCTTTCACTTTTACACTTCTGATTCCCTCCCCCATCCCTTCTTGAGGGAATCCACTGAGCAGCTGTGTGGTCCTTAGGTGCCTGCTGGTGTTAAACCATGGCATATCCCACAGTGACAAAAAATACGAAAAATATACATCTTTGCAGTGCCTGCAAGCCATGATCATGAGAAACAAGTGAGGTTTATTTTAAATTATACTATTAGAAAGGGAAGTTATTTCACTATTGTGAGAGACTGAAATGTTATGGTTAGTGGCTTAAACATTGTTATGAAGGAGTTTCTGCCCATTATGGCAAAACTGTATAAAGAAGCTGCAACCACAGAAGCCCACCCCTCCCTGAATATGTCTCCTGAGGGGAACTTTCAACTTTTAGTTAACCCACCTAAGGGAATTTGAGATAAGATAAAGGTGACACTATTTTCCGTTTATTTCAGGTCTAGGGAGAAGCAAACCAGGCTGAGAGAGAAGAACGTATCCAGAAGAAAGCCAAAGCCAGCAGTTTTCCTGAAAATCATCTCTGGCTGGGTTTGGGGTGGGGAGGCCACAGCCCACAGGCTCATCTGCTGAAGTCAGGTTTGTACACTCTCCCCCCAAGCAAAAAGGGAGGAGAGTTTTTGGGGTGCATGGCATAACCTCTGGTCAGAGACAGTGAACACCCATCCTCCCTTACACAAACTGGCTCACACACACCCGGCCCCAGGGAGGCCGCATCCATATGGGACATTCCCATGAGAGGCAGCTGAGGAGGTGTCATAAACCAGCAAACACCCTCAAAGTGCCCCCCAGACTCACTCCTGAGGCTTTGCACCACAGCACCAGATGCGATGCAAAGTGATGCAACAGATCCAGAGTCTGCTGCAGAAAACAGTGTCCATTCCCCCCCAGGGAAGGTACCTGGGTGTTCCTATCTGGACCAAATGTATACTAATCCTTTGAACTCTATGTATTTTGAGACCCTCACCACCAAGAAGACCAGAGGAGGGTTAACAGGATGCTGTTGGGACCCATGGAGTGGTGATATTTTCTACTTAATCTCTCCCTCTGTCACTCTCTTTCTCTCCCACCAACCCTTTTTCTATTTCTCTCTCTCTCACACAAGCACACATATTTACTGCTAAATAAAATCCATACTTTTGACTTTGGCATATGGTCTTGTTTGCACCTTAATTTGGGTAGAGGCATCTCTCTAAAAATTTTAATAATCGGATCTTAGCAGCCATCAGCAATAAAGCTGCCATTCCCCGCTGCTAATTTGGATTTAGTTCATGAAATACTTTGGTCTAATGGTCCTGGAGTTGGAGTCTATTCACAGAACAAACACAAAATGGGAAATTGCAGTGCACAGTGTAAAATTTCCCCCACTATGTCTTGGCCAAGATTTACATCAGTTACCTTGCAGGGTTATGGGAGGGTTGCTCTCTATACCCTTTGGATCAGTCTTGTAGTCTGCAGTGAGTAAATACCAAGATGACTGGAAAAGATGGGGTTTTTTCAGAATTAAGTAATGAACTGCAATTGAACAACTGCTTTCAGTGGTATATACATATATAAATGAATACATATATGCACATATATGTACATAAATATACATATATGCATATATATATGTAAATTTTGGGCAAATACATGCATACAGGTATGCACACATACACCCAAATGCACATACACACTCATATGTTTATGAAATTACAGGGAAAACAAGAAACACAGTATACGTCGTCCTAGTAGGGTTTTTTACAACCTCAGTGGATACCAGGGATAGCTGAATACATCTATGTGAGACCGCTACACAGGCTAATTGTCAAAAAATTATTTGACATTTGTTTAGGTAAACTTTGCTAGTGTCAGTGGCTGAAGCACAGCAGACACATCTTTGTGTAAAACAGCTGTGATTAGAAATGTTGGGAAATGCTGGACTCTGAAAATTACTTTAGTTATCTATCACATTATTTATCTTTATTGGTATGTCAGGAGTCATTAATCGGAAACAAACCAAAAGCCCAAGAGGAGATCCAGTCTAAGCTATACAAGCTTGCTATTGACTTATACACACAGTGCAGGCAAACTAATCTCTTTCACATTACGTGACTAAATGTGATGGCAAGTACTTATTGCACCGTAAATTGTGCTCCCATGATATCAGCATGGGGTATCAGCAGCATAAGCTGCAACATCTGACTTTTGAGAGGGCCTCAAGGACAGCAGATAAACATATGGAAATAGCCTGAATACAGAAATATGTGCTCATAAAAGGTATTCACTGCCAGTGTCCATAAGGAATGGAACACTATTCATCCTAGAATCATTGTAAAAGTTTGGTGCTGTTTGTGGTGGTTATTTTCAATGACTCCAGTGTTTGAAGCTTGATTTGTTGTTGGGTTTGACTCCTTAGTACTGAACAAAATACAATCTAAAACTAAATTACTTGCCTTCTGGACTCAGGTTTCACTAAATAAGTATATTAATGACATAAATGACCAAAATGGAAAAGAATTAAGCTTCTTTAGCAACCATTTATGCAGTAATGTAAGCATTCAGTTATTTTTTGCTTAACAAGAAGAGTAAACAGGTCACAAATATATAGGTAAAACACATAGAAATCAACCTGTATTTCTTATTACATAGATCTAGAAGGCTATTTTTTCTTGAAAATAATGATTTTATTCTCTTCCATTATTTATTTGGCTGTCTGAATAGGTAAAATTGGATTTCCTTCTAGAATTGTTGATTTGTTTAGAGATTAAATTCAAATATTTGGTTAAAATTAAACCTGGAGCATGAATATTATTTTTCTTTTCAGAAGACAGCACTGCTTGGGGTTTTGTTATTGTAATTTATTTAGAAAAACTGTATTACTGCTTCATAATTTGAATGTATTTTCACTTCAGAGAAGAATGTCCAAAGCTTTACAGTGATTTATATTATTGTTGAGTCAGAAGCCTTTTTTCGTACTCAAATACCACTTTTACATGAGCAAGGCTCATTATCCCTTTACCATGCTGTTGAAGAATGCCCACATTGCTGTATATTGCTGGTATCCACCTCAGAGGAGGGAAACCAGAGTTGTTGTCTGACTCCCACACTTCAGCTTACCAAGCCTGACTCTTCTGTGGTTTTTTTCTGCTAGGTAATAAAATAGTTTAAATGTAAAGCAACAACCTTTCTGTTGCTACTCAAACACTGATGAATTGATAAAAAATTCCTAAAATCATGTTTAGAAACAAGAAACTATTTTATTCCACTTAAAATTATACTTTTGAGGGTATATGTACCCTGAAAAAAAAAGACAGCAATGGTGAACTCAATTTACCGACATATTTTTTCTTGCCTAAAATATTCCTCGATCACAATTTCCGTGAGGGATCAAGCCAAAGAACAGTCTAGCCCAAAACCCCACAGCTGCTAATAGTAGATATTTTGGAAAAAAATTGTGAGAAACAGGGCAAGTAGAGAATGCTCTTCCATCTCATAAAAGCTTCCATGAATCAGTAGGTCAGTTTTAGCAGTCAGACTCCAGGGTTTTGTTCCAAAAAATGATCTATTACATTTTTAAGCCACTTAGACCTTTGACTTTCTTGTTACTCTGAGGTAAAGAGGCCCACAGTGTAATAACTTCTGTGAAAACAATATTTCCTTTTGCTCTCCTGAAAAGTTCTGCCTCCTACTTGTGTTGGCTGAGCCTCATATCCTTCATGTGTTACAAGTTCAGTAGTGAGTAATCATTCCCAATACGCCTGACACTCACTAGAGATAAGCTTCCACCATATCAGCTTCCTGAAGCTACTGGTTGCATGAAATGAGGTCATATCTTTTCTGCAGGGCTCTGCTTGCCCCTTCTGGTTCAATTGTGACTGGGAAGATTTTTATTTTTTTTTTTCCTTTTTAAGCCTATTATCTTTATCTGTGTTGGTCATATATCTTGCAGTCATCCTGCTGCTTTACTTCATTATTCTCCCAGGTGTTTTACCATGTAGCTTATGTTAGTTATTTCTGCAATTGCTTTTTCTATCATTTATATATATAGTTCCATGCTTGCTACTTCTGTACCTCCTTTTTATCACTATATGCTTCTTGATTAGCATATCTGTAGAACTGATCGCCACACGAGCCAAAGTTTTACTGACTCTCCACATATTACTGTCTCATAAACTTGAAAATATTTCCCTGATTCTAATACTGACAGATTTTGGATGGTTTAGTTTATTATTTACCGCATTGCTTGGCTCTCCTCCTACTTCCTGATATTTCCATCTGAGTAATGACAAATTGAAATTTCCACTCTCTAGTTTCAGATGTGCTATCTTTTGGAAGCTGTTCATCCAACCACAAAAGAGCTTTTAAAGTGTATTTTATTTGCAACATCCTGCCCTGGAACAGACACCAGCAGAAATATCACATAAATTCATGCCTTGATTTTTAAGCAAACACAAGTGGTCCAAAAGAGTCCATTCAACTAGCTATGCTATTTCTTCTTCTTCAACTCATGGCTTAAAGAACTTCTTTGCATATTCTTGAAATTAACAATTTTAAAATGGAGCATGTGTATCTGTTTAAAAGCATAAAATCTACTAATAAATCTTTTTCTTTCATGAGCCTTATTTCTTGTAATTTTTTCAGAAGGCAGACAAGCTGCTTTTGTTGTGTATTTTTCTTATTTTACAAACTATACAAATAATTTAATTTGAATGTAAAAAACCAAACAAAAACAAATAAAATAACCTACAATAAGGTGTGAGAATAGATGGCCAATAAGCAAATTTCATTCTCTAAATGTATTCTAAATTATGGAAATATGAAAGCTGACTGAAAGTACTATAAATCAGCAACTGTTGTGCACACGACCCCGCAAAGAGCAGTGTTTGTGTCCCAGTCCTGCACTGCATTGTGCAGAGCTGGACTCCCAACATGCACACAGGTCTCTGAGCTGGGCCAAAGCTCTCTGCACCTCCGCCTGTGCGTCGGCCTCTCTGCACTTCCACTCTGCCTGCAGAAGCATTGCACCAAAAAGAAAACGCAGCACCTCTTCTGTAGCAAAGGCACAAACTGTTGGGCACTTCCTTTGCTGTAAGTTCCATACATGTTGTGCATAAAACAAAGTGAAGGACTCTGCAAGAGCAAGTGAAACCGCTAAAAGCTCTTTCTCTTGACAAGGTTATACACTACACAAGTTGTAACTAAGAAAAAAAGCTGTGCTTTCACACATCTTTTCTTGTAAATGTGTCACTTATAGGGAAACTGATAATAGCTTGATTTGATCTCCTAGGTCCTATTTGCATGATATATGTATACATATACATTTATAAACTCTTCTGGCAGGGTTTGATATGTCCTGGATTTGATACTTATTTTACACTATTCACAATGTGAAATATACGTCCCTTTTCTCTGTGTGTGTGTAAAAGTGAGACAACTGACCATCCTTGTCAAGTGTCTTACAGCTGTGATAGCTGTGAGGAAGTAATGACTTCTCACCTGGGGCACTGGTGTTTACAAGTCCCAGTGTGTTACCCAAACAAATAAACAAGCATGACAGGACAAGGTTTATCAGTCAGTTTATTCCTTGCATTCTGTGAATGTAACCCTTTTACCCTTATTCCCCTAGGATTCCTAACCAAAACTCATTTCTTTCACTACATCCCCTATAAAGAAATCCTAAGGATTTGTCTATGAATACTAGAGATAGTTCACAGCAATAATGTAAGACACACATACTCCAACCTTAGCAGCAGATAATTTTAGGTTAACATACTCTGTTACTTTCCTAACAGTGGCACAGGAAGACCCATTTCTCTGCTGCATTTCTCTATTTGCAAAACAGGGAGCCTGGCTGCACTTTACTGAGCCTGTTCCATTCTCTGTCCCACCACTGCTTAAAGAGGGAGCACCCTGGGCAGTCAGGCTCTGCAGCTCACTGTGAACCCTGTGTTTCCTGGGCTTTCCATGGATGGACTATTCCCAACCAGGAAGCTAACCAAGGACAGCTTAGAAGCGGCCTTCAATGCAAGATATACACGTGCCTCTGCATTTTTAACCAATGCGTACCAGAACCCTTCAAGTAAAAATATTAATGTGTTTGACATCAAATTGTTCACATTTGGAACTCTAACATGTTTTTTGCTGTGTTGAACTTTTAATTTTTTTAGCAGTAGTGGTCTCATCATGAAAATAAATTGCCTTTTTTTGCTTGACTACCAAGGAATGGCTTAAATATAACCACAATTCAATAAACTAAATGAATACACTACTTGGAAAACTGGAATGTACTACCTGAAATTCAAGTTGAGATGCTAACAGTCAAAATATCACCAGAAGACATTAAACTCCCTACTGTCAAAAATGTGCAACATTTCTCATTTTATTGCAACAAAAATGGCTGTAGCAGAGTCACTGAGACTTCAGAAGTTTTATTAGGAATCTTCTCACTTTAAATCAGATGGATTGACAACCAGTTGAAGTAGTGCCAAATGGTACTAATGAACAAAACAGTTTTTAATATTTCATTGCTATTCTCCCTATTTCCATCTGTTTTTTTTCTTACGTTCTGAGTCAAGTGATTCATTTACCCATTTAAGAATTTCAAGGAGAAATAAACCTGTGAAATACAGCCATAAATTATTGGAATTTACTTTCTTGGATGTCTCAGCTGATATATAATTTGTTTTCTTTAAGATATCACTGATTATTTTTAGAACATTAGTTCACTTTATACTGCCTACCATAGAATGTGGAAACACAGCACAGTGAATCCTGAATATCTCCTTAGTGCAGAACATTCATTAACATTAAAATAAAAACAGTGTACCAAAACTCAGCTTCAAATTAATGACTGCTATTAAGAAGCAGCCCTTTCTGTACGTGAAAAAAAATGTCCTATTGATTTCTTTGCCTGGCTTCTAAGTGCACTCGAGTTCCAACTGAACCTTTACTGTGTGGGTTCACAGTTCTCCTTCACCAGAAAATCTGGATTTTTTGGTGAATTGATAAGGGTTAAATAGGCAAGCCACCTCTTAATGTTAATAGGATATCTTTTCTTTACCTGTATATCTGTCTTTTAAAAAGGCTAAATTGGTTGAGGCTATCAAATAGCTTCAAAAACTAGAAGGAAAGACATAGACATCTACACCATGATTTCATGTACACTCCACTTGCTTTGAAAGTCAAGATAAAATATTACTTAATGAGAATTCTCAGAAAAATCCAGTATAATATTCACCTGTACTTTTGTTACTGCATTACAGTTACTCACGAATTTGAATAAAGATAAAATGTATATAATATTATTCTACTGACAGACAACAGAATTGTGTCATACAAAGCTTTAGTGTTTAAAGTGATGAAGTGATGAAAGGGATTCTCCACTTGAAGGAAGTAATGAAGACAAAATCTTTTGAAGTGGGATCTATACTGTATTTTTGTAAATGGGTCAAGGAATTGAGAATTATTTCAGCACACCAGAAAAATGCAAACAAATGAGAAGCCATAAAAAGGGTTTGCATGACAAAAAATTAGTCTGCTCTGTTGCATACACCTGTTGATCCTACATATAATTTGTCTTTATTTGTGTCCTTAGATGATTACCTTATAGTTATAGGTTTTGGTTTTGATGCTACCAGAAAGATTATATGACAGGAAGAAATGTTCTGCTAGAATAACACCTTCTAAAACTATTTTTTTTTCTAATTTGATTTGCAGCAGGAGGAATAAATATAAAATACTAAATTAAATTAAATTACATTAAATTAAATTAAATTTTAAAATGGTCCTCTTGCTTTACATATCTTTCCTTTAGCTTTGTCTGCAACATGTATTCCTGCTCAGCCACATTTCCTAGCAACCCACTGCAGATATGCTACAAAAGAAGCAGACACTTTGGAACACAAGAAGAGATTGTTACCATGGCATGCACACCTTCCAAAAGGTATGCCTTGGTTGCTAATGTATAACTATGTCACAAAATTTCCTTGAATTAAAAAGTGAAAAGAAGAAACTCAGAAACTCTTCCTTCCAAAACACTCAGGAGGCCTCGTTTGGGTGGATTCATGGTGCATAAGTGAAAAACAATTAGAAATATAAGGAAGAAATGCATAGTGCAAGTACAGCATCTCATATATATATATATATATTGCTATTTATTTCATCTAAACATCAGAATCTCGTATTTATTCAGTGCCCAATAAGTTAATATCAGGAAGATATAAAAAAATCTTATTTCCAAATATTTGAGAATTTACCCCTGTCTGTAAAATTTTTACATTCCTCAGGTCTCGTGCCACATAAATTCCAGGTATTAGAAGCGTATGATCAATTGGTTTTTTTTATATCAAATGAAAACAAAGGAGAAAAGTAAACCACATAAGACTAGTTTTGAATTCTTTACTGATCCTTACTTTCAATGCCAAAGAAGAAAAGGCCCCTGTCAGTCATTTGCAAAACTCATAAGGTATTTGTGCTAAAACTTAGTGGCATCATAAAATCCCGGACTCACTGGATATCAGATAGGAAGAGGATTTTAACGGGGTAATTGCCACTTATGCATCTTTTTTTTTTTCTTCACATTATGGAGAAATACAGAGGTAGTTAGCAGAAGATGAAATAACAGCAAAGGAGAGGAGGGG
>VZRR01007595.1:728102-777961 GCA_013398015.1 Oreocharis arfaki
TTCTTTTCTTTTCTTTTCTCTCTTCTTTTCTCTTCTTTTCTCTTCTTTTTTCTGCTCTTCTTCTTTTTTCTTTTCTTTTTGACATACATTTTCAGGGTTTTACAACAAGGTGAAAGATAACTTGAGATAGAAGGACAAAAATACAGAATCCTGGAGTCTTTGAGGACAGCCCACAGACTTGAGCAATGCCTTCTCCTCAAAAGCAGCTCACAGCAACCTAATAGGGATTTTCCCTTAAATCAGCCTTTTCCTGAGCTTAAAAAGGGTAGGAGGGGAGATCTGACCTTTGATGGACTTACTCTCTCTTTTATTCCTTCAGTTCGAACAAAAGACTTCAGACCTTTGGGCTGCACTGGTTTCATTTTTTGTTTGCAGAAAATGAAGATATGAGGCAAGTTAAAGGCATGTGGAATGAAATCCCTGACAGTTATTTAAATTTTAGGGCCTTAATAAAGAGACAGTTGTGACTGAGGACAGCCTTTGCATATATTAAATGTGTGTAGGGCATTAATGGATAAAAATTGAACATAAACAGATACTGACCTGCAGACACTGCAAAATTTTACTATGAAAAATGCTGGAGATCACAGCAATGCACGCTTTAGAATGGCTACTGCTCTCAAGTAATTAATAGGCAATTAGATGACTCTAATGAAACAAAAACCACGAGCAAATGATTGGGTACATTATCATATATTTGAACTTAGTTCTTTTTGTGGAGCAAATTGTCAATATTAAAAAAGGAGCATTTAACTTTCCAATGACCTTGTCATTCAGATTTGATTAAGTCTGTACTGCAGTTTTATTTCCTGTGGTGCCCATTACTGCTAGGGAAGACACATTATTATTATCTGACAGTACCAGAATCATTTATAAAAGATAAATTCTTGTAGTTGAATCTAAAACACACCCTTTAACTCAACATGGAAACCTCTGTACTTAGCAGAAGCTAAGCAGAAAAAATCAGCCTGTATATTCAACCAACAGTGTAAATTAAGAATATCTTTATTAAGAATGCATATGGCTACATTAACTTATCCTACATTAACTTAGTTTCTCAATTATTTGTGTACACAAATGTGATACTAGTGAAAAAGAAAGAAGATTTACATCAGGAGCCTCAGAGGATTGTTAAACAAAGCATTGTCACTAGCTTGACGTCTCTAAATATCAAGAAGTATAGCTTCTGTGCAACTGCTTCTGCTTCAGCCAAAGAAAGCAGAGAATTATCCTTATTTAATAGAGATGGTTGCTAACAGAAACTTATTACAGGTAGGTCTGGCTCTTGATATGCTCACAGGCCCACATCCTCTGCAAATGAGGACTGAAAAGTTAGAAATCATGTTCCAGGACTACAAACAGGGAACACGGAATCACAGAGAAATAATGCCTTACCAAAATGAGATAGCTGAGGATCAAGAGAGCAACAACCAGCTCTCTGCTTCTGCTGCCTTCATGTTTATCTGGATTTGGGCTGCGGGAGAAATGCATCCAAAATAAATATTGAAGCTGAGATATCTGTGTTAGCATGTCACTACAGCTGAGGAGTCAAAGTGGCCTTGGACAGTGCTCCAGTGTAAGGTATTGCAGGGGGAAAGAAGCAAAAGGAGAGCTCTGATGCTTTACATGCTGAGCCAAGTTCATATTCTGGAGTAGTTAAAGAAGATTTTTGCTGTTAAGAGTGATCTAGAACTGCACTTTTCTGGTTTAGGTGTTTTGGTTTGTTTTTTTTTTTTGCCTTGCAACCTTTTTTGCAATTTGTCAAGAAGTTAAGCCTTTATTTTGCTAAAATAAAGACATTTTCTTCTTTAACCATGCTTGTGCTTAAAAGGACCTCAGGTACTTTGGCTAGAAGAAAGCAAATTATTTCTTCAGAAGCAGCAGCAGTTTTTTTACATTAACTGTACAACCATAAAGAGAAAAATAAAAAATTGGAACCTTGATCTGGCAAAGAAACTCTGTACAGAGACACTTTCTTTTCTGTGAGAAATTCTGACCAGATTTCTGCTCTACGGCAGTACATATTGAAAACTTTTTATGGATTTATAGTAGCAGAAACAAGCATTTGACAATGATCAGACATGATATCTGTCCTGTATTCATGTCAAATATGAAATTTTGCTGAAGAAATTGAAATGTGTTCATTTGTCCTTTTCTCTCTGCAGACCAGACATCACTGTCCTATCTGCTATAAAAACTGTAATATTCAGGAGAATAACCTTTAATTTCATCCAGATTCAATGCCAGATTTAAATCCAGTTGCAGTATTATGTCACATCTGATAGCACCGTTACAAACATATATGTTTTTTGTACAGACTTTATTGGGATTTCAATAATTTCAATTAATATCAGACTAATATTTTCTCATGCTTATTTTTCATATTAAAAACTATTAATATCTATTATGCTATTGGCTTGCAAGATCAGTCTTATTCCAGAAAACTTATACATATTGTTTAGACTGTTTAATGCTCTTGAAGTGCAAGAACTTCTGTTCTAGAAATACAAAAGCATTTAATCATGCATACCAAAAAATGTTTTAGGAAACTTAGTGAATATTTGCCATATTAAGGCCAATAATGCAAACTGACAAGAGGTGTTTGTGAAAAACTGTGTGCAGATATCCAGAATGGGATCTCATCAGGAAAAGCACAACCCCACTCCTCACTGGAAAAAAAACAAATGCGTGTAATGTCCTCCAGCCTACTTAATTATAGAATCATAGAATTGTTTGCCCTGGAAAAGACCTCTAAAATCATTGAGTCCAACTGTTAACCCAGGACCCCTGTGTTAGCCCCTGAGCCATGTGCCCAAGAGCCACATCCACGTGCCTTTTGAACACTTCCAGGAATGGTGACTTCACAACTTTCCCAGGCAGCCTGTTCCAGTGTTTCTGGTACAGACCAGGATGTCATTGGCCTTCTTGGCCACCTGGGCACTCTGCTGGCTCAGGTTCAATTGGCTTTTGACCAGCACCTCCAGGTCCTATTCCACCAGGCAGCTTCCCAGCCACTCTTCCCCAGGCCTACTGCATGGGGTTGTTGTGACCCAAGTGTAGGACCTGACATCTGGCCTTGTTCAACCTCATACAATTGGCCTCAGCCCATCAATTCAGCCTGTCTAGATCCCTCTGCAGAGCCCTCCTGCCCTTCAGCAGATCAGCACTCCTGCTCAGCTTGGTATTGCTTGCCAACTCCCCAAGGATGCATTCCATCCCGTCCTTCAGATAATTGATAAAGATATCACACAGAACTGGCCCCAAGGAACTCCAGTAATGACCAGCTGGCAGTCAGATATAGCTCAATTCACCACCATGCCCTGGCCCCACCATCCTGCCAGCTTTACACCCAGTGAGGAGTGCACCCATCCAAGCCAAGAGCAGCCTCCCTGCCTAGCTGGGTGCAGCACTGTCTTGGTCATTCCTGTTCAACAGCTGTCAAGGGGTTATTAATATCAGGGTTCAGCCAGCCTATGCAAGGAAAAGTGCTTCACTTTCAAGCACTGTCAGCTGGATCTCATCAAGCTTACTTTCAAGGGTGGGCTCTGCATTTCTTTTGTCAGTCTGGGAGCACTCATTCATAGCAGAGGTAACTGCTGGCAGAGACCTACGAAGACTGCAGTGGGCAGCCTATTGCTTCAGGTTCTCAATGGACCAATGTAGAAAAAACAAACAAACAAACAAATAAATATATAAATAAATAAAACTTGAAAATTAGCAGACACTGTCATTTTTCCACCATTGTTTCTCCACTGACAGCAGTAGCAGCGATTCTGGTCAGAACCACACTGCATATTTTTCAGTTAACTGTGTACATCCGGGTGGAATGAGAAAAAGCATTTTAAACAGTAGGAACACTAAAACACTGGTCAGTATTTTAGCAACTCTGTCATTTATTGGTGCCTGTGACTCAATGTACATTTATCCTAGACGAAGCTGGTGCACAGTTTCCATTTATCTTCATTGTTGTTCAATCATTTTACACACCACCTTATGCAAAAGTAAAGCAATAAGTGTCAACCAGGTATTTACAGTCAATTAATGAGGAGAACCAAAGATCCAATGTTTGAGCTGTACGTTGCAGTCTTTAACTGCTTTGAAATTCCCCATCAAAGGTTATTCATACAAGCCATGTGAAATTAATAAATGAAGATTCCTATTTTTGTTGATATGTGTCAGTTCCTTACCCCTCCTTTTGGTACCAAGAACAATCAGAACTTCTGAGTGTGTTTTTTGAGAAGAGGGACAAAGTGGAGCATTAGCGCTTAACCGTAGAGGAAAAAGTGCTGTTCTCTGCAAACCTGAAAAATATGAGACCAATATCCTGAAATATGGAATAATAGTTTAGAAGTAGCTGATATTGAGAGTCTTTCTGCATGTTTTACTAAAAAGACCAAAGAAGTATCTCTTCTGAGTTGACTGGTAATAATCACACTTCTGTTTTTAAGGGAAGTGTAAGTATGAGATATTAAGATTTTTAAGTGTACCGAAGCTCTTACAGGTTATGAAATAGATTTTCCTATGTGGAAAATGATGAATTATGTTAATTTGCTTTACCAACCACAAAGTCAGTAAAAAAATTATAGAAACACCACTATTTTTCTCCTCAGGGTTACAAAACATTTGTTACTCTGGTACAGTGTAATTTTCTCAATTTTTTCTTATCTAGTCTAATTACTGTAATTTAATCTTATTCTTATAGTAATCTCATAGCGCAAAAATATATTTTCTCTGTGTATGAGGACAATTATTATCATAACTGAGCAGAGGCAAAACCTAAAACCTTAAATTATTTTGCATATTCTTTATGTCTTCTTGTGTTTGTGCAAAATCACTTCTCTTGGAGCTTCCCAGTAACTATAAATTTTGACACAAATTGAGATAAATCTCTGTTGTGTAACTTTTTTACCACAATGGAAATGACAATATTTTTATAAGAACCCTATTTAAATGGAAGATATGGGCGTAGAATTCTAAGCAATCTAAATAAGAGATAATACAATCAAGCTGGTCTTCTCATAAGTCAATCCTGCTGTGTGAAGGGTCACTTTACTATCCTATCATGTGACTGTAATGTTTTTTTTCATGCAATTTCTACCATAATCCTGGAAAAATGTCGGACAGGTTTGCATTCAAACAATGTATAACATGCTTTAATGCTGACACTTGTTGACCATGTGATTCAGTATCAAGAATGTTATTTATTACCCAGAAAACGTGGAGGGAAAAAAAAGGAATTTTTCATAACAAAAAGCCTCAAAAATTTTACTTTTTATATATATAATATACATATGAGAATATGGATGCAGTTCTAATCCCACATGGTTAAATGAAAGATAATTTATAACCAGGGTGAGATAGAATAAAAGAGTTCTTAGAAGGAAAAAGAGGACAGAGTAAGAGGCGACTATTGCAGGTTAATCCTCTGGTTGCTAAGGCAAAAATGAGAAGAGGTTATCAGCTGTAGACTAGAAGGAAATAAATACTAAAAGAGGAAATAACAAATTTTCTGGAAGAATATACCAGAATGTCAAAAGGAAGATACATTACTTTTACTATTCTCAACCATGTAGAAGGTTAACATTTTTGACTTTATGCAGCAAGTTATTTAAAGACACACTTAGAGCTTGTAGGGAATTAGCACATATTTTAAAAATAAACACAGCTCTATTGGTAAAATGTTGAAGTTCCACACTAACTTCAAATCATTAAGTATGAAGCATTTCTCCAATATGCATCTTAACTGCTCTGCATTCTCATCAGAGGTAACAACACCACCAACTAGCACTTTTCTAGGGCGATGTTGCTACAAATTCATCAGCATAATTAAATATAGTTTTTCTTCACAAATTCTACTTCGGTAAGACAAATATCTTGGCTGACAGTAACTGCGACCACAGTGATTATCACATTAGCATATATTTTTAGCTTGTTTCAATTTATGTTTTTCATATTCACCTGCAACAAATGACGTTGTTGTTGGCCTCCATTTCAGCAGTAAAATCTTCTTCCATACAAACACAGAACAGGAATGCACAGAGTCATTTTGCTTGGAAGACTTATGTTTTCTACAAAAGACATAGTTGTTGGGGTACTTGTTCTATGGCCTCAAGGGACAGGCATTATGTCCAGTCTTTATACTCCTTTTGCAGTTAATTTCAGTTTTCATGATAGCCATTCCAGTTATTTTTCATTCAAGCAATGAAAGATAAAGAAATTACTTCACAGTACATTAATTTTATGCTAAGGGTCTAACAAGAACTGACAAAAGCAAAAAATTCTCATTTCAACTGTCAGTCTGCTCACTTGAAGTGACAACCTACACTAGAGATGTCCTTGTTTTGGTTTAAATTTGTATCTCTAATATTATTTTAATATATTGGTTGCAACTGTGTTATTTCAGAGCAATAAAAGAAGTGACTTCTGTGGACATTTAAATAATGAGATTTGAAACATCAAACAGAAAATAAAAGCACCACAGATTTTATTTGTTTGGTGGGTTTGATGAGTGATATACCAAGTGCTTTCAAAAGGATGACAGAATCAAATAATCAGCTGCTATTAACTTTGAGAACACCTTAGTTCAAGTTTCTTCTCCATTAATTGACTGAATTACACAACTAGCACTGGAAATTAAAAAGATGTTTTAATTTCATAGTGATATTTCCCTTTGCAATAAATACGTGAATTACATTTGAAGAATGTGCACAAAACTTGGTTTTGAATTGGGACGAGACCATAGCTTTTCCAATTAACAGAAAACATAAGTGGTTTGCTGATGAGTGAAAATTTACTAGAAATTTTATATCTTAATTAGGCATTTACAAAATATCCGTAAAAGATATAATTGCTACAACTATTTGCTGGTATTATTTATAATAAATATGGTTCATTAATGAAGTTTGGCAAAGCAGGATATCTGGCCTTGGGTGTTCTTCTCACCCAGACACTGAGCAACACTGAGGGGAACAGCTCTTGTGAAACCTTGACACCAACTTCAGCTCATCAGGTGAGAGCAGCTGAAATGTTTGATCTTGCCCTCTAGACTCTGTAATAGTAAAGTGTATTTAAAATGCATGCAGAGTACAGTCCTTTAAATATATGAGTCCTTTTTCTATTCAAATGCTGAATTGACAGCCTTGAGGATGACATTTCTCTATTGCCAGATCACACCTACAGAACCAGCAACAGCCCGGCTGTCAGTCTGGAAACTCAGCTCTAAGTTCACATATACAACACAGCCAGTAAAGAAGACACTGATTATTCAGCTATTCAAATCCATCTCTGTGTTCTCCATTTCAAGCAGGACTAAGCCCAGGAAATGTTACAACATTACTTATTTCTCTAAACAAAAAACAAAACCAATAAAAATAGCACCAAATTTTAGACACACTTCTGAAATTGACACAGTTACCTGTAAAGTCAAAGCACGCTTCAGCTGAAACTGCCTTACCATCTCTTCTGTCACTCACTCCTGTTCCTCCAGAACCATGATGCCCTTCCCCAGTTTTTTGGGACTGTTATGGAAACTGGAAGACCCTTGCCAGATCTCAGAAACAATTCTGTTGCTAAGAAGTGAATGCAAACAGCAAAGGCCAGACAGGCAAGTCTTTAATCGTCTTGAGGAAAAGCAAATTTTACTCACAGAGTAAGAACAGGTAACTTGCTGTGGTTTGAATAGTGTTGAATTTATATTCCAACATTTTATGATTCAAGTGGAAAATAATTCCACCAGTGTTTAGAACAGATCTGTTTTAAATGCCACTAATCAATGAAAATGAAATATTGGGACCAACTTTAGTCAAACACATTGATGTTAGATGCACAGAAATGCATAGCTGAATAGGCTTTAGCTATATTTGTATGGAAATTGTTACTTAAAATATATTCTGAGCTGCCTCTAATCCATTACTATTTTAAACACTATTAAGGAATTTTTCCAAGGGGGAAAAGCAGAATTTATTTCTCAAATGAATTACCTTCTTCTGTGGTAGGACAATTACCATTTTTGAATACTTGCTATATTCAGTTCATGCTTTGCATACACTATGTCTGATACTGCTTTGTAAGGCCAAGTTTTTCTGCTTGATTTTTTCTTTCAGAAACCATGGAAAGTGTCTCTATCTGTTATGTGGCTTTGGATACGTTTATGACATCCTCATTGAATTTATTGTGTCATTGCTTTTATTTAAAAAAAATAAAAGAACTTTTAGATATTAAGCATTAAAAGGCAGGAAAAAAAAAGATTCTATTATCTTGTTGCTACACCAGCTGTATTTCTGCCACACACGATGTTGAATCCAACAATTTATAGATCAAATAAAGTAAAATAAAAATTAAAATTGAGGAGTTCCCATTTTTCCACAAGAAATATCTAGGATTTGCCACAAAAAAACACAATTGTATTCTTCAGCAGAAGAGTGCAGGACAATCAAGCCAAGCACCATGGGATCACAGCACCTCTGCCTGGCAGGTAGGCAGCCTACACTGAATCGTGGAAGTCAGTCACCTCTGAACTCAGCTGATTGTTTCATTACTCCTTTTGCACTTTTCCTTTTTCACTAACTTTTTCTTCAGCCTGTGTACTGTACCTTATATCACATACCTACTTCTCAGGATGTTAAAAAAAAAAAAAAAGAGAGAGAGAAAGAAGAAACATGTTTTTAGCCAGCTAGAGAATGGTTAATCACAGACCCAAAGATGCCCTGGAGAGATTTCCATCTGGTTTGGTAGAGGTTCATAACTGGTTCCCAAACCAGCTGTTATCCATCACTCGCAAGCTTTATGTCATGTCCTCTGCTGCCCTTCAAGTTTTCCCAAGGCCAAGGGATTCACAGCTGCATTCTAGTCTCTGCAGGCTCCTAAAAGGACATCTGCTGCTGACAGAAGCTGATAAATCAGCCTGAGGACACCAAGTCCCAGATAGCACTCACAGAATCACAAGGTTTTGGGCACCCACTAAGGCATCGTACTACTTTGCTTACCTCTAGTCAAGGGGAATTAATTTCTCTCCTACTACTCGTTCAGTTTCACAGGTGTCATTCCTTCATTTTGTTTCCTTTCCCACACTTGCAAGTTGTGGAGCTGGTTGCTAGCATGGAAGTAAACTCCAGATATATATTTCTGAAGAATGGAGAGGTTAAAGAGAAGGTTGTCTGGGGACTTTCTTTGTTTGCAGAGGATAGTTATGGCAGGCTCCCATCTAAGTAAACAGCTGGTGAGAAGTTTGATGGGCTCTAATGACAGTCTAATACTTCAGACCTCATACTTCAGACCCACCGTATGGGCCTCGTATCTGACTTTCCAGATACAAATGGTATGAACTGCTTCTACTTAAGCTGGTGAATGAAGTTCCCAAATTCAGCCAGCCAAATTATTCTCTGTAGGCACCTTTTTGACATTATTGACTGTGGAAGCAGTTGTAAGTAGCTCGTACAGAGATATCTTCCTTTGGTCATATGAGCTGCATCCATCATGTCCTCGTACCTGTTTTTGAGATGTCAGCATAACCAACAATTTTTAAAACTGTATGCAGACCCTTTGGACTCATGCTAGAGCCTGGGTCTAGCTGGGTTGGAATTAATTTTCTTTTTATGGATGAAACAGCATCACTTGGAGAGCTTGACTGAGGGAGTACATCTATGAAACCATTAATAGACTGAAAGGGGACATGGCCAAGATGGATGATTCAAAATGGCCAGGGGGGTGTTCCATAGTATGCAATGTTATGCCCAGTGTTAAAAAAAGAAATAGAGGATGGTTGTACTGGCTCTTGAGGTGACTACTCTTTGGAGGCTCATTGTCCAGCCAAGGTGGGGGTGAGGGGTTTGGGGTTTTTTCCCTTTCCTTATCTTACCTTCCTCTATTCAACTGTTTTTATTTTTACCTTTGAGGGTTTTTTCCTCTTATTCTCCTTATTTTTTTCTTCTCTGTTGCTGGGGGTGGAATAGCAGCTGTGTTATAGGTGCTGGTCTGCTGTCTGGGGCCAAACCACCACACAGACAGGGCAAACCATTATATGTGACAATTCAAAAGTTGGGGTATGTGTCCACCTGAGAGGAAACACAGGATGAAGAACAAAAGAAACAAGAAGCAGTCCCTACATTCATTTCCTCTAACCTTAATGCTTTTAAAATTTTTTTTTCCTGACTTGCCTTGTTATCCTAATTTACATCATTGTGCTATGAACTAGAGCTTTTAGTGACTAGTGATGTTTGTCCACAGATATTTTCAGCCTCTTTAAGCAGAGAAATTCATACTCATAATAGCTAACACTCAAGTGTGAATAAGCTGCTGAGTTATTTATTTACTGAGAAAAAACACAGTTGTGAAAATAAGTTGTGCCAAATCTCTGGCATACTGGCAACTCCTGGATCTTAGTTCACTTAAACAGTGCAGAGCTATAGTGATGTTTGTCAGTGAGCTTGAAATGCAAATAGAGAAAAATTCAAAATTTTAGTCAAATGGCATACCATGTCCCAAACATTCAGTCCTATATGAATGTTGCAACTTGTGTCCACACCTGTTGTCATTTCACCAGCATTTGCCTCTATTCTGTTCTCTCTTAGCTGCATTTGGAGTGCAACACTATTTTTTTCATGGAGCTCTTCCATAGAAAAGAAGTATGTTGACTTCCTACTGTGGACAAATAGCTCCTGCGAGGCAGACAACAGAAAATGGTGTGAGAGTAGACCAAGGTAGTTGGTTTTTATGAATGAATAACCTGAAATAGAGTTGCTACTACTTAATTTTTATTTGTTCAGTCAACACACAACAAGAGTAGGATGCATTCATTGTGCCAGGTGAAGCAATTCCCAGTTGCACCAGGAGCTCAAGTCCTATGCTGCATGCACTTTGGAGTTGAATCAAGGAGGTCAACTTAGATGCTTAGTATGTCAAAACACAAAGAGTCACTTTAAACAGCAAAAAACCCAAGGTTGGACATGAGATTTCAGTGTAATATTTGGCATTTATACAAATTACATAATACTAGCAAAGCAGATGTTTGTTATGTTTGTATGATAGCTTATCTTGTTCCAATTGCAATTACACTCAGGTGAGCAGGTCCCTTAGTTGCATGTAATCTTCTGTCTTTTCAGCCTTGAGAACCAACTTGAAAATCTTGGGTCATGCTGTGATATAATATCTTATCTACTTTCTTTTTAATTGCAATAGCCTATCTCCTTAACCTGTCAACTTTGACAAGAAATTTCTGTTTAAGTTTATATCTCCGCTATGCTTCCTATGCTGGGGCCGACGTATATCAGCTAGACACGATAGGAATACAACAGCCACTTTATCATTAGTTATAATGTTTTACAAATACAATTAGAAATAAGTTACAAACACTAATTGGAAAGCAAATTCTGCTGTTCAAAAGAAAATGCTTCTACAAAATCTAGAACACATTTCCTTGAACTAAACTTAAAGTAGAATACAGTGAAATTAAGAGTGAGAGAAGTTTTGATTTGTATTCCTGTCATGACTAGCTTGTTTCTTGTTATCTGTGTTAATGTGTCTCTGAAATGACTCAGGTAACATAAGATTCAATACCCTTCACAGATTTAAGATAAGCCAATTTCAGACTTAGTCATTACATCATGGCACAAGTGTTGTTATTATTTGTTAAATTTCCCTGTAAATGAGGTCTTGATCAAAATAGGGCACAATTCAATGACTAAAATAAAAGGTTACTTGAAATACCTCTCTTTCTGTTGTGATAGTGATTCAACACAACAGTTTCATAAATGGTGTATATTTTATATAATAACACTGAAGGAAGAGAGCCAGATTAATCTGCTGTAGCAAGGCTTCTGTGCAATCAGAACTTCTTTCTGTAAGAAGACATCACATGGCACCTAGCCACAGGAGTATCTCAAAAAACGAAACACTTTGGGTGTTTAACTGCCAGTGTCTGAGATGAAGATAAGGTGGTCCTCTCGGAAGGCTCCCTGGAACAAGGGACAGTGGGGAAAAAATACTCTCTGCTAGATATCCAAATGTCTACTGAAGATGTACAGGAACACTGCACTTGCGATTCATCTGACCAAAAATATCTGTCCATGTCTGTACAGGTTATTTAGATTCCTTCTATGTGAATGCACAGAAATAACCCTTTTAGATTAATTTATCCCAAAGTCATTCACCTTAACCTACACCCATGTCTATTAAACCCATATCTCAGACTAGCCTTGAAGAGTCTTTACATGAACTTTGATCAGATACAGATCTTTAAGCAACTTGGATTGTTAAACTCTCTGCTATGCAGTTATTTTTAGGCTTTGCCTGTCAACAAAATTTATCAATTCTTTGTTGTATGCTGACATGTCTTGTTTGTATTAGCTTGTTTTAGTTCTTTTTACATATATTTGATATGCTTTTTTTTTTTTTTTTGGAGGGTGGCGGGGGCAGGGATAGAACAATCTAGGAAAAATATTTTTTAAAATGCAATTATCCTAAGCAAGATTCTTTCCTATACCAAGTGTGTTTGTGGACTCTGCTCTCAGCATATTCTCTGCTCTGTGTAGTCATTCACAAAATTCTACTCTTAACACTTCTGAAATACCCTGGAGGGTTCAAAGCATGTTTATGGGATACAGTCAGGAAAAGCACACATTCCTAATCTTATCATCTGAATACACAACCCAGCACTAGTCTTTTAGTCTGCATCTATCTTTTGTGAAGAGAAACACCTTGATGATTCCCTCAGATATTTTTGAGATTTGATGGGACGTGTGCTTATCTTTGCTTCTTTTTCCTTAAGAAGTTTTTTTTTTTCTCAACTTCACTACAAAGTAGAAACTGCGTAGTAGAAGCCTTCTCTTGCTCTGACTGAAGAAAATCTGTCCTATGAGCTTAATATCTTTATGGCCAGAGGAGGAAAAAGTGCCCCTTGTTAAAGATTCATCTAAATCACATAGCTCAAGATGATCCTTCAGGCATTAAATAAGCAGCTTTATCCACTTAAATTCCTGAGTTTAAGGTAAATCAAGACACACATGGAGCAAGTAACAGGACCAAAGGTGGGAGAGGAGACAGTGGCAAAAGACTGTTCGAAGACAGAGGAAAAGTGCGAGTGTCTGGGGAGTTTCATGTACTGGTTAAGAGATACTAAGACCTGCAAAAGCACTTCTTTTTCCTTATGTTTCCAACTCTCACCTCCTTGCATCACTGTGAAGAAAAAGGAGTCATCAGGTGGACCTTTCTACCCTTAATCACATCATAGAATCACAGAATGCCCTCATTTGGAAGGGCACCCAAGGAGCATGAAGTCCAACTCCTGGCCCTATACAGGACAACCCCAAGAACCTCACCATGTGCCATTGTCCAAACACTTATTGAAGCCTGTCAGGCTTGGTGCCGTGACAAATTCCCTGGGGAGCTTCTTCCAGTGCCCAACCACATCATCAGAATGTCTTAAAAACGGCTGGTTTTGCCTTCACCCTGCAATGTACATGTAAGAGAGAAATGGTAACTTAAAAGCATAGAAACTTAATGTATTTAAGTGACAAATCCCTGGATCATCCTGTTAGAACTACAAAAGACCAACAGCCCCATCTGAGACCACATGCCCACCTGACACAGAACATTGTGTCTGACAGCAGAGACTAGTAAACACCCCAGAAGCCATTTTAAAACAAGGCATGCACGGTACAAGTCATACATCCCTAGACTGCTTTCCCAGATACCAGCAAATTGAAGTCAGCTCAGACAAGGCTGACAACACCAGTGCAAGTACACTATGGCTGCAAACAGCATTTTATCCCCAGGAAAGGGTTGTAAGCACAGAAAAACTCATCTCCAAAGAAATCCAAAGGTGAGTGGTAGTGTGAAGAGGGAAGCATTACCTTATTGCAGGATCGGGAAACTAAAATTCTTTATAGTCTGATTAAAATGCAACTTTGAGTCATGAGGAGGAATAAAAGACTAACATTTAGTCACTGCCCTGCCCCTAGTCCTCCCTGGAAAGAAAAAAAGAAAAGCTAAACAAGAACAGGTAGAATATTTGTGGGTAAGTGCTTTCCACAGCAGAAAGGGCAGATAGGATGGGACCAGAGATGATTGTCTCATCCTTCTTAAGCACAACCTGAGCTTCAGTTTTAAACAGCTACTTAGTTTTACCTGTACATGGTTGAAGGTTCTGTGTTTCATTCTGTATCTGATTTTTAACAGCTGGGTTAGAAACCAGGCAGTCAAGTGTATAAAATCTTTCAACTACATCTCCCTTTAAAATTACAGATCTAGTAAAACTGGCTCAATACAATTCCAAAAATGCATGTAGAAAAACAAGTTTCTTTAAAAACACTGTAACTTTGAACTCACATTGGTATTTATGCAGAAGCAGATCATTATCCTCCAAGAACAATTAAGATATCGCTGAAGAAACACAGCAACTGTAGCTAATGAAAAAAACGTGAATGTGGTTCATTACATATTAGTACTGTGTTACAGTGAATAATTTTCCTTATATGTGTTCTACAAATTTGGCAAGCATTACAATTTGCTTGTAATGGCAATAAGGAAAAATTTGTTCTTAAATGTAATACCTTTGGCTAGGAGGGATAAGCAACAATCAACCGTATCATAAAGGCTTTTAGTGAAGAATAAATAACCTCAATCCTATTGTATCTGCTTGTTCCTGCTCATGAAAGTGTAAATGTTTTTGTGTGTGTGTGAATAATCCATGTAATGTTTCCTGAATGAACCTCCTAGGGCAGTAACATTTAAATAGGAGGAAAGAGATTTACATGATTATATCACATGACCCATCAACTCCATGGAAGAGGAAACTCTGAAATCCCATTTTCACAAATACACAGTCCAATGCTGAATACTGGAGCTAGAGACCATGGGTCAAATAAACAAGGCTACTGCATTCATCAGGGGATTGATAATGCAGCAGAGAATGCTTAAACACCTTCTGCCAACACCGTAAACCAATGCACCTCATTCACTTCCCTGATGTCTGGGGACTTGAGGATTGAAAGGCCAGATTTGATTCCTGTTAGCATATGTGTTATAAAAACAGCTATATAAACAGACTGTGAAAATGAAGGTTGCATTTCATGTCAGAGCACAATAGGTCAAAGTTTTTCCCAGCCCATGACATTTGTAACATGGTTCCCAGATTTTCATTGGGATAGCTAGTGATTTTCACCAACTGAAGGACTACTCTGAACTGCTTTTGCAAACAGGACTGCATTATGTACAATTTGTTAAAGATCTTTGTTTCCTTTAATTGGCCTAGAATTTCAACTTCACTCTCACCAGTATGTTGGTGAAGGATTAGTTCCAGGTAGGTGCATCAGAAACTATGTGTAGAAGCATATGCAAAATTAGGGTGGCGTAAGCTTCCCTCAGTTACTGGCTTTGGGGAAAGAATATATCCATTTCATACAAATGAATGAATCTTTGAAGAACCAAGCTGTTTCATGAGCTTGTCTGGGTTCAGTAGTGTGAAGCTGCTCTAGAAATGTTTCCCCATGTGACATGGACTGGGATGAGGGCAGAAGAGATCCATGATAAAGGAGGTCCATGGGATGCTCTGAGTAAAAGAGACATGACACTGGGATGCATAGGAGAGAAGCTACAGTCAGAAGAAATACAAGTGAGAACAGAAAAGTAAGAAAGATTTTTACTATCCAAATTCAGTTCCTTTTCATGAAAAGCAACATTTAGGGAATAGTCTTGAGGTGAATCCTGGATCCCAGCTTGGGAAAAGCAGAAATTTTCCAGGACATTACAGAAATTTTGTAATACCACTTTTAAGTCAAGCTTAGGGGTATTGTTTCCTTTCCCTGTACTTCCTAACTGTAGTATAATAAACAAACCTTCCTTTGCTCTTGTAAAATGCCCAGCATTAAGAGTGATTTCAGGGTTGATAACAAATTTCCAGCATCCCAGACCCCAGGTAGACAAGAGTTTCCTCAAGAATACTGATTTCTTTCATATCCTGTCATTCAACGGTGAGAGATCCCCAGAATTGTAGGCACTTCACCTTCCTTCACCTGCAAAGTGCCCAGTCTTCAGATGGAAAATCAGAGCTTGAGCCACTTTTTCCTAAGGCAGACCAAAGGATAGAAGATTTCAAACTGTTTTCTCTTTCAGATTATAACAGAAAGAATTTTGGCCAGGGATGGAAATTAAAACACAGCTTTTATGAATTAAATTAAAACTTAATTGCAAGTTGATCAAAATCGGTCATCTTTGGACCAATAAAAATTTATATTATGTTCACTTTGGGGTTTATTTTTCCCTTTTTCCACTAGTGTAAAATATGTGCAGTTTAACTAAACACTCTAAAAGCACCTGCAATGAACTTTCTGATTTCAGATAGTGTTTGTCCTTTCATGATTGCCTGGGTCATTTATGTCTCTTCCTCTAGTCCTCCGTAACTCCTCCACAGTTAACGAATTAGCATTCAGTTCTACTGTTTTTTCAAACTATTCTACAAAAAAAATAGCAGTCAGTATTCTCAAAACCTGTAATGAAAGCATTAAATCAATTAAAAAATAAAAACATTTGATTGATGCTCAGTGTTCTTCGGTTAGTTGTGTTATGGACACATAGTCATATCTGATCTTCACTGGAATAAATTGAACTTTATAAAGGTTCTGAGAGTCACAGAAATCCAATATATTAATGAAATTAGATCATCACAGTTTAAAGCACACCTCAGAAGACTTTCTGAGATATTTATTAATTTTCCCAAGAAGGCAGAAACAAATTTATATAAACTCAAAATCCAGTCAGAGTAATAGAAAAGTCTCACCGAGTCCTGAGCAAGTCATTAATCCTACACATTTAATTTAGAACCCAGTATGGTGCTGCTACTCTCAGCTATCATACAAAAAAGAAGTGTGCGTTTCAAAGATGTTAAACTTCCATGTATCACAGTTACATTCTGATCTGAAGTGAGGCCACAGCATTCGGTATCCCTTAAATGTTTCATTTCCATTATGTAGCACGGTGGTCTAATGTTTTGTGCTGGAAAGATAATGAAAACCTCAGGAGAATGAAGAGGAAATCAAAGGGAAAGGATGTGCCAAAGAGAAAAGGCAGACAGCATGATTTAAAAAACCTTTCTGGCTTGCTTGAAATGCAATGTCAAACACACTACTTCTAATGCTGCTGGTCCTCCTGCTGTTTCTGATTCTGATATTTCTTAAAGCCTAGGATGTCCAAAAAAAAGGAAAATGTAAAAGGACAACTTTTTAAAATTTTGTAAGCTCAAGAACATTTAAATTTGTTCTAATATGGTCATTATATAAGTGTATATACACTTCATTAGGGAAGCATATTAGCTCATACAGTACCTGGACAATAAATCTGCTAGAAGTGTGAAAATCAGTCCTTGTTCGCCTAATGTGGGACCTATTTTCCAAAATCATAAACCACTGCTACCTATCTCCTAGCAACTGCTAGAAAGCCTAGCAACTGCAAGAGCATTTTTTCCTCATTATTTTATATTTTTGAATCACCTTCATGGAATAGATTCTTATCTGTGATTGCATAAAGAAATAAAGAGCCTTTAGAGCCTCTGGAGGTGATCTTTCTTAGCTCAGTTTTATGCAAGTGTATTATGTTTGGATACTATATGCATCTACTGTGTTGCTGGGTTCTGGAACCCAGAATTACTCAGGCAGTTAAAGGGAGCATTCAAAATGGATTTAAGTCTGAAGTTCTGCATGTGCAAATCCTTACAAAGAAGAGATTTCAGTCTGTCTCTTACGGCTAGCCAGGCGAAATCGTCACGAGAGAGAGCCCTCCTTGTTTCAGCAGCTGTAAAAGGTCCAGGAGAACTGGATGTGTTTAATAAATTTAATGTGTGTACTTGTAAAGGTGGAAGAACTGAGTAAGGTAAAGACGGCTCTAACAAGCCAGAAGGTACCCCCCCAGACACAGAATTTCACAGTCACCAAGCAAACAATCTCTTCAGGTTGCTGCTTGGATGTCCACATGGAAATGTATCTAGCCAAAAAAGAGTGGTACTTTGGGAAATAAGCAGTGTCTTCTCTTGAATTTGTTCTTATCCTGAAAGTCTCAGAATTTTAGAAACGTACATATTTTCCCAGAAAAAAAAAATCACTTAGGAAAGTTTAAAAAAAAAAACAAAAACAAAAAAGTGGGAAGATTACTTGTTATCAAAATTACAGCAGAGCTAAATGAAAGCTAAAAAATCAGCTTTTTTTTTTTGAAAAAAATCAGAGTTTCAGTTAATAAAATATACAAGTTCACACAAAGGACAGTTATCGTGTTATGTCTTCACCTCTGTGTGCAATGAAGCAGCAAGCTTCCTGGCTTTCCAGTATTTGTCCTTTCATTTTATAATAAAGCAAGGACTGTTAAATAGCTTTCCTAACTTGTCATTTTGTGTCATTCATACAAAAATATTCAAATTAGGACCCCCTAGTCAGAACTGTAACTTTGGAAGGTTTCACAGAAATTTTCTAAGGGATTTATTCTACCTAACAATTCAACATCAAATAGAATTCCACTATAAAAGTCCCTCAAAGGCCTCTTTCAATGTTTAGTTTTTCCTGTATTTTTATTAGAGATACATCTGCTTTTTATTCACCGTGATATGATTGAATGAGTCTTTTTTGTATCATAGGATCTATAGGAAAGGAAATGACTGAAGAATGTCACAAGTATTTCTTCAGTCTCAAATGGTTCTTTGTTCACTTGCAATCCTTGTTTTGAAACACTGAGTTTCCTCATGCAGTATATAATTATATATACTTAATTTCATCTAGGTATCTCTCTATCTAAAAAAAAAATCAACAAAGTGATGCACTAGCCAAGAGGTTCCAAAAGGTTCGCCAAAAAATATCTTATCACGTATAAATACGGTCAGAATACATGCACAAGTATAAAGGTCTGACAATTTTTGTTTGTTGTAATCACTTTGTGATGAGGTAGAGATTAAAAATTGGCAAAAAACAACCCAGAAGAAAAGGTAACATTTGAAACATATCTAAAGAAGAGAGAAAGATAAGTCGGGACAATTGCAATATGGTTTTCAAAAAGTGTGTATAGAAAGAATAAATTACTAAGAGCCTATTGTCTATTAACTCAGAAAACGCGGGTTTAGGTCTCTTAGTCTGACACTACTGCAATACTTTTTACCACAGCAAAAAATAAAACTGCTCAGTGAAATTCCATGAGCAGTGTCACTATTGTGACCACTGCTATCACAAAGGATGGCTTGGTGAGTTTAATTCTGAGTGTTTGTTTTTCATCACAAAACAGAATGGGATACAGATGCTTTATCTTGTCTTCATTAATTCTCTGGACCAGGAGCACTGGCAGGTTTGAGAACACATCCTACAGTTCTTGATGGGATCATGAGTAGAAGGGCGATTTTGAGTAGCCTTATAGCAGATGTTTTGCTGCCTGTCTCTAATTGCATCTGTCTTTGCTGAGAGTCTTTGTCATTTTGAGAGACTGCTGATGCAATCATGGGGTTTTTTTAAGGCAGACATTCTGTTAAAGAGATGTGCTGCCTTCTGCATCTGCACAGTCAGAACCTGTCAAGACTTCTGCACATTTTTTTCCTCTAAAACCATGGCACATACCTGCACAAATCATACACCTACATTAAATTCTGACAACTCCTCGTTGTTCTCTTTGTTTTACACCAGAAGCCTGTAAATACAGAGCAGGAGTCAGGAAAAAACAGATGCACAACAGAAAGAACATGTAAGTCGTGGAATGAAGATTAAACTGACCCACTGGCATCTCAGAGAGATCAGTTAATTGTTTTGATTATCAGTAGGTTTTACGTATTTCTGGAATCAGATTCATTTCCGGGGTACTTCCTAGCTGAGCAACCCATGCTCCAGAAGGAAACGGTGGTGGTCAGGCTGCTTTCAAGGAACTCTGAACACCCAATGCAGTAACAACATGCAGTCAACATAGGTAGACAATTCTAAGCAAAGCAAACCTTCTGAAAATGAAGAATGTAAAGACAATGAGAATGTAGAGACTTAGGCAGTGTCTGTTTGGATGCACCCTTGTAGAGGTGCATTACTTGCTGTTGTGGCTTCATTGTCACAGAGAGCCAGGAAGGAGAAGTACAATTTATTAGCAGTAAAGATCTTTTAAAACTATTAGTAATAAAGGTCAAATCTATCACTATATTTATTAGGAATTGTAACATTAGAGATGTGTGTTTCACCTTGACTTCTACAGTATTTGTGTTTCACCATTTATCCCTAATAATACAATACAAAATATTTATTGCCTTGAGGCAAAAGGAAACTACCAGACTTTCAAAGAAATTACTGTATGGACTATTTAAATGTAACTCTGATTGAATTATGAATTGGCAAGAAAGTTTCAAGATTAAAATGAAAAATTATCATCTCTATTAGTGGACATTGTTAACGTGCCCATTTATTAGAAAAGACAAGTGGAATTAAATAAAAATGGTTTGCCCTTGGGTGAAAATTAAAGTGACTGTTGAGAGGAATTAGAATAAAGGATAAGTGATTTTTTTTTCCTTTCCCAAGATCAGTTGAATTTTCTAGTGGTTCCAAGGTGCTAGACAGGTTATATCATAAAGATCAACTATTGCTTCAGGAAGGAGAAAATTGATAGATTCATTAATCCACAAAGAAAATTCAAATTCCTCCTAAATAGTCCAAGAGGGGGATAAAATCATCATCACTTCTAAGGCAATATATCTCTAATTAAAATACTTAACCACGAAAGTTATTTGATATATTTTAAAAGCATAACTCACAAAGTGCTTTAGTATATCTCCAGAAGCTCAAGTCATGCAAAAACTCTTCCATATTTTTGAAAAAAAAAAAAAAAAAAGGCATACCATCAAAAATGAAGTTTAATAGAGATGCAATAAAAAAAGAGTTAATTCAATGGAGATAAATCTTCTGGGAAGTAGTGAGATTTATTAATGCGGTAGAAACAACGTGATTTTCTAGAAAATTATTACATGGTTAAAGCCAATATTATCTCACTCAGGAAGTCCTTATGCCAATTGACTCCAGGGAAATTCGTCATGAGAAAGACTTTCCAGGCTCTTGCCCTCAATGAAGTCGTCCAATCTTCAAGGTTTCCGGAGTAAAGGCTTCTTCATGTTTTTGAGGACAACACATGCATTTACATCCAAGTCATCATGCCAATACTAAATCTTGATTTTCATGGCTACCTGAAAACGGACACTGCATAGACAGCAGGTAAGGCAGGGACCTCTGGTTCTAGGCCAATCTCTGTTCCGCCACTGACTTCCAGAAAGGGTGGGAAGGACAGAAATTCTGTAGGTGGCATAGCTGTGCAAATACACCTCTTATCATGTAAATGCATGACACTAAGAAACCTAAACACTTCTAACCTCTTAATTCTGTGTCAGGTGAAAGAGCTGAAATGCCCCAGACGAGAATAAAGCACGGTCAAGAATGTTTTGCTAATGCTGGGCCCCAGGTGCAAGATGATCTTTAGATATAAATATAGATATATAAAGAGACGAAAGAAGGTCAAAACTGTTTGTATGTTTTAACGGAAAAATATTTCTTCAGTGTTTCCATTGCCAATTGGGGGTCTGGAATTTTTAAACAGAATGAAAACCCACCAAGATGAACAGAGCTTCAGGAAGTTAGGGATCACTAGATGTAGCACCCATTGCGACCACTATAAGAGCATTCCTGACAAAGATTTAATATTTTTAATGGTTTATAAAAAGTATTACTTATTTACTTATCTCTGATTACGTGCGTTGAAAGCTAGAAAATGGTCATTACTCACCCATACCAAGTTCAGAACCCCACTATTCCCCCTTCCAAGCAAATAGAAACTGAAGAGAAAAACCTGTTGGGTTTAACATCTCTGGTCTTTCACCTGCACGTTTAGCTCTGTACTAGTTTGAAAACAAATCAGTGGGAGATCGCAAGTCAGAGTTATAATTTAATACAAAAATTAAAATAAATGCAATAGAACAAGAACACTGACAGTCAGGACACAACCTGACACCCTCTTAGTCAGGATGGTGGTAGCAGTCCAGATGAAGAGGTCCTGTTGAAGCAGTGATCCTGTAGACATGGGTCTGCTCGTCACCTGAAAGTCCAGTGGTAGCTCTTGTCCTCTGGGAATCCAGTAGGTGAGGACTGAGTGTGGTGCTCCAAACCTCAGATTACATCCAGGTAGGAATGCCTGGTTCCTCCCCCTGGGTGGAGCATCTCACAATGAGCTGATGTAATTCCGTGAGTCATGCAGTGGGTCCTTGACTGCCCATTAAACAGAAATAGCTCCCGGAGGGAGTTATCAGGGATGAGTCATGGCAGGAGATAACGAAAACTGCCCCACCTGTTTTAACAGCTTGTGAAGACGATAATAGAATACATACTATTAGTTGCATCTTATATTGTAACCTAGGACAAGCTCTTACTGTCTAACAGCATGACAGTGCTGAAAATTTTGGCAGGTGGGTTTCAATTATTCACAAATGCAAGGCAATGCACATTGAAAAGGAATAAATTATTGAGTTTATCCACACTAGAAGGCTATAAAGTTACTGGAGACATAGAGAAAGAATACCCTGTCATCAATATCAATAGTTCAGTGAAAACTTCAAGTCATTGCTAATTTGGCTAAAGAATAAAATATTAGGTTATATACAGTGCAAGATAAAATATCCTGAAAATATTTGTACATAGAATACTTTTTAATTTTTATGGTGCAATATTTATATGGCACCCTGAATTTAGTTTTGGTCATGTATTCTCAACAAAACATAACAAAAAATGAGGAAAAGGTGAATAGATGTAAAGATCCTGAGAAAAACATCTAAGTTTTAGGTATCTAGTCTGGACGTTCTCCCTATGCAATCCTATATGTTCCTGGTGCAGTTGAATGAGAGAGAAACAGAAGATCTCAAGTAAATGGCTTAGTCAGTCAGTCTAAACATGCATTTTTTTCCCTGTTGACTTAGAAATCCCTGCTGTTGTAGATGTGGTTCAAACTGAAATTTTGAACATCATGTTCTGTCTGAAAGGTCCTAGAGGACTGCCCTCATCTCCTACGTAACACAAAATGAATGAGAAAGAAATAAGCATTACCATAACTGCACTTGTCTTTCTCTGCTATTATTTAAACATGAACAATGCCTCATAATGTTCCAAACACGTCAGCTTATGAGCTGTTTAGAGAAAGGAATATTGCTTTCTCTGTGTGCTAGAAGCACTCCTTCTGGCACAAGGTGAAAACTGTACTGCTTTGCACTAATAAGGCTTGTCACATGAAGAAAAAAACTAACTCTAGTTCAGTCAGAAAAAAAGCCTAAATTTCTATCTCGGAAAGAGTGCCAAATGGGTATCCTGACTACGAGCACAGTTCTCTTCCCAAGCATACCCACATTATTGTTACTCTGAGAGGCAATGCTCCTGCTTCTGTAAAAGTAATACAGCATCTATTCTATTTTGGAAAGTTTCCTTATGAAAAAAAATATAACAATAAAGTATGTTTTGTTTTCATCTTTATGTATCTGCAAATGTTGCCTGACAGCATGATCTTTTAGCCTTTGCCTATACATATACTTGGTGTTCCAATATGTTCTGTGTACTACAGGTAGGATAAGCACATGTAGAAAAGCAAGGAGATGATTGGAAAGAAGATGGACAGAGAAAGTGAGGGTTTTTTCTTAGTCTCACTAGAGTTTTACACAAACCCCTCTTGTGAACAATTGCACTTCTCTGCAGCTAACAGTGTATTTTCTGCTTACTTGAAGACAGATTCATTCACAACATGCAAGATGATTGCGTTAAGAGAAAAATATTCATAGTTTTGAAGGGCTTGCTTTTGTAGGTATCCATAAAGACAACATCTAAAATCCCATCAAAATCTTAACTGGTGTCAAATAACCCGGAGAGAATAGAGAATACACTTGTGGAATAAAATTAAAACTAAAATTCAAATTCATTCTACTTTGGATGGATTACAAAAGCCCTATAAACGCTATCATAAGATCATATAATATTAATGTAAACAGCTAAGAACTTTAGCTTCCAAAAGATAAAAACACTGGTTTTATGAGTATGTGCTATAGTATTAAATTTTTATACTCACTAATGAAAAACTTAGTCACAAGCCTAGACAGTAAGTTAGTGTTATTGTTGTCTACACCATAACCAAAATTAAATTATATTGAAAGAGCAGAAACCCTAACAAAAGCCCATATATCTATGTATGACTGTGGAGCCAATATTACTTGCTGTTAGGTGACAGTTATTGTCATTATAACTGCAGTACCAGGGAAAAACTTTGTAAGCAAGTTCATAAAACAACTTTCTCCAAACAACTTTGTTTCTTTGTCTCCTTATTATGTAGGAACATGAAACAAAGATATAAAAGAGAGAAAATATATTTGACAGTTATAGTAAATAACACAATTTTTTGTCTGTATGGTCATTCTCACAGTAAATTTATCTTTTGATGTCATGCTACTCGTGCCATCAACACAGAAAAAATGTCTTTTTCATTTCACCATGTACCTTTTGGCATTTGGGACCAAACTTATTTTGTTGTATACAAATCAGAGGGGAAAGATGAAAGTATACTAAAGAACAAAAAGGAAGACCTAATGTGAATCTGCTGATAGTGTAGTTGCTCCCCTTGGCCTCATCCATGGCTGAAGGAGCTGTAACACAGAGGAAAATACAATGCTTTGACAGCACGTGGAAATACGGTACAAAGAAGATGAAGAGCAGCCAAACAAAAGGAATCCTTTGGTCTAATGCAAGGCAGCCACATACTTTCTACAGTGGCTCTATCTGCCACTAGAAATTTGAAGAGTCATACTGTGGGAGCTCCATACAAGTTCCAGGATATTAAAAACTGGTCTCCTGGAAGATGGGAAAGAGCTGTATTTTATGCCCCAGAAAGTAAGAGTAGGTTACTTGTTAGTAGATGCCCTGGGGCAGATTAGAGTGAAGTGACACTGAATGGTCAGTGTTTGTAAATATATATATGCAGGGTTTATTTTACAACAATTTATTTCCAATGGAAAGCAGGTATGTAACCATTTTAGTTATTATTTTCTGTAATAATGTAGCAATATTAGAGCATAAAAATATTACTTATGAAAATGTGTAAGAGAAAAGAAAGGAAGAAAAAGAAAGAGAAGTAGTGGAAAATATATACAATCACCACCAGTGGATCTACAATGAAGCCATTTGTCAAAGTGATGGTTTTCATCCATTGGGATTGAGAGAAGAAGCCCATGAAACACAGTCTGATGAGTTAATAAACACTTAGGTTCAGGTGCGGAGAGCCTAGTACCTCCTCTGCACCAGGTGGGATCTTTCAGTCCTCTGTTGGAAGGTCTCAGAAATGAGTCTGGGGGAACTTCAAGGATCTTTGATGGTTTATGACACCTTCTAATTCACAACAGCTGCCTCCCATGTCAGTGCAGCTGGGCCAGTAATGTCCCATCAGACCTTCCCCTGTGTGTGGGGGTGGAAGTTTTACAGCTGAGCAGAGGACAATTACCATGATAAAGAGCACCGGCCCGTGGTCTTCCTTGTCACCCTCAAAGCCTGGCTTCACCGAAGCACCCTGGTGCCTCCACAAACGGATACACGGTTTGAGTCATTAACAGCCCAGTGTCTCAAACTGTATCCCATTCCTGACGCAGGCACCGGCCAGGTGGCAGGGGAGGCGGCGCCTGTGACCGGCCGGCACTGCAGCGGGATCTGTGCCCCTGTGTCCGAGCCCAGCCTGAGCTACCAGCCTCAATGCAAACAGCTCGCCTGGCAGCAGGATCTGTGCCGCTGTGTCCGAGCCCAGCCTGAGCTACCAGCCTCAATGCAAACAGCTCGCCTGGCAGCAGGATCTGTGCCGCTGTGTCCGAGCCCAGCCTGAGCTACCAGCCTCAATGCAAACAGCTCGCCTGGCAGCAGGATCTGTGCCGCTGTGTCCGAGCCCAGCCTGAGCTACCAGCCTCAATGCAAACAGCTCGCCTGGCAGCAGGATCTGTGCCGCTGTGTCCGAGCCCAGCCTGAGCTACCAGCCTCAATGCANGAGGCGGGGATAACACAGAGAACCAATAACTGGGGAGAACAGGGGAGGAACAATGGGTACAACCACCAATGGACTATAACAAGGGGAGGGTACAACAAATTGACAGGCACTGGGACCAATGGGGCATCGAGTAACACAGACCCTTCGAGAACTTATACATATGTAATACAAGAACTGAATATGTATAACCTGATTATAATAAAATGGGGAGGGGGGAACTTATAATTGACATCCTGTTAGAAGATGTGGGATAGGGTCTATGCCCTAACCCGCCATCGGGCAGTGGTATTGCTTCCTTGACAGTCTGTTTCAGCTTCAGCTGCTTGTACCACCGCCACACATTCCCTAGCACACATATTGTTAAAAATTAAACAGGTCCAGTGCTGCTCTGAATTGATGAGGACCAAGGAGTCTGTTTCTCCCATTACATTTCCAGCATACGGAACAGAATACTTGGTTCACAAGGGCTTGGTCCTGCACATGTTTAAGTCAGTGAGGACTCATCATTTCATTTAGTTTGGCATTACCTGTATGTGGGGTTGAAGGAATAGTTACAGCAAAGTTTGTTGTGATAATTTTTTTTAGTTTGATACTTGCCCCTGCCTCTTATTCTTTAAAATATTGTAATTTAGGGCTGAGGCTTCCAACCCCTTTGGAGGTGTGATCTGAATTATCACTCAGAGAAAAAAAGTAATCTGGTGACCTTCATCCCCTCAATTTCAATGAGCAAATTGAAAATATGTATCACTTCTATTTGTTTCTATTACTTCAAAATTCTCTCCCTTTTCAAGGTAGGGGTTTTGCTGTTGTATATTTTACATTTCTGAATGTGTCCTGCAATTACAGCCTAATTCGATATTAAAGGGAGTTATTAAAGGTAGTTCTGAAAGAAAATAATTTAAATGTTGTAAATAGGATGTAGGTAATTGCCAAGCAAAGGTAAACTGTTTGATAATTACAAATGCTAAACTGAATATATCTGATGTTGAAGCAAAGGTCTAAAGCAATGAAATGGGTGAGGTATCTTTTTGCAGATAAATCATTTGAAAATTCACCTTTAGGCCAATGAAAATGTCCATGCTATGTTAATTATTCGTTCAGTAGCTAAATGTTCATTCTATAAAGATTGAATTCTATAAAGTTCTGCCCAAAAAAAGAGATTACATTGTCTCATAATTCCATCCAATGTATGTAGCAAACATAGACTTTTTTTCCTATTCTCGAGTAAAAGTGTAATCTATCAAGCTCAGAGGATTCATCAGGGGATTTCTATATCAAACCTAGTGAATATTGGCTTATTGCCTTCTGACACCTAACCTTTTATTTATTTCACAAGTCTGTAAGCCAAAAACTTGTTTTTCATCAGGGTATTTTTTATAATATAGTCCCAAAATCAAGGTTCCCACTTGCAGATAGAATCATCATATATCAGATCACTAAAACAACACGTATTTATCAGAAAGTGGTATCTTGAGGAGAGGAGCAGAAGGATGCAGAATCTCCAAAGGATGCTGGGTCAGAACTCCTCCCATTTCCTCCACAAAGAGAAAAGAAATCAGCAAGGTGTATTGACTAGCACTCAACAATGTATGTCTTACAAAATGCTTTTAATGGCTTAGGATGAAAGGTAAATATGAAGAATGAGTCAGCCACCAGCCTCATTTCTCCAATCCTTCACTTTAGGGGTAAAATATAAATAGGATTCTAGTCATATATATGATTAAATATCTACATATGATTTTCCAAAATGAAACCATGTAAATATGTATTATGGAACTAAAGCACCATACAGTTTCCATTCTCAAAGCAGAAAACTAGAGTTTAGATTCTTCTCTGTGCAAGAGGAATTGAATGTGCAGCTCCTGCATGAGAGAGAAGATCCTCATCTACAAGTTCACTGACAGTCAGGAATGAGAGATCCCTGGCTGGGATGGGGAAGAGAGGGAGCCTCAGGTTACACCAGTGCTTGGAGAGCTCTCAAGGAGAGCAATGATTATGGATGCTTTTGTCCTTATAAACCTGGTAAGCCTTTTACTTTGCAGCAATTCGAAATGCATTCTTATTTTTAGCAGAATTTGAATTTCTATGTATCTCCCAGGCAAATAAGTGGCCCAGTCACTAAAACAACAGATGTCATCTATCAAAAGATTCAACCATTGCTATACATAAATTTCACCCAAAAAAAAAAAAAAAAAAAAAGAAAAAAAGAAAAAGAAATTTTAAAAGAAAGTAAAAATTCTGAGAGTGGATTTTCTTGACAGAGGTTTATTTTCTCAGTGGATGTTCCAGATCACTTATTTGAATTCACTGTATTATCTGCCCATTGAGAAGAAAGAATATCTTAACACTTCTAAGCAAGGTAAAAATTCAAATTCTCTTTCCAATCAAAATCCTGAGGAAGAGGAAAACGTAAATTAATGTTCAAAATGTCCTTTGTAGTCCAAGTGCTGAAAATCCGAAGAGCCTTCAAGGCTCAAATCTTACAGGATGCTCCTTCTTCAGACTCAAGAGACTGAGCATGGGAAGAGAAAGATCCTCCTTCCAACAGGGTAGCTTCTTCCTTCTGAATGTTCCAGGAAGAATGGGGTGTAAGTGAATATTTTTGTAGACATAGCTATATAGGGATTCGAGAATTTAGGAGATTCCTTTTAGGAAGTAAGAGAAATTTAGGAATTTAGAGGTTAAGAATTAGAGGGAGTTTGGTGAATTAGAAACCACTTTGTTTAGACTTTCTAGAAGACTGAGAAATCAGGCCAGTTTTAAGCTTTAAAACAAAGCTTTGTTAGATCATATTTGTTAAAAATATATGCTACTATAAGTTATTTCTTAAATTTTATCGAAACTATTCTTTCCATTCAAGATGCCTAAGACTTGTGACCATCAGCATATCAAACAGCCAAATTTTATAAATATTTGAACAAACAACACCACGATAGTGAAGAATTAGTCAGTCTGTATGTACTTACTGTTAAAGCAGAATGGAAATTAATGTGAAAAAGATGTCTTTATAATATTTCTATAACTAAGCAAAAAAAAAATAAGACTAAACTAGAAACATGCTGAGTGTAAAAAGAAACATAACCCTTTATCAGCAGGCAACAGTAACTTCAAGAGAAGAAGTACCTTTTACACAAAATGTTTAAACAAGTCTACAAGTCTCTGGTAAAAAGTAGCTAGTTGGCTACTTGCCAACTAGCCCTGACAATGTTTTTCTAGATCTATAAGCTTTGGCAAGAATTGTTTCTCCACCTTTATTACCCAAAATTTCAGCTATTTAAACTGAATACTTCATAAAATTATTTATATTTAATGACTGGATGTGGCACTTAGTGCTATGGTTTAGCTGACAGTGCCAAGTTTGGTCAAAGGATGAACTCAATATTAGAGGTCTTTTCCAACCTTATGGATTCTATGATTCTATGTATCTGCTATGATTACTGATTTTCAAAGACAAATGGTTTTATTTTGTTTTCAAATTTTTGTTTCATATTGATTTAAATTTTCTATAGCTGAGGCAGTGGAATGCAAAAATCAATTTATTTTTGTTTAATTCAATTTAAAGTAATTGTCTTTTAAAGTCATATTCTTTGTGTTGCATCATTTGGGATTCAGAGACTGCAGGAAAATCTTTATTTACCAACATGGGACAATTCAAGTCTTTTTAATTAAAAAAAGCTTTCCTGCCACTGTTAGATTTAATTAAAGCTTCCTTTTTGTTAAATTTAAATCTAGGACCAAATTCAAGCTGACAATGCCTCTTTTATTCTTGGTCTCAAATGGGGAGCATTTCATTTGTCATGAAGCCAAAATCGTGAATGAACTACAGCTTAAATAAGGTAAACTAAAATGAAGGAAAATAATTACCTAGGTAGTCCTTTATTTATCTTCACCTCTCCTTGCTTTTCCAATTTTTATAACACCTTACCTCAGTAAATAAGCCAATAATTTAAGGCACATAGAGAAAGGAAAGAACACAAATAATGACCATGCACTTCCAGTTTGAAATGTTGACTTGCTACAAAAAGAAAGAAAGTCTATCTATGTTTAAAGTTAGAATCTACTTCAGCTCCTGAGTTTTTTGTAAAACCATATCTGTATTCTTGAAGGAAACGATTACATACACACACTTTCTCTATAAAAGAAGTAGCTCAGTCTTAGTGTATCCTTTACAAATGTAAGGAAAATTGAAACAGCAAACCATTATCTGAGTGAAGGCCAGAATTATATTCTAATATTCGTACAGCAGATCTATTTCTTTCCTCAGTTCTTTCTCTGTTTCTTTTATTCATGTGTCCTTTTCATCTTCTCTGGAAGCTAGTATTCGTCATTGCCATTTCCACTAAGTTTTCAAACTTTACACTTCCTGCTGAGAAACTTCTCTAAAAACATCAGGACTGTTGGGAAGAGCAGCCAACCAAGCTCCTTTAGTGTACAAAAATGATGGAGGGTGACTATTTATTTTTCTAAAACCATTAGATACAGCTGTAAATGTCTCTTTATATATGAAGTAAACAGAGCCTTACTGATTCTGTCAAGATAAAAGGTGGTGGAAAGGAGATGATAGAGATAGAAAAGGAAACTTTTTCACCATTTCCATTTAAAATACACTGAAGTAAGGTATATTCCATGCTTGCTGTCTTTAGTGCTTTCTGGAAATAAAAGGTATCTAGAAGGAGTAAATGCTGATATGCCAGGAGATATTAAGGTGTAATTCCAGTCTGTGTCAACCAGATTTCAGCAGGTTCTCAGAAGACAACCTGATACCTCTTCTACATGGTAAACACAAACCTCAAGCTGGTTAAACAGAAAGCATATAATTGTATTTGCCTTTCTAATGTAAAACCATCTAAGTGAAAGATCATCCAAGATTTCTGTAGATGGAGATTAGGATGGCATGACCTTCTATTTAAAAGAAAGAAATCACTCCATAAATGTTAACATGCTGTTTGGACATTAGTTGCTTTTATGACTGACCACTTCACAGCCTTTTGCAGATTTGCAAAAAAAATTCTGGTTGTACTGAATTCAGTCAACAGCAGCTGCTAAATATGAAATACAGGCTTTATTTAGGAATCAGAGCAGAAAGGGAAGGAGTCAAGAAAGTACAATACACAGGTTTTATTCTTTCTTCCACATATCCTATTCTGTACAATTAAAAGCAGTCTGAAAATAAAAATCTCAAAAAAATTAATGCATACTTAAAAATAATATTACTGTAATGTTAACAAAATCACTTTCAGAAATTTCTCAGTTGAAACAGGTATATATCTGACTGAAATCCTTTTCATTTTCCACTTCCAGTATTTTCACTGAATGCCAGTCAGACGTAAGAGAAGACTCAGTATTTGCTGCCAATTTTCTGCTACATTGTGAAAATTCCAGAATCATTGATTATCTACCAATTCTTTTTATTCGTTGTATTAGCATCATAGCCTTTACATTCACCTCAGCCAACAGAAACTTCACAGAAAAAATACTGTAGTACTGCTGAGTACTGCATTGTTTCGCTACTATAACTTCAGGTTTTTCTACTGAATTCTTATTAAACTAAACATTTCACAGCTGTTCTTTCAATTAGAATGAAAAATATTTTTGGCATTAATTTTGCTTTAGTAAAAAAATGTAGGTTTTTCATAATCAAGAAAATTTGTAAATTTATGATATTACTTGACTCAAAAGGAAACAAACCTCTATAACAGACACATTTTTTTGCAAAATGGAGCAAGAAGGAAAGTGAGCCATATGGGCCAAGCAGGCTGACAATGTGGGTAGGGTATTCTCTCCTGTAGACACCACTGATTGTTTATTTGGTACAAGATATTTCTTCACAGATAACATTAGAAACATTTCTGTTAACCCACTTCCTCCTGTCTATCCCTCCTCACTTTCTTCTAAGCTCAGGTCTACCATCTTGAAAAAGAACAAGTCCATCATGTTCCTCCTAGGTCTGAGAAATGTTTCTGAGAGTCAGCATGAAACACCTTGAAATTCTGAAACCAGCTATCTCAGGGACAATCAGGAGTTTCTTGCGCATGGTAAATTTCTGCTCTTTGATAGATGGTATTAGGTTATGAAAAAGGTATAATCACAGTCTGCCAACAGCATAATCTAAACTATTTACCCTTTATGTTATAATGCTGTTTCAGTTTCAGGAATTCCTAAATGAGCACCATTGAGTGTAAAACGGTAGAGGAATATCTTAAAGTTTCAGCTTTGCTTAAGTTGTAACATGGTTTTAAAAATGTCTTGAAATATTCAGAAACATTCAGGTTTTGGTTAATTTGAGGGGTAACAGAAGCCCTGAGTTTCATGAACAGAACAAGCACAAGGCACTATCATAACAAGGCTGACAAGAATCAGCACGAACATGGGGACTTAATTTTACCATATTCTTTAAGAATTAGGAAAAGGCACATGCACAATAGAAGAGTTACACACACCAATACAGGCAAAAATACTGTTTTTGAAATTTTCTGCGTTTTAGAAACAAATAGGACATTGAATAATATGAATGGCTTTTTAGTTTTTTTTCTCCCTGCAGTTTGCCTACGGAAAGAACTTGTGATAATGTGGAAAGGAACTTGTATCATCACCACAGGAGCATTTGTTTAATGGCATTCATTTACATAGAAATATGCACCCTAGTAGGAACAATTGAGAAATTCAGCAAACAGCTTGTGATTTCAAGAAACTGTTGACAATGCTAACAATTTGCAGTGGTAAAATACCTTCTGAGTAGTTTAGATTACTATTTGTTTGCATAGTTGTCATACTAAATCATTCCCTACCCACTGTTCTACTTTTTGCAGTGGTCATTTCCTCATTTTTATTCACTCATAGGTAGTCTCTCTTTTCACAAGTCAAAACTACATCTTCTAAGAAGGTTATTATTAGTTGCTGTAAGAATTCACAATAAATAATTTAACTCTGCAAGTCTATGCAAGAGTAGAAGATATTTAGGCTCAGAAAGAAAAAATCTTGGCACTTATTCTCAGTCACTGTATACCCGGAGACTGGGTGTCTCATCAGTCCTGTGATGGTCAACACTACAGTGCACAGAGGGACTCAGCTCTAGAAGTGCTGAATCAGGTCGTGCTGAATCAGGTCCTTCTATGGTGGTAAAGCCAAAGTTCATTATCATACCATGGGATTTAGGCATCTACAAAAGGGCTTCGCAGTTGTCTGTATGAAGGGACTTCTAAAGCAACCAGCAGCAAATGCCTAAACCATAAAAGAAAAATCACTGTCTTGCTTCTGGACCTGGCCACTTGTCTGCAGGTTAGAAAGAAGCACGTCCCTGAGAGTTCTCTTCAGGGCAAGGCACCATTTTCCAGACCTAGGTTCTTAAACACTGTGTTATGTTAATGAAAATTGCACTCTTCCTTTTCTTCTTCCATATGACTGCATTGGTGATTTCATCATGATGACAGTATGAATCATATTGCCTTCTAGGAGGGCAGATATCTGGGGTTCAATTGCATTCCCAGTCAGAGAAGATCCAAAAGTGCTTCTCCTGGTTTCTTAAAAGACCCAGTTCCCAAGCCATTAAGTTTTACATCCATGTTGGAATTGGCAGCTTTGTACACCAGTGGTAATAGTTCTGTTTGGTCCTGAAAGCAAAATTCTCTCCTTTCTTTATTTATTCCACAGCTGGAGAGAAAGGAGGAGGCAATAGTTAGTCTTCTTTTGCAGTTCTTGTGGGTATTAGAAAAGCAGTGACCATAAAGGACATGTATTTCTAGGGAAGAGAACTCATCAGATCTTGCTCCCTGATAAATTTATTGGTTTAGATATTGGAAAAATAAAATGTAAATCAGCTAGATCTACTTGAAAAATGAGATTTTTTGTGTGATAATAATGAACTATGATTCTTATTACCCATATTATAGCTACAGCAGGCAGTAGTAACATTGAAAAGAGCTTGTTTGACCTTCTTTAAAGAAGAGAACTGCAGAACAAAATGATTAGACAAGGAAATATTGAGCAGATTAACAAGACAATTTGCAATAGAAATGAAAATGTGATTTTCCTTATAATTGCTCTGGTGTCTAGACACAGTGTACACATAACCATGAGTTCAGTACATTTGTTTCTACAAAATGAAACATATCTCCAACTTGTCAAATCAGAATGGCCACAAAAATATAAATGAGGGATAATTACAATTTCTTGGACTCTCTACTTATTTCAAGGCCTTAGAATATACTTTGTGACACTATCATTATGTCTTGGCATTCTACACCACACCCGTATTAATTATCTGGTTTACCACTGTCTCTAGGGAATCATTGTACGGTTTGATTTTATTGTGGGTTTTGAGCCCAAAACACTGTGTTTCAGTGGGATGGGACTTCTCAGTTCTAAAAGCTGTTGGGTCACTGCTTCCCTATATGAGCTGGCAAATTCACTTCTTCCCAAGGTGTTTCCCTCCTGGAAAATGAAGCTGCTAATCTTTACCCACCTCACTGAGGTGTCATGAAGATCTGCTAACATTTACACAGTGCTTGGAAAGTGCAAAGCCCTGTGAGCTACATTGAGGCTTGGCCTAAACAGCAAAGCTGAGAATCCTCCTCCCATCGTTGTAGGAGCTACACTGAGAACCCGGGCTGGGACAGAGACTGGGTTCAGGCAAGTGTTTCCTGACAATTTCTGGTTAAAATTGTGACACCATTTACTGCTTAAATTGTTTAACAGCCTGTTTTCAGGTGGGAGAGAAAACATGGGGAGTAACTGCATCATATAAATTCTCCAGTGCAACATTTCAGAAAGATGTGGTAAAAACAGAAGCAGGACAAAAAAAAAAAAAAGAAAAATCTTTTTTTAGAAGAGAAACACCACAAAATGATGTGAGTTTAATTCTATGGTTTTGAACAATACGCATATCACAACCTTTCTATTTTGCTCTTGTTAAGAAAAAACATATATGGTCATACCCCCAGAGGGGTTTATTTGTGTTTTATCCTGTTACTGTGGATAAACATTTGGACTACAACAGATACAAAGAGAATTTTAGCCCTTTTCAAAATTATACGAGATTCTTCCCAATGCTACACAGAAAAAGGGTTTGTGAGTTTTTTCTAACACATTTCATCTGTTTCCCTCTAGAGGCCCAATCCTGCTGCTTTTACACATGTTGAGTAGCTTTAAATAGATCTTCCTGAAAACAGTATACAAAACTCTTAGAAGAGATGTCATATTTCATAATCTTACTCAGTTAAAAACACAACAGGGAGGAAAAAATATTTTTACCTTCTAGCCTTAGAAAGTAAGGACTAAGGAAGGGACAAAAACCTCTTCCTCTTTTCCCTACATTTTTCAAACCCAAATATAATACTAGCTTAAAATGACATCAAAGTATTAATGTGTTTTCTTTGACCAATACTTATAGAAGGTGAGATCCAAAAAAATGTACCATAAGGAAGCAGTCCAAGGAGGGATTGCAAAAGTGAACCTGCTTCATTCAGCTCTCAATGCCACTCCCAAACAATGGCCATCACATAATAGGGATACATACCTACCAATGCATAAACCTTGACAGCACTGTTTATCGGATAACAGCGTCTTCAGGCTCTTCAGGAAAATAAAGCACTTCTTTTTCCTCAGAGAATTAGTAAATAGCGTATAAATACTATGGAAGTCAAAGATTCATATTTCCACGAATTCTAAGCTGGTCTAGTTTATTCTGATGAGCCATACATTTCTGTATCATCCATCAGAGTAAGAAAACACAGAGCTATTTTTTCTACTTTCTGCAGCACTGTCATCCAATATGAAGAAACAGCAGATTTGAATAGAACATTTTATGAATTTCCCTCCCAGTACTGATCATTGTGTGATGCTGAAACAGTAGTTTATCTCAATCTTCACTAAACATAATACAGCTACAATGTACATGTAACAAGACATGTAACAAATGCATTTGATAAAACATTGGAAATCTTGATGATACAGTATATTGTTTATTGGTATTTAGATGTTATTTCTTGGTATTTATATAAGACCGTAATGTCAAATGTAGTATTTCTGAGTTACATGTTGTAAAGATTGCTTTGTCTATAGGAATAAACGTTCAGAGAAGACTTTCACATAAAAAAGCCCACTATACTAGGAAAGCAGATACATATAGCTGATACTAAAAAGCTGATTTTATACATTGTATACTGAGATTTTAATGACTTCACTGACCGCTGCTAAGCTCAAAAGATGGACTCCATCCTAGCGCTCTTTGTGCTTGTGTGTGCATATTTATAGAATTTCCACTGGTTTAATTCAAATATTCTGGGAAACTGAGATATCAGTGCTAACTATTAAAAGATATTCTAATATTTGACAGCTCCTCATGCCATGCAAAGAAAGGCATCTCCTTAAGAAACACTGAAAATAAACCAGTACCATTTTAAATATAGGCCAGAACAAAATGCATTCTTAATTCCAGCACTTTGGGAGCAATTTTGCTAATAACACAAACTGAAAATGCTTCAGAAAATGCTATTTTGTATTTCCTCCACTTTATGTTTCACCCAAATGAATTTCCCTTTGGATATTTAAAATTATCCCCATTTTAGCACCATAAGAGCCATTGCCCTGTATGAATATCAGACATCAGATCAGTGGACTTACAAATACATTATACAGCTTTAGAATCATTTCATTGCATCAGAGGAAAGGTTTAGTTCCAACCTAATGGATACCTATCTCATCAGCTCTGACAAACCAGCCACTTGAAAAAGCCACATATCTTGATTGCTATTGCCTAAAAGGGCTTACAGGCACTGGTCTTAGGCATTTTTCAAGCTTTCCATTTGCAGAGTTTTTAAGAGGACATTATTTGTGACCAGCCTTTAAACGCTGTAGTTATTAGCTTGTGAGGCATGCATTATTGGCAAACAAACACACATAAAATGCTCTAACAAAGAAGGAAAAAAAAAGTACTATTTTTTTTTTCTCTTTTAGACCTTTAGCAATCACTGTCCGTTGGGAAAGATATTTTTTCCCGTTTCTTGGGTTTTCTATGGTTTGAGAACAAAGCCTTCCTTAACCATGCATCTGGAGCTCCCTCTAGTGATTCAGCAAGCAGAGTGAAACCTCTTCCTGACACTTCCTCAGTAACTAGATAATGAACACACGCATTTCTCTGTGGCCCTCCTCTTCAGAAATTTGAAGTAGTTTAAAATGTGAAGCCCGAACTATTGTTGAGGAGTATCTACTCGTTTCACATAGGAATAGATTAAACTGGATACATGTAGTCAGTCTCAATGGAAGAAAAATATAAGAAAAAAAGCTATAGAAATAAGAATTAACATATAATCGAGAAATCATCAGATTTATGACAGTTAAGAGTGGAAGAATATACTTAATAGCTTTTATTGGGGTTTTTTTCTGGGTTTCTTTTCTACTTTAAAGGAGATAATTAGGTCCTATAATCATTAACTGGCTAAAGGTTAAATTTTCACAGACAAGAAATAACCAACAATGTTCTCAGATGTTTTGTGTAACATGGCAAAAACTTTCTGATTTACTATAGCTGTCCTCTCAGTTCTTTTCCACTTGAATCTGTTGGCTTCTTATACAATCAGCATCAGTGCTGCTGCGTAACTAGAAAAGCTGAAATAGCTCCCAGGAGATCCATGGCACTGGGCTTGAAACGCCTGCACAGCCTGCCAGTTCTAATTCACAAACTGGAATTCATGATAATCCTCAACAAACCTCAGAGCCACATCATCTTTGTTTATTTATTACTGTATTTTGTAATATTGAAAATTGCAGCATGTTTTTTCAATCAAGGAATTAATCACATTTCAGAATTGGGACCTTACCCCGCAAATTTTCATTCTCTTGATTAATCCTTAATCATGCCAAAAATCCCTTTAGAGCACTGAGAGGAACAAGAACATGGCTGACAGTTGAATGACCAGGCTGTCAATTCCATCTGGATATGTGGTCCTCTAGGAAGTACTGATTCTTGCAGCTGAATCCACTCTAAAAAAGCTTTTGATAGACATTGTTTTGATAGACATTGGCTTCCCCATAGATACAGGTGACTGACCACATAATTACAAGGTCTTATCACAAAATTATCTAGGGAAGAACAACATAGTCATCTCAATCTGAGGATTGGACAACAGAATGATTTGTCATAGAATTTCAGTCTTTCAGTGAAAAAACACTTTTTCAACACATAAAAGGTTTCTTCAGTGCAGCACACTCAAAAACCCCTAATAAATAAAGAATTTTTAAAATTAGAAAATAAACATTTTGCTAGTGACACCCAAGAAATGTGCAACTTGACATTTTAACTCTGATTTTTAATTTAACTCTAATTTTGCAGTTTCTGTTCAGAAATAAATTTCATCCACTGTGATTCACATTTAGTCTCATAACAATTCAGTATAGCCATATAACAGAGGGCATTGCCTAACATTGTATAAATAATGCCTTACAGGACATAGAGGATGCTTTAAGCTGCGCTAGAGGATAATTTCAGGGGAATAACACTGGCTATTCAGCATACTAAGTTGTCTACCTAACTGATCAACAGCCTTGAAATGGCCTTTCTTCTGCATCTTGCGTGTTTAATCATTACTTTTATACACAGCGGTGGCTGAATTATTTAAAATCTTACATAATCCAGACATATTTCTAAAAGTAAACCTATTTAAGATGAAATGCTTTATAAATCAAAATAGTTCTCCAGCATATCAATCTATGCAAACAACATCCTTGAAAATCTCGGGAAACTGTGCCAGATATTCAATGGATCTGAAGTAGGTTTGTCCTTTGGTAGTTTAACTGATGGTAAATAACTTTCCAATGGTCACTAGCAATGACAGGAAGTAGGAAAAGTTCTGGATTCCAGATAAATCCTAGCATAAAATACACTGGGTTTTTGAAAAGGTACACTTTGGACATACAGAAGAAGGGGAGGTACTCAGCATGAGGAGAACACTGTTGTGTTTGAACTAGCAGAGCACTCTGCGAGAGGCTGAAATGGCTCACGGCTGAAATGGCTCACGGCTCAGACATTGTTAAGATCATGGGAGGACTTTTGTATGCAAATGTTGCAAAGAAGCAACTGCTCATCTGTGACCACCAAAGACCACCCCTCCCCAATCATGCCTTCTGGGGTAGGTCATAGCGCACTTGTAGATGCAAAGTAACCTGGCAACCTCAGTGCTTTTCACAGGGAAACCTGCTTGCTATCACCATGCATTAGGAATTATGATCATTACAGCACCCCAAACACCATCCAGATCTGTGAAGCACAGGGCCACCACACACACGCCGCTCTGCAAGCACTCCAGCAGTCCTGAATTGCCTGCAGTTTCTTTTTTTTGCATGGAAATAACCTCTCTTTAAGAATGATCATTAGAGTGTGTGCTGCAGAACCAATTTGTGGTTCTCATAGGCCTTGAGCTTTTTCCAAGAAAGTCACAGCGAGCTGGTTCATGCCACGCACTGAGTGGCAGAAGCACTCAGGCTAAACACTATCTGCTTTAATGAGTCCTCGTGGCAAAGCAGTGTTGGATTTGCTCTCAGCTGACCTAAAGGAGCCCCATTCTGGCTTATCTGCAGGGAAGAGTAACACTCAGAGCCATACACTCTTGTTTCTCGAGAAGCCAAAAGAGAATTTTATAGTATCTTGTGTTTTACAGCAATGCAGAACAGATTGGCCATGGTTTGGAGCAAATTTCAGGTTTCATAGTTTTATTGTATCATTTATCCTTTCTTTTATATTATCTGTAAAAGCTCCCATGACAATTTGGGCATTTTATTTTAAGTAATCAAAACAAATGTCTTCATATTGTTCACAATAGAATATTACCTCATAATTGCATTGTACTATAAAATACAGCAGATGTGGAAGCTAAGGGATGACATAAAATCATTGTTGATAAACTTTGCAAATGACACAAAATTCATTGGAGCATTAAATAATCAGGAAGATAAGCTGCTTCTCAGTACTGTATTCCCTAATTAAATGCTTATAACCCACTTGAAATTTTAAGACAGTTGGCATCAAGACTAGAAGTTTGTAGGTCAGAGGCTGCTGATTTGTGACATTACACTACAACTTCAATGTGAGATCTGAGTGTAATCAAAAAGCAGCTAGAAAAGCCTTTCAGAATGAAATAAAATTTAAAAAAAAAAAAAAAAAAAAGCACATCCGAGACTGTGCAGGAGACAAAGAGACAAACATCCAGTTCATCTGACTGGATGTTGAAATCACAGATTTCTAGTGTTTGTATTGATCTGGCAGAGCTGTCCTCAGGTTCTGGATTTCTGGGATGCTCACCTCCCACCTTAGTCCTTGCACCCGTACACCTGATTGCCTGTCACTGCTCCTTCCTCCCTCTCACTGTAGCTGACTGAGCTGAAGCCTTCTGTTTCACTTGTCAGAAAACTTTTCCTCTGCCATAACTTAATTTTTTTTTCTCAAGGAAAGCACAAACACTTGCTCAGCTTCCTTTCTGGAAATTCTCTGCTGTGTCGAATGTGGTTTGAAATTGGCCAAATGCCAGGCATCTACAAAAATCTCACTCCCCTCTGCAACTAGACAGAGGGGAGATAATGCAATGAAGGGTTCATGAGTTGAGATAAGGACTGGGAGAAAACACTCCAGGTCAAAACAGGCTCAACTTAAGGATATTAAGTGAATTTATTACTAACAAAAATCAGAGCAGGATAGTGAGAAGTAAAATCAGTCCTTAAAATCACCTTTTTTTCCCCCCGAACTCCTCCATTCGCACCAATGACTCAGGGAGACAGGGTGTTGGGCTTTTGGTCAGTTTGACACTCAGGGTTTTCTTCCACTGCTCAGGGAGAGGAGCTCTTCTCCTGCTACACCATGGGGATTCCTCCTGCGGGAGACAGTTCTCTGTGAATTTCTCCAACGTTGCTCCAATCTCACGAGCAGCAGTCCTCCCAAAACTGCTGCAGCGTGAGCCCCTCCCACAGGCACAGTATCCTCCCAAAACTGCTGCACCGTGGCTCCCTCTTCCACGGGGTGCAGTCCTCCAAGGACAGGCTGNCACCTCCTGCCCCTCCTTCTCCACTGACCTTGGTGTCGCCATGTTGTTTCCCTCACATGTTCTCACCTCCTCCTCTTCTCTAACTGGAAATAAAACTGTCCCACTACTTTTGTTGTGATTTCTTCTTAAATATGTCATCACAGGGGTGTTACCATGATCTCTCATTGGCCCAGCCTTGGCCAGTGGCATGTCCATCTTCAGAGCCATCAGGGATTGGCTCTGCCGGACATGGTGGAAGCTTCCAGCAGCTTCTCACAGAAGCCATCTCTGTGGCCCCCCACTACCAAAAACCAAGCCATGCAAAACCAACACACTCTCATATATGAAATAGAGGGGAGAGGAAATACCCCTCTTAGCAGCACCCTGCCCAGGATCCTTGTCCAGAATAAGGTGATCCTGAAACACCAGCACACTCCCAAGAAGACTGCAGAAAAGTAAAATGTGACCTGGTGCAGTACACGAGGAAGGAAGAAGCTGGTCTCACAATGAATTAAGGACGTAAAAATACAAACAAGAGTTCAAAAGAAAGACATAAAAAAGACCCAAGCAGGAAACCAACCTTTTAAATGTGAGGATTAAAGAACTCAACCGTTTTAACAAGAGACTGTGAAGGCACAGCTAGGTGACTGCTTGAATACTGAAAGGCTTGCAGGGATGGGAGTTTTTTCCACCTTGCTAACAAAGCTGTATGCAGCCCTGCAGAATACAGCTGAAAGTCAGACTATTTCAATCTTGCAGCAAAAAACACTTTGAGACATGAGAGACAATTTAACATTGTAACAGCTTTACTGAGAGAGAGAGAGGGTAGGCTCTGTGTGCTTGTACCTTTCAATATTTTTTCAGTCTCTGTGTCTGGGATTCATTCGGCTCATCACAGTGCTCCCCATGGGATGTATGTGTACATGGATGTTTCTGTTTCTTTCCTGGCCCACAGGAAGAGCCAGATTCCCTGCATCACCTCAGAAGGCTGATAGTATTGGCAGCTGTACATTAACAGCATGTTCAAACCAGCCCCAGGTCTCTTGGCTCATGTCCTGGAATGGTCAAAGTTTTATGCTGCTTCCCAAGTGTATTTTCAGGGTAATTTTTACCTTTATCTAAAGGGTCAACAACTGTCCAACAGAGGGATATTGACAGGACCCAGAAGGACAAATTCTAAAAATTATATTTCTCATCAGAATCTGGGTTTCGAATATATCTGTCAATAAAGTAAAATACTGATCCATGCTTCCCAACTAGTACTAAAAAGGACTTTTATGTCGTCAAAGAGGTCTCAGCAAGCTAGCATGTTAACTTCAGCTTAACCTCAAGTGTATCCTTAAGATCTTTACTAAATGAAAACAGATGCAAATATATAGTTATTAGCATTGATTAAGTATCAAGAAAAGTGTGATCTAGCCCACTGGTATACCACCACTGATCATATATGCCTTGTCTCTTATATGACATGATTTTTTACTGTAATTTATATCCTCTTTGCAACTGGAGTGCTCAACAGTAGTCCTCTTTTTAAGAGCTAGAATTTGCCAGATGTTCCAATGAAGTTAATTTTATCAGAGACACTGCAGTTATTTTTTATAATAAAAGTGCAGCAAAAACATATTATCAGAACACTTGCTATTGGGCAATGGCTCTGAGGACAGCTGGAGCATCCTTTCAGTTTTAACAACAAAAAATGAGCATACTTCCAAAATCACAAAGCCATTCTTAAATAAGAGGGAATTAGTTCTCATTTTTCATCTCTCAGCACCTTGCTTTAGAGGAAGCTTCTCCTGTGGTTTCTGAATATGAAACTACTCACTTTTCCCTTCTTTTTGTATAATTTTAAACTTTGAACTTTATTTTTTTAAGTTTTTCAAATCTTATTTTTTAGATAATTAAATCCAGAATTAATTGCATAACCTTCAGATAGGGATCAAAAGGTCAGCAAACTTATCTGAAGGAAAATTTTGAACCTCCAGAGGTACATCAGAAACAAGCCATGTCTTTTTTTGTTGTTGCATAGCAGTAACATCCAAAACTTGATACCTCCCTTAAAACAGGCTATTATGGGTCACTGGCATTTCATATATCAAATTTTGACATAGCTGATAGGTCCAAATACAACAATTTGCATAAGGAGGATCCAGCATAAATTCTAGTGTTTCTTTAAACTATGCTATTTCAAACAAAAATTCAGATGAAACATCTAAGGTATGTTTTATTTGGGATACACCATAGAGACTTTCACTTCATAAGGACAAAAATCAGAAGATGTGCTGAGGGGAGGGAATAAATACTGGAAAAACCCTATTAGATATTAACAGAATACATAAAACACATGCTCTACCTCAGTAACAGTGGTTTTGTACAGTACCACTTAAATGCTATCAGTTTTATGAAGTACAAGTCAGGCTGTATTAAAATGCACCAGCAAAATCACCAAGAAATATAAAGTCCCTAAACATATTGTTGTTACAAAAGTTGATTTTAGCTGAGGAAAAATGGGACAAGGAGAAGCACCAAGATTCATCAAGGAAAGAAGTGGAAACAGTTCCTGCATTTACCAGTATCAGATGGGAATGTGATTTATTTCCCAACAGGTAAGTGTTTCAAAAAAAAGAGATAAAGCACAAGTCAAAATAAGTAGAAAGGAATATACAAAGTATGGCTGAAATAAATTTTAAATTTATGAACTCCATATGTAAAAAAAAAATGCAGTTGCAAAACTACTATAACCTCAGAAAAATTTGTATTTCTATGGAAAATTATTCTGAAAAGCTGGCTTTCCTGACAAGAGCAATTTTGCTACTAAATTTAACTAAATGAACATTTCATCCTGTAGATGATCTGAGCTTTGAGGTGAGGTGCGACTGCTCTGAGAGCCAAAGCACCAAATTAGCAACAGATGCATACCCAACGGCTGACAGAATTTTCATGTTTAGTTTTCTGTTAAATCTCTGCACTTTGGCAGATTATGACTGCCATTGGTACTGATGTTTAAATTCTCCTCTGGTGCACAGGCACCTGATCTAATTTATGCAGTCTTTATGGACAAATCACGTTTACAAGCTTTTGCCCAAGAATTTACTTACAAATTCAGGTAAAAGCACGAAAACTCTATAAGCAGTGAAGTGTCAACTTGGCAACTCCAGAGGTAAGTAAACTATCTATCAAATTCAGTTTAGCCATGTGTATCTCCGACTCTAAAATTTGAAGCAGCCAAGTACCATTAAAGTACAACACAGAAAATCATTCATCATCAGTGTTATCTCTAAGCATTAGTGGCATAGTCCTATTTGGTTTGCTAATGAAGTGTAAAGGTTTCTTTTAGTTCTGGATCATAGATTTAAATTATAGCAAAAATTAAGTTCCTAAGGAACACAAAAACTTTCTTGAAAAGCTTTTTGCTATGCTTCACTCTGCTTTAGACCACCAACTTCCCCACCAGCAAACATTATACTGGAAGAGGAAGGTTTTTTTTATTCTTACAGTGCTCCAATATAATCTGCCTATAGTGTTTCTTTCTAATCATGTCCTTTCTAGCTCATTAGTGCATTTGACATAAAGGTGGTCTTGTAAAAAATACAATAATGGCACCAATGAGGTCACATTTTTGCAAATCTTGTCTACTTAATAAAATGGGTTTTAAAGATTTTATAAACTGGTAAAATCACTCAGTGGATATTCTTAAACTAACTTTTAATTCAAGGTAGTATAACATACATTTTTACTACAAAAAAAAAAGTGGTTAAAATGGAGTCACCTAGAAACTTGAATCAACTTGTCTGAGCCAAGTGAACTTGAGTCTTCAAGGCAAACCTTTTCAGGTCAAGGCAAATCCAGATGGCTCACCTGGAAATTCTGGTGAAGACCTGCTGGAGTTGAGGCTGGTAGACTGGCATGTACAAAAAGTTGTTCCACCCCCTCCTTTCCAATGAAATTCCTACAATTTACCAGAGAACAAATGTCCAGGGAATTCTTGTGCTGGACACCATTGGGACCATGGCACCCAAAAAGCCTGGGCAAGTCTGTTCTCTAGAATTTGCTTAAAATTTTTAAAATATGCTTACACCTTGAACAACACAACATTTTAAGAAAATTAGCCTACATTTAATCTTTTATTAGATGTATCGTCAGTTCGTTTTAAACATGTTACCCAATGATTTCAGTCAGTGTCCTCTCTTTCTTTCACTGTGGTAATTACTGAATAAATAATATCTCCATCTTTTATATAAATTTCCACTTTATTGATATTTGGATGAATTTTCCCCAGTCTAAAAATTCTTTATCTAATCAGCTTTTGTACAGAAGTTTTTCCATGTTTCTTGTGACTTTTGTGGCCTCTCTTTGTACATTTTCTGCCTATGCTCTATCCCTTTGAGATATGATGAACAGAACTGAAAATAATGCTTAAGCAGCAGGGACATCCTGGATGTATGCAGCCTGGTGGTGGTGCTTTCCAATTTATTCTGTTCTTTTCCAAACAGTACCTAAAATTCTGTTTAGATTTTTCTAGCTACTTATTTTATTGATAGTTACCTCTGAAAGTTACAGAATGAGATAAAAGAGGGAGAAGGTGGTTTTGACAGAACATTTCTCAAGCCTGTGTCAGCAAGTAATAATGGGTTGCAGTGAGTATTCCCTGCCAAAAGCAAGGCCACAATGAAGATTATTAATTTAATAGAACATACGTATAGCTAATACTTGTTACGATATGTAATTTGCAGATTGAAAAAGGCTTCCAGCAGTAATAAGGCATATAAAGTGCTTTAAATAGCAAAGTTAATTTTTGCCTCTACTGCTACATAAGCTATCAATGCTCTGTTTCACTGAGCTCAGATGTGAGAATTAACGATGGAGAAGGAAAGGAAGATAGATTTATCTTGAACCTAGAAGGCGTAAAAACAATTCAGAGGGGATCAACAAGGTAGTGCCTATGGGGAAAGGATATTCTCATCTCTCTTTAACTGGGTGGAGGGCTGGGTGGGGCTTAGCCGCTGGAAGGAAACAGGGAAGGGGTGTTATTCTTTGAACCTAAGGTCTCAGATTTTTAATAAAATTTAGCATAATGTTACTAAAATAGAATGTTTTCTTTTATCCAAACTTTTCCCAGGTCTTTAATGAAGTATCTGACCTAAAGTTCTACTTAATAAATACTGTACTTTTTATCATTCTGCCTGCTCAGTGATTTTGCAGTATATGTAGTGATATGAAGATATCAGATTGTGGGTGAACTGTCTCCTCAGAAACAGAGATTTCAGAGATAGCAGTGCAGATTTGTGTCCATGGTGGATTTGGAAGAGGTAGGACTTATGGGTGGGTCATGTCAAACTGCAAAGGTCTGTGTGGTAACACTTCTGGGTGCTGTATTTTGGAAGAAACCTTCCTCTTGTAATTACTCAACAGCAGCTTTCCTGCAAACCCACACAGAACTACATTTTCCTCTGCTTTGGAATCCCTTCACAGACTGTCACCTTTTAAGCAGAGTTCCATTCACAAAATACCTGCAATATTCAGTGTTGTTAAACCTTTAAATCTTAGCTATTTTCTTCCTCTGTCCATATGTTGCCTTGTTTCTGGAATGAGTAGTCTTTAAATAATTACCAGTCTTGCCTTTCTCAAAGCTCGCTTTTGCTTTGCTATACACAAAGGACAGCTTATGTTGGAATATTATGATTATTCTCAACTTGAATGCATGGTCTTATTTATGTCAGGACTGTTTCATCGGTCTTTCTATATTCATTCAAAGGTGTAATGCATCTGGTCTCGTGAAGAGTTTTACCAAATGTGTATGTGCATGTGTGAGTTCATCATCCTAGTTCCCTTTACTCAGAGGAGCAGGTCAGCTACTTCAAAAATAATCCCACTCAAAAATCGAAGTTAAAATATGATTAAATTAATCACAGAGTCTTCTCATTTCAGGTACCTTTTCAGGGAACCAGGACTCAGAAGGCCAGTGAAAAGAATCCCATCCCTGAATCTATTTTCTCATGGGTGAGCGTTTAAGAACAAGAACTATCCTTCTTTTCAGCATATGTATGCACATGAACACTCACAGGCAGCAGAGCAACATGATAAAAATAATAGCAGAATGCTATCTTGGTTTTAGATTATTTTTCTCTTGCAGTCTTAATAATTGTTTCCCTTCTTATCAATTTCTGTAGTGTCTAGTATAAGCCAACAGGTCCAGTTCCATTCTAGTTGCTTTCATAATCAGAACTGCAGCATACTTAACTAACAAAAATGCATTTCTTGTAAGCTGTTGTCTGCTGTGGTTGAAAGCCACTCATAACCTTTGTCACAGCTGCAATCATTGTAATTATGTTGTTAGTGCATTAGTTGGCTTCCATCTGGAGCACAGTGTTTGTTCTCAATAGATGTCGTATGGTTGAAAGGCACCACTTAACTATGAATCACCCTTTATTGATGTAATCATTCTTACTTTATGAACACAGATAATTAATATACAGCTTCTCTGGATGCAGCATTGGCAATCTCACTTCAGCAGGTTTTCTTTTTTATATCTTTTCAAAACACTAATTTCATATATATTTTTTTCCTGCACTTTTCCAATACCATTCCATTTAACTTTCTCAGCTGAAGCAAGGAAACGAGAAGTTCTTAATTCCTTTTATCTGTTCAAATGGAAAAGCTTGTGTTCTTTATAGTGACCAAGAATTAGCATCTTCCTGTTAAATAACTGTTAAATGCCCAAGGAAATCCTTACCTTGAAATCCACAATTACATCCTATTTTTGTGACTGTTTGCCTCTTTCTTATCTCAAAATCACAGCTGGCATAGTTGTAACTCTCTTAATGCTAGGGAGTACATTTAGAACTCACCACAGCCTGTAATCTGTCCTCCAGAGAGAACACCTCTTCTTCACTCTAGGAAAGCAAACCTGTCATTATAAAGGAGGTCTGTTGGAATCAGGGTGCAGGCAGCATCTGAGTACTTGGAAACTTGTGTCCTGCATTGTTTGGAAATAGCACAAATACCTTCCAAGCATGATGCAAAAAGCCAAGGGTCTAGAGGCTCCGTGGCAAAAAAGAACGGTAAATGGCTGGGTGGGCTAGGAGTAGCGGCTACTCCATGTCAAGAGATCACTAATTGTGTAACTGAGATAAGTAATTTTTTCCCAATTCATTATTGAATAGACCAGTAAAATATTAGCACATTGGTTTTAACACCTACAAAACAAGTTAGCACTTTTTGGAAGGCTTATACACTCTCAGCACATTTTTAAAACATTTTAGAAAAAAAAAATATAACGGACAGTTTAACCGTGTCTGGTTCAGTTTTGAGTCTAGGACAGATGTGAATTCTTTCTTCTTGCATATAACTCAAGCTTAGAGGTGCAATGCAGCCAAACAACCTGCCTTCTCTGTTGGTTAGCTCTTCTCACATCCCCTTTCTTCTTCCTTACTTCCTTGCTGCTTCACATCTGAATCAGAGCCCCAGGTTCTTAGGGCAGGCGAACTTTTCATCTGTTTCGTAAAGCACTTAGACAACAGTAATAAAAACATATTTAACAATAATATATCATGGGTCGATAAATGTAGTTTATGCAAGAATCAGAACATATCTCATTTTTACCTGTGGAGTTTGCCTGTTGTCACGTATTTTGCTGTGAGTTTGGGCTTAGATTTTTGTTTGGGCTCGGCTTTGTTATCTTCATTGTAGTAAAGTAAAAGTAAAAGGAGAACGAATTTTCAAAGCTAGGTGGATTTTTCTAATTGGCAAACAGTCCAATAAATTTTGCTATTGCTAATAAAGAAGCCAAAAAAAGAGTAAAAAGTGTAGAGCAGCATTCTAAAACAATCATAATCTACGCAGTCAAAAACAAGAAAGCCCCCCAAATCGTATTTACGTACTGTTTTCCTTGGCTCAATTCTCCAAAGACACAACAGCAATGTATCCTTTAATTTAATATGTACGAAGTGCTTGCAGCTGGGGGTTTTTTTAACTTTTTTCACAGAATTATGGAATATTCTGAGCTGGAAGGGATCCACGAGGATCATTTTGTTTGTCCATTTGAGATCAGTATTAACGTTTTATCCTCTTCAAATAAGCCAATATTCATCCCCGGTGACTCATCTTTAAATCAAGTGCTGTGACAACAGATGAAGTCATCACAGTATATGAGACATATTTCCTCCTACAGATTCTGTGTTCCATAGACTTAATTTAATTTGCAATGTCTTCTGATTTCCCATAGCCTCATTTCTGTCCTTCTTTCCTAGCCTGCAATCTGCCATTAAATCACCTTTTGTCTCTTTCTATCCTTGCTAAAATGCATGTTTTCCTTCCTAGATTTCCAGCTAAATCTAAATTATCCTTTCTACACTTCAAATGACCTCACTGTGCATCACTTCAAGTTTTTTTTCTGTCAGAGCCTCTCAGCTTTCAGATCTTTCTATCCTCCTGCTCAGAAATGACTGCTTTTTCCTTTGTTTTTTCCTTTTTGCTCCCAGTATATCTTCTTCTATACAACCCCTAGCCAGTCACATGCCAAGCCCAGTCCCTGGACCAGGCTCTCCTTTCCTTTGCACTAAGCAGGTTTGCTTCCACTTGGTCTTCACACAGTTACCCATCAACCACCAACCTCCATCCATCTCCCAGTGGTCCTACATGGATGCTCAATCACAAAGCTAAAAGAGCAAGATATCCAGAATGAGCAGTATCATTGCTAAACTGCGAGGGAAGTGAAAGGTGTTGATTTTGAATGAATGCCTGGAGTTCAAATATTTGACAAGATTAGAGAGGAAGGAAGGGAGGAAGGAAGGAAGGGAGGAAGGAAGGAAGGAAGGAAGG